>SJYU01003327.1:0-31548 GCA_006410795.1 Tragelaphus strepsiceros | reverse complement strand
CATTCAGAAAACAAAGATCATGGCATCTGGTCCCATCACTTCATGGGAAATAGATGGGGAAACAGTGGAAACAGTGTCAGACTTTATTTTTCTGGGCTCCAAAATCACTGCAGATGGTGACTGCAGCCATGAAATTAAAAGACCTTTACTCCTTGGAAGGAAAGTCATGACCAACCTAGATAGCATATTCAAAAGCAGAGACATTACTTTGCCAACAAAGGTTCGTCTAGTCAAGGCTATGGTTTTTCCTGTGGTCATGTATGGATGTGAGAGGTGGACTATGAAGAAGGCTGAGCGCCGAAGAATTGATACTTTTGAAACTGTGGTGTTGGAGAAGACTGTTGAGAGTGCCTTGGACTGCAAGGAGATCCAACCAGTCCATTCTGAAGATCAGTCCTGGAATTTCTTTGGAAGGAATGACACTAAAGCTCAAACTCCAGTACTTTAGCCACCTCATGGGAAGACTTGACTCATTGGAAAAGACTCTGATGCTGGGAGGGATTGGGGGCAAGAGGAGAAGGGGACGACAGAATGAGATGGCTGGATGGCATCACTGACTCGATGGACGTGAGTCTGGGTGACCTCCGGGAGTTGGTGATGGACAGGGAGGCCTGGCGTGCTGCGATTCATGGGGTCGCAAAGAGTCGGACACGACTGAGCGATTGATCTGATCTGATCTGATCTGATGATCAGTGATCTTTGAAGTTACTGTCATAACTTGCTGAAGGCTCAGATGATGGTTTGCATTTTTTAGTAATGAGGTTTTTCTTTTTTTTGGTTGCGGTGGGTCTTCATTGCTGCTCACAGGCTTTCTCTAGTTGCAGTTAGCAGGGGCTACTCTCTTGCTTCGATGTCTGGGCTTCTTACTGCAGTGGCTTCTCTTGTTGCAGAGCACAGTGCTTCCCTAGTGGCTCAAGTGGTAAAGAATCTGCCTGCAGTGTTGGGAGACCTGGGTTTGATCCTTGGGTTGGGAAGATCCCCTGGATAAGAGAATGGCTACTCACTCCAGTATTCTGGCCTGGAGAATTCCATGGACTGTATAGTCCATGAAGTCGCAAAGAGACACAACTGAATGACTTTCACTTTTTCTTGTTGCACAGCACAGGCTCTAGAGCTTGGGCTCAGTAGTTGTGGCTTATGGGCTTAGTTACCCCGTGACATGTGGGATCTTCCTGGAGGAGGGATCAAACCTGGTCAATGTCCCTTGCATTGCAAGGTGGATTCTTAACCACTGGACCACCAGGGAAGCCCATGAAGTACCTTTAAATTAAGGTATATGCATTGTTTTTTAGACACAATGCTATTGCACACTCAATGGATTATAGTATAATATAAACCTTTGCCTTAGGAAAACAAAAGTTCCTGTGACTTTTGCAATATTTGCAATCTTGCAAAATTGCTTTATTGCATGGGCTGGAACTGAACCAGCAATATCTCCGAGATATGCCTGTAATGTTATTGGCATTTCACTAAGCCCTGGACACAGAAGATATGGAATTTCAGTTAGTTGTAGTTAATCTTCACAGATTTACAGAACTCCCCAAATCCTGGTCATTTTGGTTGTCTTTCTAGCTTCCTCCTCTGGCATTTTTGTCTCTATTTTTTAAATATGTATTTATTTGGGTGCCTCAGGTAACATGTGGGCTTCTCATTGTGCTGTGTAGGCTCAGTAGTTTGTGGCATGCAGCTTAGTTGCCCCATGGCATGAAGGATCTTTGTTCCCTGACTAGGGTTGGAACCTGACCAGGAATCAAACACATGTCTTCTGCATTAGAAGGCAGATTCTTTTTTTTTCAAATCAAGAGTTTTTATTGTCTCTTTAAAATATCACAACTGAGTCCATAGAACCATCTGCTATCTTGTTTCTGCAGCAGGATCACTGAGATTTTATTCATTAGCCTGCTGAACTGTTCCTTTTTCAGAAATATAGATACCATCCAAAAATTTTCTGATATCCTTGTTTTTAACTGTGGTGGCTTGCTGAATCAAAGCAGCTGAATTTGACACAAGTTCAATGTCATTTCCTTCAAGAATCAACTCATCATTCTGGGCTTGAGATACTGAACAGGCAACCCCTGGCCTCATTTGAACCCTGTGTATGTATTTTTCACCCCCAAAATTTTGGATTTCCACAAGAGAACCATTCTCCTGAATAACAACGTTGATGGGGAAGTGGACATACACCGACCTCATCTTGTAACGGAAGCCCAGTGTAACATCCTTGATCATGTTCTGTACGTGACTACAGATTGTGCGAACAGTGGCCAGTTCCTTTCTGTTTCCCCACCATTTGTCAACATGGAGCCTCTTCTTTTTCTTTCCAAGGAGACTGAGTTCTACATTGATGTGATTGAAGTCCCTCCGCAGGGTGCCTCTGGGGCCCTTCACAATAACTGTCCATCCCTTCAAGTTAATGTCGACATTTTCTGGGATGTTGACAGTCTAGTTGCTGAGAATGGTCTTCATTCTCGCAGTAGATGCGGCAAAGAGGAGAAGGCCATGAGGGAAGTCCCAAACACCCCAATTTTTAAAAATGGAACATGTAATTGAACAGATACTTGACAAAATAAGACCCAAAAATTCCCAAGGAACACACAGAAAAGTGCTTAAGATCATTATTATTAGGTAACTATAAAACTACAATGAGATACAATGTCATACTCATTAGAATGAATAAAATCAAAAAGACTTGCAGCACTAAATGTTAGCTAGGATGTGAGCAACTGAAACTCTGATACAATGGTCTGTGCCAGTTGTACAATGAAACACCACTCTGAAGAAACTTTTAGAAAATTCTTACTAAGTTAGACCTAACCTATGACCCAGCAATTCCATTCCTAGGCATTTGCTCAATAGAAGTGAAGATAAATGTCCACAAAAACTTACATAAGAATGTTTATGGCAACCTTATTTGTAATAACCCCAAACTGGAAGTAGCCCACGTGTCATAAGGAAAATAGATAAATGATGGTATATTTGTGCAATTGAATACTACTCAATCATAAAACAGATTACTGACACATGCAATAATATGGATGAATTCCAAAAACATTGTAAGTGAAAGAAGTTACTCATTTTGAAAAGTTTATGTTGGGAACTCCTTGGCAGTCAGTCCAGTGGTTAGGACACTGCAGGGGCGCAGGTTTTGATCCCTGGTTGGGAAACCAAGATCCCACAAGCCATGCAGTATGGCCAAAAAAAAAAAAAGTGTATAATATATATATATATATATCCATTTCTATAAAATATAAATACAGACCAAACTAATCTGTGATAGAAATCTGATAGTGGTTGTAGGAGGGCTGAGGAAGGAATTGTCTGGAAAAGGGCAGAAAAAACATCCTGGGGGTATAAACATGTTTTATGTCCTGTTTTAGGCAGCAATTATACAGAAGTATATAATTGTCAAAACTCATTGAACTGAATATCTAAAATCTGTGCATTTTATTGTATGTTCATTATGTTTTAATTTAAAAGGTTAAAAATCAGTGATTTTTAATATCCTAGGAGAAAACAATGAGAAAATCAAATTAAAACACAATTCCATTTAAAATACCATAAGAATCCTTAGGAATAAGTTTAACAAAACATTTTGCACTAAACATTATAAAACATTGTTGACAGAGACTGAAGAAGATCTAAATGAATGGAGAGATAAACCATATTAAAAACAGTGTTAAGAAGTTAATCCTCCCCAACTTGATCTGTATATTCAAAGCAATCCCAATCAAAGTCATGCCCACATTATAATCCCCAGATCTTACATAGAAAAGGGGACCCTCCAGATGTGATTAAGGATCTCAAGATGGGGATATTAGCCTGCATTATCTGGGTGGGTCCAAAATAATCAAAAGTGTCCTTTGAAGGGAAGGAAGGAGACAGGAGAGTCAGAGACAGAGAAGATGGGATGATAGCAGTAGAGGTCGGAGGGAAAGAGACTGAAAGATGCTGGTTTTCAGATGTTGGAAGGGGCCATAGAATGCCAGAAGCCTCCAGAAGCTAGAGAAAACAAGAAAAGAGATTGTCCCCAAAGCAGCCAGAGGAACAACTCTCCTGACCTGTTAGGACTTCTGACCCCTGGAACAGTTAAGATATTAACAATAAATTTGTGTTGTTGTTTTTCTTTTTTTGGCTATGCCCTGTGGCGTATGGAATCTTAGTTCCCTCACCAGGGATCCTCCCCTACGTTGGGAGAGTGGAATCTTAACCCCAGGACCACCAGGGAAGTCCCTAAATTTGTCTTGTTTTAGACCTCTAAATCGGAGAAAGCAATGGCACCCCACTCCAGTACTCTTGCCTGGAAAATCCCATGGATGGAGGAGCCTGGTAGGCTGCAGTCCATGGGGTCGTGAAGAGTCAGACGCGACTGAGCAACTTCACTCTCACTTTTTCACTTTCATGCATTGGAGAAGGAAATGACAACCCACTCCACTGTTCTTGCCTGGAGAATCCCAGGGAAAGGGGAGCCTGGTGGGCTGCCGTCTATGGAGTCGCACAGAGTCGAACATGACTGAAGTAACTTAGCAGCAGCAGCAGACACCTAAATATGTGTGGATTTGTTATAGCAGCAATAGGAAATGAACACACCTGGCAAAAAAATGAAAACATATGTCCACAAAAAGACTTGTACAAAATGTTCACAGCAGCTTTAATTCATAATAGCCAAACAACACAGATGTCCATCTGTGATGCACGGGCGTTCGGGGGTGGTGTGGGAAGGGGTGGGGAGGTGGATTAACTGAAAAAAGACATAAGAGAATTTTAGGGGAAAGTGAAAAGTTCTCATCTTGATAGGGGTGTCAGTGCCCTCCAGGCCAAAACCAAGCATATACCAGTAGTTGAACAAGCTGGGATTTTTGCTTCTTGCAGTGATGGAGAACACATACCAGGGAGGAGCCTAGGGCGTCTCAGGTGTTAAAAACCTCTTAGGTTAGGTGATTTGGGGCAGGTTTTAAAGAAACAGGGCTTTGTTCTGGATTGGATGCTGTTGGGAAGCAGGGTAATTCTATGATTGGGTATCTTAAAAAATCTTTCCTGGAAGGAGGAAGGAATGAACATGGCTAAAGTCATAACTGGTAGAGAGGCTGCTGCTGCTGAGTCACGTCAGTCGTGTCCGACTCTATGCAACCCCATAGACGGCAGCCCACCAGGCTTCCCCATCCCTGGGATTCTAGGAGAGAGGTGTGCTTTATATTTACTGGTTTACTGTGAACTTGTTTTTTTCTGTACTTAGACAAGATTATAAGGGCTTCCCTCATAGCTCAGTAAAGAATCTGCCTGCAATGCAGGAGACCTGGGTTCAATTCCTGGGTCGGGAAGATCCCCTGGAGAAGGAAACGGCAATCCACTCCAGTATTCTTGCCTGGAAAATCCCATGAACAGAGGAGCCTGGCAGACTACAGTCCATGGGGTTGCAAGAGTAGGACACGACTTAGCGACTAAACCACCACCCCCACAGACACGATTATAAAGTTTTTTGACTTTGAGTCACAGTGTCACCTTCTCTGAGGCTGATGTTTGATGACATTGTTTATATCCAACAGGAGAATGACTTGGCCTCACTGTGAGCGCCAGGCAACTTCCAGCGTGCCAAAGCCTGCTTGTAAGGGTCAGGCCACTTCCATGGATGTCAGGGGCTGCTTTTCTCTTTCTCAGGCAAGTGAGTTACATGGTTGGATCCATTTGTCAAAGGGGTAGAGTTAGGATTTGCATATCACATTGTCAGTTGGTCCCCAAATGCCTCTATAAAGAAAATAAAAATGAATAAGTTGTAGTACATCCACACAGTTGAATACTATTCAGCAATGGAAAGGAATAAACTACCTATACAGGCAACATCATGGATGAATCTCAGAGCCATATGCTCAGAAAAGTAAGTCAGACGCAAAGGAGGACGTGCTGGATGGTTCCAGTGTTCTTTAATATGTGTGTGTGTGTGTGTGTGTGTGTGTGTGTGTGTGTGTTTATATATTTATATGACTGCACCAGGCCTTAGTTGCAGCTTGTGGGATCTAGTTCCCTGACCAGGGGTTGAACCCGGGCCCTCTGCATTGGGAGCATGAAGTCTTAGCCACTGGACCACCAGGGAAGTGCTCTGGTTCCAGTTTGCTGATATTCTGAGGAAGATACAATTACGGAGACAGTGTTGACCACACAGGGGCAGCACAGCGGACCTTTTTAGGGTGATGGACAGGTACTATAGCTTTGCTGTGGTAGTGATTACATGCCTGTGCTTAGTCGCCCAGTCATGTCTGACCCTTTGCAACCCTCTAGACTGTAACCCACCAGGCTCCTCTGTCCATGGGGATTATCCAGGCAAGAATACTGGAATGGGTTGCCATGCCCTCCTCCAGGGGATTTTCCCAACCCAGCGATTGAACCCTGGTCCCCAGCATTGCAGGAGGATTCTTTACCATCTGAGCCACCAGAGAAGCCCAAGAATACTGGAGTGGGTAGCCTTTCCCTTCTCCAGGGGAATTTCGTGACCCAGGAATTGAACTGGGGTCTCTACATTGCAGGCAGATTCATTACCTGCTGAGCTACCCAGGAAGCCTGGTTACATGCCTGTGTTTATCAAAACTCAGAACTGTATCCCTGAAAAAGGTGAATTTTACTGCATGTAAACTTGACTAAAAAATTACCAAGTTAGGGGTAAGTGAGTAACAGAAGCAGAAGACATTAAGAAGAGGTAGCAAAAATACACAGAAGAACTGTACAAAAAAGATCTTCATGACCCAGATAATCATGATGGTGTGATAACTGACCTAGAGCCAGACATCTTGGAATGTGAAGTCAAGTGGGCCTTAGAAAGCATCACTACGAACAAAGCTAGTGGAGGTGATGGAATTCCAGTTGAGCTATTCCAAATCCTGAAAGATGATGCTGTGAAAGTGTTCCACTCAATATGCTAGCAAATTTGGAAAACTCAGGAGTGGCCACAGGACTGGAAAAGGTCAGTTTTCATTCCAATCCCAAAGAAAGGCAATGCCAAGGAATGCTCAAACTACCGCACAATTGCACTCATCTCACACGCTAGTAAAGTAATGCTCAAAATTCTCCAAGCCAGGCTTCAGCAATATGTGAACCGTGAACTTCCTGATGTTCAAGCTGGTTTTAGAAAAGGCAGAGGAACCAGAGATCAAATTGCCAACATCCGCTGGATCATGGAAAAAGCAAGAGAGTTCCAGAAAAACATCTATTTCTGCTTTATTGACTATGCCAAAGCCTTTGACTGTGTGGATCACAATAAACTGTGGAAAATTCTGAAAGAGATGGGAATACCAGACCACCTGATCTGCCTCTTGAGAAATCTGTATGCAGGTCAGGAAGCAACAGTTAGAACTGGTCATGGAACAACAGACTGGTTCCAAATAGGAAAAGGAGTACGTCAAGGCTGCATATTGTCACCATGTTTATTTAACTTATATGCAGAGTACATCATGAGAAATGCTGGACTGGAAGAAACACAAGTTGGAATCAAGATTGCTGGGAGAAATATCAATAACCTCAGATATGCAGATGACACCACTCTTATGGCAGAAAGTGAAGAGGGGCTAAAAAGCCTCTTGATGAAAGTGAAAGTGGAGAGTGAAAAGGTTGGCTTAAAGTTCAACATTCAGAAAACGAAGATCATGGCATCTGGTCCCATCACTACCTGGGAAATAGATGGGGAAACAGTGGAAACTGTGTCAGACTTTATTTTTCTGGGCTCCAAAATCACTGCAGATGGTGACTGCAGCCATGAAATTAAAAGACACTTACTCCTTGGAAGGAAAGTTATGACCATCCTAGATAGCATATTCAAAAGCAGAGACATTACTTTGCCAACAAAAGTTCTTCTAGTCAAGGCTATGGTTTTTCCTGTGGTCATGTATGGATGTGAGAGTTGGACTGTGAAGAAGGCTGAGCGCTGAAATATTGATGCTTTTGAACTGTGGTGTTGGAGAAGACTCTTGAGAGTCCCTTGGACTGCAAGGAGATCCAATCAGTTCATCCTGAAGGAGATCAGCCCTGGGATTTCTTTGGAAGGAATGATGCTAAAGCTGAAACTCCAGTATTTTGGCCCCCTCATGCGAAGAGTTGACTCATTGGAGAAGACTCTGATGCTGGGAGGGATTGGGGGCAAGAGGAGGAGGGGACAACAGAGGATGAGATGGCTGATGGCATCACTGACTTGATGGACGTGAGTCTGAGTGAACTCCGGGAGTTGGTGATGGACAGGGAGGGCTGGCATGCTGCAATTCATGGGGTTGCAAAGAGTCAGACACGACCGAGCGCCTGAACTGTACTGAACGGAGTATAGGGATCGATGTAACAAGTGTGGCAGATTGTTGACTGTTGAAGCTTGGTGGTGGGTATGCTATGCTATGCTATGCTAAGTCACTTCAGTCGTGTCCAACTCTTGCGACCCCATAGACGGCAGCCCACCAGGCTCCCCTGTCCCTGGGATTCTCCAGGCAAGAACACTGGAGTGGGTTGCCATTTCCTTCTCCAATGCATGAAAGTGAAAAGTCAAAGTGAAGTCGCTCAGTTGTGTCTGACTCTTAGCGACCCCATGGACTGCAGCCTACCAGGCTCCTCCATCCGTGGGATTTTCCAGGCAAGAGTACTGGAGTGGGGTGCCACTGCCTTCTCCCGATGGTGGGTATATGGTAGCTTATTACACTTTTGTGTTTATATTTGAAATTTTCCATATTTTTTTATTTTAATGGAAAGGGAAATCTCTGTGTGATGACGGCAAAGATGTCAGAGTCATTTGACTGTTCGTCCCTCCCCCTTCCAGTCCACCTTCCTATACTCTCTTTGCATATTGATGAGCTGGTGACCCTAGATTCTCAAACTGATCTCCTGCCTCTCATGCACTGAAATAAACTAGAACCGTTTACTTTGACATTTCTTGCTGGTCCTCTTCAGAAATTTTTAATACCATTTGATTTGTGACTTTTACAAGTTTTGCTCCATTTTGAGGTCTCTTAATTCCCTCAGCTTGGGGATCCTCTCCCATTTAATATGTATTTGTATGTATTATCTTTCCTCTAAGGCAATGGCACCCCACTCCAGTACTGTTGCCTGGAAAATCCCATGGATGGAGGAGCCTGGTGGGCTGCAGTCCATGGGGTCGCTAAGAGTCAGACACGACTGAGGGACTTCACTTTCACTTTTTCGCTTTCATGCATTGGAGAAGGAAATGGCAACCCACTCCAGTTTTCTTGCCTGGAGAATCCCAGGGGCAGGAGAGCCTGGTGGGCTGACGTCTATGGGGTCACGCGGAGTCGGACACGACTGAAGTGACTTAGCAGCAGCAGCAATATGTATTTTTAAAGATGCCCTTCTCCTCACAATGGCCTCTTTGATATGTCAGTAAACCATGCAGGGCTTATTTTTTTTAAGTGGCTGTTCTTTTGGGTTTGTGCCATGCATTTATCACGGGCTTCCAATAAAGCACTTTTAATAGACATGGGCTCCAGGCTTTCTATGGGCTGTAACTTTTTCAACAATCCCTTTCATTTCTCCCCCTGCTAATGCCCTCATTCTGTCGTAGTTTCCCTTTCTAAAACGGAGCAATCCAATGATGGATATCCCCCCGCCTTTCCCGTTAGCAAGCTGAATGTGTATTGTGGTCACTATTGACTGCGTGGCTTACCCGTGACCACTCAGTGCCCCAGTGTGGTCACTGCGCAGACCTAGATTCCGTTTACAGTTTCCTGCAGTGGGGTTTCAAGTATTAACGTTCGCCAAGCATCCAGCGCTGCTGGCTAAACCAGTCCTCACCATTACCTTAACTACTCAACCATCAATCTACAGGATAGAATCCCAACTCGCACACCTATTAGAGTGGCTAAAATAAAAAGACCAAACAGCCCAAGTTTCAGTGAAGACAAAAGCAATCCAAAGTCATATGCTAATGGGAAATGTAAAATGGTGCAGCCACTTGGGAAAACAGTTTAGCCATTCCTCAAAATGTTACAAAGTTGCTATGTGATCTAGCAGCTCCATCTCTTGGTATGTACCCAAAATGTTACAAAGTTGCTATGTGATCTAGCAACTCCACCCCTTGGTAAGTACCCAAGAGATGTAAAACTATGTGTTCTCACAAATCAACATGAACCTTCACTGTATCCTTAGTCACAATTCCCAAAGGCCCACTAATAGGTAAATGGATTAAAAATGGTGCTGTATCCCTACAATGGAATACTGCTGCTGCTGCTGTGTCGCTTCAGTCGTGTCCGACTCTGTGCGACCCCACAGACGGAAGCCCACCAGGCTCCCCCGTCCCTGGGATTCTCCAGGCAAGAACACTGGAGTGGGTTGCCATTTCCTTCTCCAATGCATGAAAGTGAAAAAAGTGAAAGTGAAGTCGCTCAGTCGTGTCCGACTCTTAGCGACCCCATGGACTGGAGCCTACCAGGATCCTCCGTCCATGGGATTTTCCAGGCAAAAGTACTGGGGTGGGGTGCCACTGCCTTCCCCGACAATGGAATACTACTTTGCAACAAAAAGCAACTTGATACCAGGCAATGACTGTGGTGAATCTCAATGTGGCTAAGAAGCCTGCCTATAAAAAAGTGCATATTGTATAATCCCATCTTTATAAAACTCTAGAAAATGCAAACTAACCCATATTGACAGAAAGCAGATCAGGCACAAAGGCTGGGGATGGGGCGAGGGATTACTGGTCATTATTTTGATTTCATGGGCTTATACATATGTCTGGAGAAGGAAATGGCAACCCACTCCAGTGTTCTTGCCTGGAGAATCCCAGGGACAGGGGAGCCTGGTGAGCTTCCGTCTATGGGGTCGCACAGAGTCGGACACGACTGAAGTGACTTAGCAGCAGCAGCAGCAGCAGTATACATATGTCAAAATTTATCAGACTGTACACTCTAAATAAAGGCATATCTCATTTATCAGTCAGTTCAAGTCGCTCAGTCGTGTCCGACTCTGCGACCCCATGAACCACAGCACGCCGTGCCTCCCTGTCCANTTATACATATGTTTGGAGAAGGAAATGGCAACCCACTCCAGTGTTCTTGCCTGGAGAATCCCAGGGACAGGGGAGCCTGGTGAGCTTCCGTCTGTGGGGTCGCACAGAGTCGGACACGACTGAAGCGACACAGCAGCAGCAGCAGTATTCCATTGTAGGGATACAGCACCATTTTTAATCCATTTACCTACTGTACACTCTAAATAAAGGCATATCTCATTTATCAGTCAGTTCAAGTCGCTCAGTCGTGTCCGACTCTGCGACCCCATGAACCACAGCACGCCGTGCCTCCCTGTCCATCACCAACTCCTGAAGTTCACTCAGACTCACGTCCATCGCAGATACTGAGTGTTTTTTTATAAATTGAGGGTTGGTAGCAACCCTGCATCAAGCAAGTCTATATATGCCATTTTTAATTTTTATTGCTATTTAAAAAAATTTTATTTGGCTGCACCAGGTCTGAATTATGGCACTTAGTTGTGGCATGTAGGATCTAGTTCCCTGTCCAGGGATTGAACCTGGGCCCCTTGCACTGGGAGCGCCACGTCCTAGCCACTGGACCACCAGGGAAGTCACAGTGCCATTTTTTTTTTTTTTTTATGGGAGGGGAAGCCAATGTAATGGCTAGTCTTTACTGGAAAGAAGAAATTCCACATCATATTCTGAGTGCATTAGTGCAATGGCTCAGTGGGCCAACTGGTGTGGCACCAGCTTGTAATGGGTTCCACAGCTGGGGCATTGCTGGGCCTCGCCTTCGTGCAGCCAGAACCAGATGACAGTACTGTTGTCTTCTTCACAGATGCAGCCCACTATCCACTTATTGGTGATATGCTGTGCTAAGTCACTTCAGGCATGTCCGACTCAGTGTGACCCCATAGACGGTAGCCTACCAAGCTCCCCCGTCCCTGGGATTCTCCAGGCAAGAACACTGGAGTGGGTTGCCATTTCCTTCTCCAATGCATGAAAGCGAAAAAGTGAAAGTGAAGTCGCTCAGTCGTGTCCGACTCTTAGCGACCCCATGGACTGCAGCCTACCAGGCTCCTCCATCCATGGGATTTTCCAGGCAACAGTACTGGAGTGGGGTGCCATCGCCTTCTCCAGCTTGTTGGTGATGGAGGGCACTAAATTAGAGTCTTCCTTGGTTCCTGAGGTGGCCTTTGGGGCAAGTATATTGTATGCGTCCTGTTGCTTGTGAGCAGCCGGCATGACCTCCCTCTCTAGCCCAGTCACCCGCTCTTCATCAGTAGGAACACCACCTCCAGACGCCATAGAGCGCACCACAGAGACTCCATTTGGACCCCAGGCCCTCAGGGCCTGGGAGGCCAAAACTCCAATTCCACGGAGTAACCCTGATGCCATCACGCCCGCTACAAACACCAGCACTTCCGGCTTTAAATTAATTTTTATTGGACTATAGTTGCTTTACAATAGTCGTGTTAGTTTCCATTGTACAGCAAAGTAAATCAGCTGTATGTATGCTGCTGCTGCTGCTGCTGCTAAGTCGCTTCAGTTGTGTCCGACTCTGTGCGATCCTATAGACAGAAGCTCACCAGGCTCCCCTGTCCCTGGGATTCTCCAGGCAAGAACACTGGAGTGGGTTGCCATTTCCTTCTCCAATGTATGAAAGTGAAAAGTGAAAGTGAAGTCACTCAGTCGTGTCCAACTCTCAGCGACCCCATGGACTGAGATTCTCCGTCCATGGGATTCTCCAGGCAAAAGTACTGGGGTGGGGTGCCATTGCCTTCCCTGGTATGTATACATATAACCATTCTTTTTCAGATTTCCTTCCTATTTAGGTCACCACAGAGCACTAAGTCCCCTGTGCTCTACAGTAGGTTTTCATTGGTTATTTTATACGTAGTATCAGTAGAATATACACGTCAATCCCAATCTCCCAACTCATCCAACCCTCTCCCTTTCCTCCCTCAGTGTCCATACACTTATCTCTATGTCTGTGTCTCTGTTGCTGTTTTGCGAATAAGATCATCTGTCATCTACCATTTTCCAACAGCATTTGCTCACTTCATATCTCTGTTATATTTTGTTAATTCTTGCAATATTTCAGACTTTTTCATTATTATTTGTTATGCTGATCTGTGATCTTTGATGTTACTACTATGACTCATTGAAGGCTAAGATGATAGCATTTCTCAGCAATAAAGCATTTTTAAATTAAGATATGTATATTGTTTTTCAGACATAATGCTGTTACACACAACAGTGCATCATAACGTATACGTACCGGGAAATAAAAACATCTGTGTGACTCATTTTACTGCAATTCACTTTACTGCAGAGGTCTGAAACTAAACCAGCCGTATCTCCAAGGTCTGCCTGTATATGTACTTTATGTCAATTATACCTCAATCAAGCTGAAAAAAAAAAATAAAAATAGGGACTTTCCCGGCAGTCCAATGGTTAACACTTCACCTTCCAATGCAGGGGGCGCAGGTTTCCATCCCTGGTTGGTAAACTAAGACCCCACATGCCACTCGATGTAACCAAAAATAAGAAGAAAAAGGAATAAAAAGAATACAAACCCCTAGACTTGGGGAAGGGAGCCCCAGGCTGCTTCTCTGGTTACTCTGTGGATCCGTGCCTAGGCCAGTCTCATGCTACTTTAAACTGTTCGACTGAGCTCCAAGGGTCACAGTGGGCCACTGTGGGAGGCCTTCCTCTTGATAATGTTTGCTCCCTTCATCCCCAGAAGCCACCAGTTCAATTCCAGCCCCAGCCACGGGGCCACTTAGTGTATATTTCTAGGCCTGCCTCCCCAGCGCTGGCAGTCCCTCCGCGCTCAGCATGTATCAGCTCACAGTCGCTTCTGCATTCCCAATCTAGGCTCCTGCAGAGACTTTTTTTTGGCTGCACCACACAGCAGGATAAGGAAATGGCAACCCACTCCAGTATTCTTGCCTGGAGGATTCCATGGACAGAGGAGCCTGGCAGGCTACAGTGCATGGAATCACAGAGTCGGACACGACTGAGTCACACACACACACACACACACACAGCAGGAATGTGGGGTCTTAGTTCCCCAATCAGAGACTGAAGCCCCCTGTATTAGAACCGTGGAGCCTTAACTACTGGACAATCAGGAAGTCCCTTCTGCAGAGATAGTTTTTTTTCACCAGTGTCCTTTCTACAGAAGGGGATAGCTCTTCGGAGACCACTCCTGCCAGGACATCATTCACGCAGCAAACAATTGCAAAGTAGCTACTACTCAGTATGAGACTCTGGGCTACAACCCTGGACAAGGTTGTGTCACAGAGAAAATGGTCTAGCACCTGAGCAGCTTCCACAAAGCCTGAAGAACTTCTGCACCCAGGGCATACCAGGAGAAACCCCTAACTGGACTTTGCAGTAGGGTGGGTTCTACCAGGAAAGGCTTCTCAAAGGACATAATTTAATCTGAAGAATGAACAAGACCCCTGAGTGGACAGGGGTGGGAGAATTTCCTCCGACATGGAATACCACAAGCAAAAAAGCCTGAAGTTGAGAAAGGGCATCAATGTAGCTGGATTCTGGAATTTGGAGCTTTGTTTTGGTCTACAGATGAACCTGTTAGGCCATGCACGGAGCCTGCCATTGCCTAGATTCTTGAAGGCTCTGGAAGGCAACATGGAACTTTGAAAGGATTTTAGGATGAAGAGTACCTTTGTTTACATGTGTCTCTCAAAACTAACTGTGACTAGGGTGGGGAGAGTAGTGGAAATCAGAGCAAAGCTGCAGGCAAGGGGCCTCTTAGGGTATGGCACTGGTTCTGGGGGAGGTCCACAGTAGCATGAAGCGAGGAGGAAGAGGAAGGGCTGGGGCTGTGGGGTGGCTTGCAGTCCTGCCTCCACACCCAGCCTCATCACCTACGGCCAGTAGACCACTGAATAATCTCCTGAGACTTTGTCCTGAAAGCCCACTCTAAAAAAGTCACTGATCCATCCTCTGAGAGCCAAGAGTATGTTCATTGGAAACAAGCAGACCAGGTCCCAGGACAGATTAAACCAGGTCTCCATCTATGGGCTTTGAGACAATTGTTTTAGCAGTGCTCTCAGCGAGACTCCTTTTTCCCAGGTCTTAGAACTGATGAATGCATTCTGAGGCAGACAAGGAAGAGCCTGTGAGCCCGCATTGCTGTGGGGCTACTCCAGGCTGCATCCCCAAAGCTTGGAGACAGTCTGGGCACAGGTGTCTCTTGTCTCTTAGTCCTTACTTAGCCGGTCTGGCTTCTGGAGACGAGGGCAGAATTGGGGAATTCCTAGGGCCCACACTGACCTGCTGGAGGCCCAGGCCAGGCACTCACGTAGGGAGGGTCCAGATGGGCCCTCATGTCTTCAGGCCCAGAGGATGCAACCTTCTCAAAAACATTTTCATCTCCCAGCATCTAACATAGGCATGTGGCAGCTGCTTCTCGAAGGTTCATTTATTAATCAAACCAAAGTCTGGACTTCTAGAGAAACACAGACGCTTAAAGCTGTTATTGGCATTCCCTGTGAGGGGACTGTATTTTTCAGGGAAAGGGGATTTGTGTCCATATAGGGAAGTTTGTATTAGGAAAATGTGCCTTCAGCTGTCAGCTTCAAAAATCCCTTAAAAATCCTCTGGAGCCTGTTTTGGTGGTAGCGGTGGCGGGGATTAGCTGGTGAGCCAAATATGGAGCTGGTGGGCAGGTGCCAGGCTTTCATGGGCCTCAAAACCAACCCTGGAAGAAAGGCTCAATCCTCTCCAAAGCTTCCATCCAGTGATGGATGTGCCCAGAGGGGCCTGTGCCCCTTATACTCCATCCACCTCAAGTGACCTTCTCAGGCACTTGTAATAGCAAATATTTGTTTTTCCCAAACTTATTTTTTAAAAACCTTAATTTTTATTATTTAGTTGTGGCATGTGGGATCAAGTCCCCTGACCAGTGATTGAACCTGGGCCTCCTGCATTGGGAGCACTGAGGTTTAACCACTGGGCCACCAGGGAAGTCTCCAAAACCTTAAATTTTGACGTGTTTCATAACCTGGCACCACCTAACATTTTTGTTCTCCAATCCTGATTGGCCTCACCACCAGCCCTCTCACCGGACACATGCACCTCTGGGTCACTTCAGCCTTCACTCACTAACCACTGCCTCTGCCCTTCATTTCTGGTCTGGACTAACGATTTGCCATCTATACAATATTTGGTATTATGGTCTCAATGTAGAGCTTTGGCTTTGCTTTCCTAATTGAACAGTGAGGTCCTTAAAGGAAAATTTCAAGCCTTTCAAGCCTTCCCAGAGCATCTATCAGCATCAACCCCGAAGCAGCTTATCAGTGACTATTGATAGCAGGGGTCACTCAATTTCCCAACATAGGGGGAGGAGGGAGACTGGCAGGCAGCAAGAACACCTCCAACTGTGGATTTTTATCTGTAGTCTCTGACTCTACCCTGTAGATGCCTCGGGTTTTCCCAGAGTGCATGGGTGATCTTGGAGAACACATCCTGGAATGAATTTAAATCACGAGGGAAAGGGCTGGCAAAAGGCCCTAGCTGAGAAAGTGACATTTTAGGGCCAGAAAATCACCAAGGCTATAGAGGAAACCCATCTGCTCCCTTGCTGGCCTCGGAGGGAAACAGTAAAGCTGAGAGCTAACATTTCACAGCAGAATCCAGGTTAAACAATCACAAGGCGTGCGAACACAGGCAACCACTTGACATCGCTCGCGCCAGCAGAAAAATTGGATAAAAAGCAATCTTTGGCAAGGCAGCCAAGGCTGCTCTGAAACAGCTTCCCCCAACACTGCCGCTCTGCCAAGGCAAGCCTCTGCTCATTGGTGGTTCGGAATACAAAGTTCACCTCCCAGGAACGAGTGCACTCAGGGCTGCTGTCGGCTGCCACCCTGTGGTCTAAATTACAACAGCCTGTCAAGACCGAAGTTAGTGGTTCAGCTTTTGGTTCAGTTCAGTCGTTCAGTGTCCAGCTCTTTGCAACCCCATGGAATGCAGCACGCCAGACTTCCCTGTCCACTGGGGTGGTGATGCCATCCAACCATCTCATCCTGTTGTCCCCTTCTCCTCCTGACTTCAGTCTTTCCCAGCAACAGGGTCTTTCCCAATGAGTCAGTTCTTGGCATCAGGGGGCCAAAGTATTGGAGCTTCAGCCAATAGGTGATATGGCTTTGTGGTTGCCAGTGCAAAACCACTGATGCAGCTCAGGAAACTGCTACCAGTCTCACACCTGGCTATCACTCTCCCTCCCCATATAAAGCTGCAGAACCCCACCAATGATCCCCACATTCGTTCCCATACCCCTTAAAGCCACTTCCAGCTAGTCTTGCTGGCTTTCCTTACCTTGGTGGGCCTGCTGGCTAACCCAGAGTTGCTCCTCAAAAGCTGACCCCTTTTGCAGGAAGTACCGATTATAACCATGCAGCCCTTATTTCATCTGCAAGGCGAAGTTGGCATCTCACCCAACAAACTTGCCTGCAAGCCCATGCCCCTGGGCTCTCAAGACCTGCTTCCTAACACTGTGCCAGGCAGATGGTGTTTGTAGTGCAGGACCACAGCAATTGTCCCATCAACCCTCTCTGGGTACTTACAACATGGCACTCTGGTTAGAGGATTCTGCACTTTCATTGCCTTGGGCCCAGGTTCATTCCCTGCTGGGGGAATGAATTTCCTGCACGCCAGGCAGTGTGGTCAAAATGGGAAAAGGTGACATTTGGCCTCATCAAGAATAAACACCATCCACTCATGTTGTCTTGTTTTAAAAATTTTATTTAACTTTACAATATTGTATTGGTCACTCATGTAATCTTATGCTGGGTCACCACCACCAAACTTCAGGAAAACAGTGCATTTCCTGTTTTGCAGGAGCCCTGGGACAGCAAGAACTCCAGTTGTCAGTTATTTTTCTGATTATGCAGAGATAAAAAATCCCAAGGTAGGTTAAGAGGCCTTCGGATGGCTGGGCAGTCCCTTTGGGATATTTTTGTTTTTCTGTTTCTTATAAACCCCGAGCTTTGAAGATTAGTAATTCCAGCGCCAACTGAACAGCAGCTTTCCCACCAGACAGAACCGAGCCAGCACTGTTGGTCTGGTCAAGACACTCAGCTTTCCCACAACCTCCCAGAATGGTGACCACACTGGACAGGGCTCAACAGGGAGCAAGTGCTGGAACTGGGAGGGCCCGGGTCAAAGCCAAGCACTACAGCTCGCACAGCAACGAGTGATGTCACCCTGGAAAATGACAATTCCCAAAACCAATCTGGTCTTGCCCCATTTACACTCTAACCCTTAAACCTGAACCATTCCTGTTTAGAATAGATAATGCAAACAGAACAGGGCACACAAGATAATTTTTTCTGTTTACAGGTTTATTCAACACAAAACAATCTCTTTCAACTTTACTGAGGTGGCTGACCACGTCCACGACCAAATCCGCCTCTCTGCAAGAGAAAGTACGTATCAGCATCAGTGGTGTGCTGGGCAGCAGGCCTCATCGTCACTGGAGAGGCTCCCAAATGTAAGGGCTCAGGGGATCCAGCCCTGCCTCTTACAGACTCTGGGGTCACCTTTGTAAACTGGGAGGAAGGACACCCACTCTGGAGCATGCCCATATACACACATGGAAGCACCTGGCAACAGGACATGATCCTGTGTCACCATATACGCTTGTCCACAAAGGAGACCCAGAGAACAAGCATGTCCCGTCAAGAGCTGCTCAGGGGCAGCAGCTGTCCTGACAGTGATACACCACACCGGGGCTGAACACTATACTTGGATTAATTACTCTCACAATTAGCTTGAAATAGGTATGACCACCAGCTCTATTTTATAGATGGGGAACTGGGGTCTAGAGCCTGCTCAATCTCCAGTGTCCAGTTCTCAGCTTAGTTCATGAAAACTAACCCAGGGGGTAACGCTGACCATTACTGAACTAAAAAATACCACTGTGCCTCGTGGAGTATTGATCTGTGAGACTTTCAGTAATTTCTTTCTTTATAGATTTACTGCCTGAATGTAAAAACCTGTTTGGAATTTGTGGTTAGTACATCCCTGAAGAAACAGATCCAAAGGGTTGAGAGCAAAAAGGGGACACTTACAAACTGGAATTCAGTTGCTGACCCAGCCCCGGCCTCGGCTTTCTTGTCGGCACCAGCTGAAATGAGAAACACAGATTTAGATACCTCATTTGGTCTGATCTTCTATAGAACAAGGGCAGACAAGTGACCCAAGCCCACCTTGCAAGAAAAGTCATGTCACCAAAGAGTAAAGTACAAGCAAATTACACCCTGCAGTGGGGAAACATCTTCTGAGCCACCTTTGCTCCCGCCTTCTCCTGAGCAAGACATCTTTCTAAACTCACAGCCCAAACTATCGCCTCCTCCAGGAAGGCTGCCTTGACCACAAAGTCTGGACTATGTGCCCTTTCTATATGGCACTTCCTATCACTGAGTTACTTCCACGCTTTAGACCAGCACCCAGCTCACAGGGGGAGCTCAGTGAAGAGAGAACTAAGAGGTAAAGGGTCCACAGAAACAAAAAGCAACTCTATTATCACCAAGGGAAAGTGGCAAACAAGATGAAAGATCCAGGACCGCTCAGCCCTATACAGCAGCCGGCAGTCCAAACTGAGACATGTGCAAAATACCATGAGACTTCAAGACTCGAGAGAATGCAAAGTATCTCACTAATGTACATACTAAAGTAGCAGTTTAGGGCTTCCCTGGTGGCTCAGTGGTAGAGAATCCACCTGCCAACGCAGGACACCGGGTTCAATCCCTAATGTGGGAAGATCCCACATGCCTCGGAACAACTTAGCCCATGAGCCACAACTACTGAGCCTGTGCTCCAGAGTCCATGTTCCACAACAAGCCACTGCACCACAACTAGAGAAAAGTCCACCCAGCAAATTAGACTCAGCATAACCATAAATAAATAACTTTTTAAAAATTAAGGTAACATTTAAAAATATACTGGAATTTTAAAAAAATTTAATACACACTAAACTTTCTATGAAAATTTAAAATTCACATTTGTGGGGCAAGGTGGTAGCAGTGGCGGGGCTAAATCAGTAATTCCTATCCAAATCGACCCTACCTCTGGCCCAAGTCAGACCACACCCACTACAGGCTGCTGCCTACTCAGCAGCAACCCCCCAACCAGCAAGCCACTGTATCTTCCCATCTTCATACCTGATCAGGTCCATCTCCCTGAAACGCTCACTTCCCCACCCTCAGCTTCAGGACCAACTGTCACATCCTCTGACCCATTTCCAGTGTACCATGACTTCTAAAAAGAGCAACCACAAACTTTCTTTGAACCAAGAGCTCGTCTGCTGGAGGAATTCTTTCTAAGAGTATTTAAGTTCAAGTGCTCACTTCTATCAGTATTTCACATCTGAAGAACCAGGTACCACAAGTAGGAGACAACAGTGAAGTGAGAGTCCTTCAGTTGTGTCTGACTCTTTGTGACCCCAGGGACTGTATGTAGCCTGCCAGGCTCCTCTGTCCCTGGAATTCTCCAGGCCAGAATACTGGAGTGGGTTGCCATTTCCTTCTCGGGGGGATCTTCCCCAGGTCTCCTGCATTCCACACAGATTTTTTACCATCTGAGTCACCCTATCACAAATTACTACTTCTGCAACAAGGAGAGTCTCTTTAAAACAAGCTGAATGGCTCCCCACCTTATTACAGAGTAAACCCTCAAGTCCTACCACGGCCCACAACTACAGGACATCCTCATCTAACGCTGCTGCCATCTTCTGTTTAGACAAGCCAGATGCCTTCCCCCAGCAGCCTCACTACCTCCAGATGTTTGCTTCTATTTCACTTTGACAGGACCTTTCCTGCAAATCCTACTGGAAATCTCAATACCTACTCCCCTGCTTTAATTTTTCCCTGTGCCACCCACCGTGAACATGATTACACACTTATTTTTGCTTATTCATCTCCTAACACCAAAATGCAAGTTCAAGAGAGAAGAGCATCTTGTCTTTTTGTGTACACTGCTGCTGCTGCTGCTGCTAAGTCGCTTCAGTCGTGTCCGACTCTGTGCGACCCCAGAGACAGAAGCCCACCAGGCTCCCCCGTCCCTGGGATTCTCCAGGCAAGAACACTGGAATGGGTTGCCATTTCCTTCTCCAATGAATGAAAGTGGAAAGTAAAAGTGAAGTCGCTCAGTCGTGTCTGACTCCTAGCGACCCCATGGACTGCAGCCTACCAGGCTCCCCTGTCCATGGGATTTTCCAGGCAAGAGTACTGGAGTAGGGTGCCATTGCCTTCTCCTACTACCCCCTAGCTCCTAGAATTGTGTCTGGCAAAAACCAGAGGCACTCAATGTATCTATTGTATGAACAGACATCCGTGGTTCCCATCGATGCAAATACCTGCTATTTAAAAACAAGATTTTGCATTATTTTGGCAATTAAAAAAAACATGTGATGGGAATGGGCCCTGCCCTCAAGTAACATACTACATAGGAACACAAAACAAAGAAAAGCATGTTACTCTCCTGCAAGTTTTCAGTTTTGTTCCAGTTAAAGGTCTTTAAAGTTGTTTTGTGTCCCCAGCTCACACAGCGTCCCTCCTAACCACCCCTGCAGAAGCCAAGATGCACAATGGACTCCAAATGGAATGATCTGAGATAGACCCAAGGATCTTCACTGGTCACCTTGGCATCTTCAAGGGCTGAGCCCCAGGCAGGGGAGAATCCCGAGACTCCACCCCAACACCAGATCCACACGCGGATACTCACGGGGCACGGCGCTTCGTCTGTAGGTGTCTCTGTCAGCTTCCCCTCGCGTGAGTCTTGCAGGTCGCTCTCCCTCCAGACCTGCACAGATTAAACCACAGTATGAACACAGGGAAACACAGGAACTCTGTTCCTTTCAGGCCAAGAAAATTCAAAACTGCTCTCCACTTTCGCTTTGCAAAAACTTGGTTATGATGCATTAACGGGACAGGAACTCCTACACCCTATCTGTCAGCTAGATACTTGCCATCACTGACATTCTATCCCCTCAAAGACCTAGGAAAATGCACATCCTATTAAAATGTTATACATGGCAACCCACTCCAGTATTCTTGCCAGGAGAATCCCATGGACAGAGGAGCCTGGAAGACTACAATCCATTGGAGTTGCAAGAATTGGACACAACTTAGCAACTACACCACCACCACCACACCTGCTTTCTTCTATTTTATTTCTCAACATAGATTTCCCAAATATCTGGCAAATAAAGAAACCCAGTCATCTCTACAAACATTTGAATAGCCAAAATTTTGAACTTGACCCATCTCAGAAATAGAAAACTTCTAGTGCTAACAGGAAAGGAGTCACCATAAGTGGCACGCCTCACTTCCAATGTAAGTATATAAATAGAAGCCACCAAGAATCCTTTAATTCCACTCAGGCTTTGCCTTATACCTCACTAGGCTGTGAAACGCATGTATTAAGGCAGATTTAAAAAGCAACGTTAACATTCTAACACTGGAAGGTCAATCTAGCATTCTCTCTATCTTGTTAGGCCACAAAATTATCTATAGCGTTTATATGATTCTTTAAATAAGACTGATTACAAGGTGCAATTAAGAACCTTTGCTCTAAACATATGTAATCCTACCTAACCAGTAGAAACCCCTTGTGAGTTTTCATAAAGAATACAAATTCCTGAGCTCCATGATGTCTTTCCAGGTCATGTTTTTAGTCATCTCTGCATTTCAATATTCAAACTCATAAAAGGCTCCTCTGCTGCAGGGTTGTGTTGTTGTTGTTGTTGTTGTTTTTAAGAAAATAAGGGAACCATAAACTTGACAAATGCCAATTGTGACCCCGCAATGATCTCAAGTCAGAAGGTAACTCCCTGCAAAGAGGATCCTTTCACAGTGCTACTTGTGTATACGTGTGTGTATATATATAGATATATATATATACTTATACATACATACACTCTCTACATCCGTTCTGTCCTATTTGGCTTTTGATTATATTCCTCCCATTGCCAAGAAACTCTTTTCATTTATTTCACATGTGGTAAACAGCTTTGCTCTGGACTTCTTGAGAAATAAACATCTTGGTCTACCTGAACTCTCAACACCCTACCGCATGTATCTATGCTATGCTATGCTATGCTAAGTCACTTCAGTCGTGTCCAACTCGGTGTGACCCCATAAACAGCAGCCCACCAGGCTCCACCGTCCCTGGGATTCTCCAGGCAAGAACACTGGAGTGGGTTGCCATTTCCTTCTCCAAGGCATGAAAATGAAAAGAGAAAGTGAAGTCGCTCAGTCATGTCCGACTCTTAGCGACCCCATGGACTGCAGCCTACCAGGCTCCTCCGTCTGTATCTGGCCTGTGTTTAATATCACTTCTTAAGATGGCCGGAAGACCTGTGTTCAATATTCAAGGTTCTAGAACTGGACTTAGATCTTCTTACATGCCAGAGTACCCCAAAAGCTAATTCCACTCTTTCACCCATACTGGATCCTGTGGAGCTCATGCAGCTAACCTTCAAGAGCAAACAAGTGGGGCCTGCTGCAAACAGGGACTTCTAAGATGACAAATACATCTACAAGTCTGTGGTCCAAGGCCATTTTTGCTGGTTATAAGCAGCATCTACAAAACCAGAGGGAGCACACAGCTTGCCTGAAAACTTAAGGTGTATATGCCCGAGATGAAATTGAATTCTATCCAGGCAAGAGATTTGCTTATGTGTACAAAGCAAAGGATGACACTAACTCCTGGAGGAAAAGCTAACAAGACCACAGTTATCTGGGAAAAGACAACCTGCACTCACGGAAAACAGTGGCATGATTCATGCCAAATTTCAAAACAGTCTTCCTGCTAAGGTCATCTTTAAGAATTTAAACTTAAACAAATATGACTTTGTTCTCCTATATTTTTGTTTAAAAAAAAAAAAAGTTGATTCCAATGGTGGTGTTTTAATAAGACCACCTCCTCACCCACACAAAACCCCACCATTTCACCTCTCCCCCCAGAAAGAACTTCAGAGGATGCCCTTGCAGACATCACGTGAGCACTGTACCTTTGGGCCGCGGCCGGCCAGTCTCAGGACGGCTGCGGCGCAGGGTGGCGGGCACGATCTCAGGTGGCAGGTGGAGGTAATCGCGCAGATACTGGATGCCCTCGTTGGTGAGGTACCAGTAGAAATGTCTCCAGGCAAACTGTTCCTTCACGTAGCCTCGTGACTTGAGAGACTGTAAGATGGAAAACCACCGTTAAGACAGAACTAGAGGCTTGAAGCTAGGAAGGCAGTGCAAACGGGAAGCTAAACTGCACAGCAGACAAGCTTCCATGGTGTATCTACCTTACGGCCCTTTAAGGTAGCAAGCAGCGCTGGGAGTCCTGACCTCGCCTTGGAATTTACCTTGAACACCAGTGGAAAAGCCCCCCTCCACCGGCACCCCAGCTACCTGCATGGCTTTCATGACGTGAAGATTGGGCACATTCTTGTCTGCTAGCTCCGGGTGCTTGGGCATGTGGACATCCTTCTTGGCCACCATCACCCCCTCCTTAAAAAGGAGTTCATAAATGGCAATCCGGTTCTTCTTGGGCATCAACATCTGCAAGAAGGAAGAAATCAGCAAGAATACTTCTGAGCACTGTGGCCAGAGGCCATAACCCAGTTCATCACCCCTGAAGACTGAACCCAGATACAAGAGTCACTATTCAACGGGTAGAAGTCTCAAATATTCCGAAAAACATGCAGGAAACAGGAATTTAAACCCCTGCAAACTTAAGCCCACAGTCACTAGTTCCCTCCTCCACCCTCAAAAACAAGTTTCATGAGAAGATGTCAGGACTTTAAGATAAAACGAGGGTGGGGCTAGGGGGACATTCCTGCCCCCTGATTTTCACTCTCAAAGTATAAACGGGGTGGGGGTTCAGACCCTTATAGTGAAAGTCACTCAGTCCTGTCCGACTCTTTGAGAGCCCATGGAATTCTCCAGGCCAAATACTGGAGTGGGTAGCCTGTCCCTTCTCCAAAGGATCTTCCCAACCCAGGTCTCCCGCATTGCAGGGGGAATCTTTGCCAGCGGAGCCACCAGGGAAGCCCAAGAATACTGGAGTGGGTAATCTATCCACTTCTCCAGCGGATCTTCCCAATCCAGGAATCAAACCGGGGTCTCCTGCATTGCAGGCGGATTCTTTACCAACCAGGCTGTCAGGGAAGCCCCTCAGACCCTACACTCTCGGAGTATTTGGGGCACATCAGCAACTGTACCTAGTGCGGAACGCGCGCGGCGGTGCCTTCCGGCGAGCGAGAAGGAGCCAGAAGAAAGCCTGTCGATTCGCGACGGGCCTCTGACCCCAAAGCAAAAGGCTGAAGCCCTCACAGCCCACCCCTCTACTCCCAAGCCAGAGCTCCATGGCCGAGCAGGGAGGAAGCTCGGAGTGAGGGTTCTACCCCGAAAAAAAGAAAAAAGCGTGCGGAAGGGACGCAGTCTCGCCCGGACGGTCCGCGCCACGCTAGGGCTTCATCTTCCCCTCCTCCATCCGGACACCAATCTTCGCCTGCCAGGGCCCCACTACTCCCCCCGCAAGAAATGCGCTTCTGGGCCCTGCCTGCTCGGAAATGGACGTGCGGGGAGCGGGAAAGGGCCCCCACCGCCCTAAACCCGGCGAGGCACGACGGCGGCGGCGGAGATAGGGCCAGGATGGGGGCCGATGGCACCGCGGCGCCGGAGGGACTCACCGCGGCGGTTGCTGTGTCCGGGGCTGGCGCTGGAAAGGAAGGGGCGTGCGCGGCGCGGGGTCTCTTCCGGGCTGCCGAGCCCCGCCCCCTGTCAGGACCCGCGAGCTGCCTGAGGCGGCCTCGGCGGTGCCTGAGAGACTGGCGGACTCGCCCCGGCCGGCCTGAGGAAACGCGGGAGTGGGAGCCGGCGTGCTTTATCAAGAAATAATCACCTTCATTCCTGGACGGGTCCTTTAGAAACATTCTACGTCTTTATTTTCTCCGTTTCCCGTCGGTTAATTTAACTTATAATTATGTAAGGAATATATGCTCTTTGAGCAGGGAAAAGGGGATACCCTGCCTACAAAATAACAGTGACGGCAATACCAATAATGAAAGAATAAAATTCCATCAACCGATGAATCCCTATTAACGTTTTGGTATGAAGTGAAAGAAAAGCGTTAGTTGCCCAGCTCAGTCGAGTCCGGCTATTTGCGACCCCATGGACTGTAGCCTGCCAGGCTCCTCTGTCCATGGGATTCTCCAGGCAAGAACACTGGAGCGGGTTGTCATTCTCTTCTCCAGGGCATTTTGCGGACCCAGGGATCAAACGTGGGTTAAAGGAAATGTATTTTTTGACAAAAATGGATGATTTGTACGTATGTTGTAGTTTGATATTTGGAAACCTGTTGTTTTTTTTTTTTCGTTTATATCATGAACCTCTCTTCAAGGTAATTAATACCTACAATTTTAATGATTAGGTGGTAGTCCACTAATGCATGATTTAATCAACACTCTGTGATTGGATATATGTGAACGTGAACGTGAAGTCGCTCAGTCGTGTTCGACTCTTTGCAACCCCATGGACTGCAGCCTACCAGGCTTCTCTGTCCATGGGATTTTCCAGGCAATAGTACTGGAGTGGATTGCCATTTCCTTCTCCAAGGGGTCTTCCCAACCCAGGGATCGAACCCGGGTCTCCCGCATCGTAGACAAGACGCTTTACCGTCTGAGCCACCAGGGAAGTCCCAAACAATTACAAAGCCCTGGCAATGAAATTATTGAGTTACAATGTTAGTGCACATTTTTAGGTTTTTGACACATGCCATATTGACTTCTGGAAGGCATTATCAGTTACATTCTGGTCAGCAGTTATTAACATTTTCTTACTGATTTGAAATTATTCTCTATGTATTAAAGCAATTAACCCTTTCTCACATATTTTTCAAGAATTTCTCCCAGTTATTTTAGTTTGTCTCGGTTTTCATGGTATTTTAAAGAAGTTTCACACTTTTCTTTTCTATTCAAATTGTTACAGTTTCAGGCTCCGGTNTTTCAGGCTCCGGTACAATGCCTAAAAAGTCACTCCATATTTCAACATCATATAAATATTCACCTATAGTTTCTTCAAGTGTTTCTGTCCTTGCACAGTTTAAAAATAAATTTGCAAGATGAAAAGAATTTTGGGGATTGGTTGAACAACCATGTGAATTACTTAACACTACTGAATTGTATACAAAATGGTTAACATGGTACATTTTATATTATGTATCTTGGTAGTGTTGATTTAGTTGCTAAGTTGTGTCCAGTGCTTTCAACTCCATGGAAGGTAGCCCACCAGGCTCCTCTGCCCATGGGATTTCCCAGGCAAGAATACTGGAATGGGTTGTCATTTCCTTTTCCTATATTACATATATTTTATCACGATTAAATAAGATTCAAACATGTATACAGATTTTTTTTTAATATCTTGAACATTTGGACAAAGAACAACATAATCTAAGGACTGGTCAAGCAGATTTGGAAAAGAATACCAAAGAATTCCTAGCAATAAAAACTAAAATATTGAGATTTGAAAGTTATTCTTTTTCTTCTTCTTTTCTTTAACATTGTATTTTTGAAATTTCAAACTCTACTCGACATTTTTAACTTTTGCTTTTTGGTATCTGTTATCAATTTTGTACCTATATTTTCTTTATAATTTTTGTGACTTTTTTTTTTCTCTCTCTCTCTTTTCCTTCTTCCTTTCTTTAACATTGTATTTTTGAAATTCCAAACACTACTCTAGATTTTTAATTTTTGCTGTTAGGTATTTGGGACGGATTGGGGGCAGGAAGAGAAGGGGACGACAGAGGATGAGATGGCTGGATGGCATCACTGACTCAATGGATGTGAGTCTGAGTGACCTCCGGGAGTTGGTGATGGACAGGGAAGCCTGGCGTGCTGCGATTCATGGGGTCGCAAAGAGTCGACAAAGACATGACTGAGTGACTGATCTGATCTGATCTGATCTGATTTGTTACCAATTTTGTACCTTTAAGAACCCAATCTTCAGTACCCATTTTTTACTTGGGAGTGAGATTACTGGCTTGACTGCTGTCTCCCTCTTTGGACTCTCCTTTTTCTCCACCAGGTCTCCTGTGTCTCCTCCCTAACCCCTCTCTACTCTACCCAACTCGGTGAATTTCTGTGTGCTCCTGACGGGTGGAGAACACTTAGGGAACTGATTACTGGCTGGATCTGTCTCTCTTCTTTTCATTCCCCGCTTTTATCCTCCTGGCCACCTCTGTCTCCTTCCTCCCTCTTCTCTTCTCTGTATAACTCCGTGAACATCTCTGAGCGATCCAGTTGTGGAGTGCACATAAGGAAGTGATTACTGGCTAGCCCACTCTCTCCTCTGTTGATTCCACCTCATCTCATTCGGGTCACCTCTAACTCCCTCCTCCCTCTTCTCTTCTCCATGTAACGCTGTGAACCTCTCTGGATGACCCACACAGTGGAGAAACTTCATCTTTAACCTAGATGTTTTATCAATGGTGCTGTATAGAAGGAGAAGTTTTGAGACTACTGTAAAAATAAGACCAATAACTGGAAGCAGGAGGCTTAAGTCCAAACTCTGACTCCAGGGAACTCCTGACTCCAGGGAACATTAATTGATAGGAGCTCATCAAACGGCTCCATACCTACACTGAAACCAAGCACCACACAAGGGCCAACAAGTTCCAGGGCAAGACATACCAAGTAAATTCTCTAGCCACACAGGAACACAGCCTTGAGCTCCAATATACAGGCTGCCCAAAGGCACCCCAAAACCATAGACATCTCATAACTCATTACTGGACACTTCATTGCACTCCAGAGAGAAGAAATCCAGCTCCACCCACAAGAACACCGACACAAGCTTCCCTAACCTAGAAACCTTGACAAGCCACCTGTACAAACCCACATACAGCGAGGAAACTCCACAATAAAAAGAACTCCACAAACTGCCAGAATAGAGAAAGGACACCCCAAACTCAGCAATATAAACAAGATGAAGAGACAGAGGAATACCCAGCGGGTAAAGGAACAGGATAAATGCCCACCAAACCAAACCAAAGAGGAAGAGATAGGGAATCTACCTGATAAAGAATTCTGAATAATGATAGTGAAATTAATCAAAAATCTTGAAATCAAAATGGAATCACAGATAAATAGCCTGGAGACAAGGATTGAGAAGATGCAAGAAAGGTTTAATAAGGAACTAGAAGAAATAAAAAAGAGTCAATATAAATGAATAATGCAATAAATGAGATCAAAACACTCTGGAGACAACAAATAGTAGAAAAACAGAGGCAGTAGATAGGATTAGTGAATTAGAAGATAGAATGATAGAAATAAATGAATCAGAGAGGAAAAAAGAAAAAACGAATTAAAAGAAATGAGGACAATCTCAGAGACCTCCAGGACAATATTAAACGCTACAACATTCGAATCATAGGAGTCCCAGAAGAAGAAGACAAAAAGAAAGACCATGAGAAAATACTTGAGGAGATAATAGTTGGAAACTTCCCTAAAATGGGGAAGGAAATAATCACTCAAGTCCAAGAAACCCAGAGAGTCCCAAACAGGATAAACCCAAGGCGAAACACCCCAAGACACATATTAATCAAATTAACAAAGATCAAACACAAAGAACAAATATTAAAAGCAGCAAGGCAAAAACAACAAATAACACACAAGGGAAATCCCATAAGGATAACAGCTGATCCTTCAATAGAAACTCTTCAAGCCAGGAGGGAATGACAAGACATACTTAAAGTGATGAAAGAAAATAACCTACAGCCCAGATTATTCTACCCAGCAAGGATCTCATTCAAATATGAAGGAGAAATCAAAAGCTTTACAGACAAACAAAAGCTGAGAGATTTCAGCACCACCAAACCAGCTCTCCAACAAATACTAAAGGATATTCTCTAGACAGGAAACACAAAAAGGGTGTATAAATTCGAACCCAAAACAATAAAGTAAATGGCAACAGGATCATACTTATCAATAATTACCTTAAACATAAATGGGTTGAATGCCCCAACCAAAAGACGAAGATTGGCTGAATGGATACAAAAACAAGACCCCTACATATGTTGTCTACAAGAGACCCACCTCAAAACAGGGGACACATACAGACTCAAAGTGAAGGGCTGGAAAAAGATTTTCCATTCAAATAGAAACCAAAAGAAAGCCGGAGTAGCAATACTCATATCAGATAAAATAGACTTTAAAACAAAGGCTGTGAAAAGAGACAAGGTCACTACATAATGATCAAAGGATCAATCCAAGAAGAAGATATAACAATTATAAATATTTATGCACCCAACATAGGAGCACCGCAATATGTAAGACAAATGCTAACAAGTATGAAAGGAGAAATCAACAATAACACAATAATAGTGGGAGACTTTTTTTTTTAAATGATAAAGGTAATGCCCTGAAATTGAGTGCCTACTGTTTGCGGTAACTGTACCAAGTGTGCCTTTTATCTATTTCTCCCCATAACAATCTCATGAAGAAGATAATATTAGTACTAGTTTATGGATGAGGAAATAGAGATTAAGAAGAATAGGATGAATTGTGCAAATTCAAATAGCTAAAATGGGGGTGAAAATGGGATTAAACATGGGTCCACTGGATTTATATGCCTGCTTTTCATCACTATACTAAACTGCCTATTTCTTGTAAGTGGCCATATAGCCTCTCAAAATTCAAATTGAAGATTTGGTCTGACTTTATTGTCATTGTCAGTTTTCTTTTTATCATGAACTTTTTATAATAAACTTTTTTTTTTTGCAAGAGAGAGTGGGCAAAGGAAGGGATCCATAAGGATGGGAGGGAAATGGGAAGGAAGAAGGGGGGGTGATGGTGGGGAGGAGTATATAAAAGTTCTTAACTAATGGATTTCTATTTTTAATCATAAAGAACATTTAAAAAATCATGTTTAATTCATCTTATATTTGGAAATTTGCAGATTTGGAGATGGTGCAGTAATAACCAGTTAGTGTGTGATAATAAGACTAGAAAAGCAACTGGAGGTGAAAAGTTCAGGGAACTGAAAGTCCAGTTTGGGTGTCCTCTCATCTTACACCCATCTTGGCATTTTGTAGTTGTAGGTCTATCTTTACAACAATGTGTTATTTAAGTCAGGATCACATTTATCACTGCTTCCTCCCTAATGTCCAGAATGGTACCTGACCCATAAAATACTCAATAAAGATTTACAGAATGAACAAATAAGTCTGTTTTTAAAAATTCTGAAAATTATTGCTGAATTGAGAGCTACATCCTGGGACACCACTGTCTTCACTCCTCGTGGAGCACTTCTTGTGGGTGGCCTTGTGGATAATAACATTTACTGCTGCTATAGATGCTGTGAGAAGGACTCTTTGTAATTCTCTGTGGTATTTAGTGTAGGGGGTTGCTGAGGAAGTAATTCACTCCCTTACACAGTATTCCATCCATTAGGACCCACAAGAGAAACTTTTCTAGGATTTCATTGCTAGGAAGACCTGTGGCTCTCCTGAGTGAACTGACAATTTGTGAGGCTCATAAGTGAATGTGTTTTCCTCTTTGCTTTGTCTATTACAGCCAG
>SJYU01003326.1:81714-116040 GCA_006410795.1 Tragelaphus strepsiceros | reverse complement strand
GTCCATCCTAAAGGAGATCAGTCCTGGGTGTTCATTGGAAGGAATGATGCTGAAGGTGAAACTCCAGTACTTAGGCCACCTCATGCGAAGAGTTGACTCATTGGAGAAGACCCTGATGCTGGGAGGGATTTGGGGCAGGAGGAGAAGGCGATGACAGGATGAGATGGCTGGATGGCATCACCGACTCGACGGACGTGAGTTTGAGTGAACTCTGGGAGTTGATGATGGACAGGGAGGCCTGGCATGCTGCAATTCATGGGGTTGCAAAGAGTTGAACATGACTGAGTGACTGAACTGAACTGAACTCTGTATAGAAGTTAAATAAGCAGGGTGACAATATACAGCCTTGTACTCCTTTCCAACTTTGTACCCGTCAGTTGTTCAGTGTCCAGTTCTAACTGTTGCTTCTTTACTCACATACAGGTTTTCAGAAGACAGGTGAAGTTGTCTGGTACCCCCGTCTCTTCAAGAATTTCCCACAGTTTGTTGTGATCCACACAAAGGCTTTACTGTAGTGAATGAAGCAGAAGTAGATGTTTTTCTCCTTCTGAAGCAAGTAGAATTTCCTTGCTTTCTCCATGATCCAAAAGATGTTGGCAATCTTATCTCTGGTTCCTTTGCCTTTTATGTCAAATCTTCGTGACCCTATGGACTGTAGTCCAACAAGCTCCTCTGTCCATGGGATTCTCTAGGCAAGACTGCAAGAAACTGTTTAGTTTCTCTGACAAGCAGACTCATTCACAAGAACTCAGGTGTGGTTGAAAGGTGTTTGTTATAAAAACAAAAGGCACCTTATTACTCCACTCTTTAAGCTGTTTCCCCAGTGGCTCAGTGGAAAAAAATTACCTGCAATGTAGGAGAACTAGGTTCGATTCCTGGGTTGGGGAGATCTCCTGGAGAAGAGCATAGCAACCCACTCCAGTATTCTTGCCTGGAGAATCCCATGGACAGAGGAGCCTGGTGGGCTACAGTCCATAGGGTCACATAAGAGTTAGTACACGACTGAATTGACTTAGCATACCCACACATGTGTCAGGAACAACATGAAAATCAAATATATGTTTCTAATTATAAATTCACAATTACACAGTCTTCAAGGATTTTCCATGCTATAGCATGTGTCAGAATTTTCTTCCTTTCTAAGGCTGAATGCTTTTCACTTTTATGTTTATACCACACTTTGTTTCTTCCTTCCAGAAATAATGCTTTTGAATGCACTTATTTTCTTCACGTAAATCTTGACATATATATTCAGATTGGTGTCATATATAAGGAAAAAGTCTGAAACTATTTATTTCTTGTACTGATATCCATTTATTAGCTTATTTTAAAATAGTTATTTGAGGGTTAAACAAAATAACATTTATTTCTATCTCAAGCAGTTCTCTCTGTGAATAGTAAGTTGACTGCTGAGTTACTGTCCTTCATGACAGAGAAGAATGTGCTTTGGTTTTCATCTTTCCTCTTGTATCAAGACAGGATTCCTGGCAGTATAATAGACACGAGGGAGCCTGGGGTTGTCACCTAAGTGGCCAGTCATTTATGATCACCTCCACTGGCCAGTATTGGCCACCAGCTCTGTGCATCTCAGGCAGTGGAGGAAGAATATTCCCCATGTTGGTCCACAGACACAGAGAAACTTTTTTGAGTCACATTAAATGTTTTCAGAAGTTGTAGTGTCCTCTTCTTTCTGGCAGGGTGTGGGTATCCTCGTCATTCACCAGGCATGTGTTTCCTAAGACCTCCTGTGGGCAGGGTGTTGAGTGGGCACTGGAGTCCCAGGAAGCAGTCCTTCTCCACCTGCTTTAGGAAGTCCACGGTCCAGGTGTGGTGAACCAGTGCAGATTCGGCAATTAGAACTCTTAACTTTCTTTCTTCTTTTTTTTTAATTAACAGGATTCTTTCTCCCTTGTCTCCTAAGATTAGTCTACATTTTATTTGTAATTAAGTAGTGAGTGACTGGCGTCTAGCAGATACTCAGAAATACTGCTGGTAGGTAGGTAAGAGCTGTTCTCATGTAAAGTGTGACCAAATAATCTAATTCTGACCAAAAATCTATTCTACAATAGGTAATTATATAATCAGTGCCATTTTTAGCCTTTAAATATAAGATATACTTTACAATTGTGTTTTCTTGGCCTGGGCAATTGAAAAAAATACATGTCTCTGGTGCACAGGTTGATTTTTCTACTGTTGTGGTCATATTGGCCCTGGTTCCACTGTCTGGAGAGCGCAGAGTTCCAATCCTGACCCTGGTAACCCCACTTCAACTTGCTCTGAGGCAACCAAACTGTCCTGTACACATCTATCCTTCTGGGTCTAAATTTCATCAAGCACATCAGAAATGCTGACACAATGATTACTCTTTGACTTTTGATTGGTGACTCTAAAATAATATCTGAAGGTTCAAAAAGAGGTAGCCCAAAGTGGCAGAAAGTTTATGGGGTTTGAGACCAATACCTGGGTACAAACCTTGTGCTTTTCCCATTTTGGAGAATTCACTTCACTTTTCTCTAAACTTTATTGTCCTTAAAATGATAATAATACATACCTTATAGTAGTATTGTAAGTATTTAGTGAGATAACAAAAGGGTATATTTACACATTCAGTAAAGGGCAGCTATTGTTACTGAATAAAAGCTCTTGTCTTATGAAACAATTGCCTTAAATGATATAGCATTTGGTCTGAAGCATAATTTTACACTGACTCTAAATTCCTTGGAATGTTTTATTATTGGTACATTTTTCATGTGCATATTGGTATTTCACTTGATATTTGCTGCTGAGAAAACTAATATCAGCCATGGTTTCATTTAGTAACAGTTTTTATTCTCTCAAAACTATCTTCTGAATTTCAGAAAACCTCTATTAATCTGTATACTGTAATTAAAGCACGTCTTAAATAAAAAAACTTTTTTTTTTCCTTGAGGAAACAAAGTTTGTTTGGGTTTTAAATCACCCACAATCTCACAATACAGAAGTAAATAGTCATTGCTATCACTTTGGAATATTTTCTTTTGATGTTTCTTGTTTCATAAATTCTTGTACATAATTGATACAATGGTTTCACGTCACTACACAAATATTTTCTGTTGTCTTAGTCTGGGCTCCCTGAAACTAAATTCTAAGAGATGAACTTTAAAAAAATGCAGTAGTTATTTGGGAGGTGGCCTCAGAAAACCCAGTTAATGGGGAAGTAAGATAAGAAAGTGAATGAAGGCAGCAAAGGTTATATTACCAAGCAAGTTCCCAGGATGCACTGCTGGAATATAGTCCTGCTGGGAAACTTCAGGACACAGTGCGAAGCACAAGCTTCAAGGTTAACGTCCCTGAGTGAGGGAGTTGGGGTACTTATACACCAGCTCTTTCTGTCTGTTGACTGAAGGCTGCCAGGGGAGGAGAGCAGAAGAAGACATTCAATTCCCCAGCACTCCTGCCTGCCTTGTACTTTAGCAGAGCTGACTCTGGTGGCAGACAAAGCCCTCAGGCAGAGTTGAAGGAAGTCAGGCTAGTGTCAGATGGAAGGAACAGGGGTTTATGGGCAGACACTGACAACATCAACTCACCTGTGTTATTAAAAGCTGACTGTAGAAGAGTCCCCAGTGTGGATGAGTACCTCCTCAAGATTTACGCTTCTGCAGTAACTTCTTTTCCTATTTTCTGTTTCTCCTCATAGCAAAATTTCTTACAGGAGTTATGTACAACCACTGTCTCCATATCTTCACACACTGTTCTCTGCTCAACATGGTTTATAAGGCTTATCTTTCTCTCTCTTTAAAACACTACTTTTATTAATTTGCCACAAACCTCCATTTTGCCAAAAACACTTGTTACACTTGTCATCAACCAGCCTCTCAGAAGCATAGATTCCAGGTCTTCCTTCTAGAAACACTGTCTTCACTTCTGTGACTGCACAATTCTCCCACCTCAGTCTCCTGGGATGGGTTCTCTACCTGCTGATGGTGGAGGGCCTCAGGACTGAGTCTTTAGTGTTTCCCTCCCTCTCTCACTCTTTCGGTTTGTTTATATGTGTCTTATACTCATAATTAAAATTCTTAAGTATAGGAAAATGTCAACATTTTATAATCTGTTTGGTATATACATTTAAAAAATAAAATTCGTGGATGCTTTTTGCATTCTTAAAATATTTCATGTTAAAAAAAAGGAAAATTTTACTAACCAGTTAGGAACACTGATAAAGCCATTAGCAAACCAAAGTACCTTCTGAAAACATTCATGTCTCCAGTTCTCATTCTTTAGGCAACTTCAGTCTCAAAGAGGAGAACTGAGAACAAGAGGCATCCAAGTTGCCTCATGGGTCCAAACTCATTATTTTTATTCCTAACAGAGATCCTCAGATCTTTGCTTAAGGTCTATTAAATCTTAGCTTTACAAGGTGTGTTAAAACTAGTACAAAGTAAAATATTGTCAGAAGAGCAAAGAGAAGAAAAATATGTAAAAAAAAAAAAGACATGAAAGTTTTAAAAGATAAATGGTTTCTATTAAATGTATGTAAGTAAATCCATAAGTCTTATACTTCTGTTTCATGGGGCCCTGAGAGTATTGTTCCAAATGGCATAATACTATATGATGGTAACAATACCAAATAATCAATAATGATTGTCATCATACATGTCAACAATAATGATTGTTCCACTTACTCAAAGAATAGGGGTGCATCAGTAACACATTTTAGAAAAAAAGCCCATTAAAGACAAGTCAACATTATTTTTTGTTTTAATATTGAAACATAACAGACACTATTTCTGTTGTCCACATTATAATGAAATCCTTTATGCAAAAGTGTCTTTAAGGATGGGAACTGCAGACAGTACAGGTTGTAAGCTCTGTGAGCATAGGAAATATACATTTCATTCAGACACAATTTGCCACTTATATACCCACAGTTTCCCTGAGAGTGCAGTTGCAAGTAGATTGTCTAAAGGGAGTGAAGGGAAATCTCTTAGAAAACAAAAAAAGAGTTCTAATGTTCCTTATTTTCAGAAAGAGTACTTCAGCTTTTAAAGCTCTGAATGTTAAATAATGCACCTATGCATACGCAAAACACATTAAATGTTAATAGCAAGCAATGCAAATGAATTTTATAAATGTATTTCTTACCTCAAATTCTGTTTCACTTAGTTTGACAGAAGTCACATTAAAAATATTTTGGTGAAGGGGAAATGGCCCACTGATGGTTATTTGAAAGGGATGGAAAGGAGATTATGATGTAAGTTTGGTAGTGCTTTATAAATTACTTCTTAAAAATTTACAAGGGAAAGGTTAAGTTTGGCCCTTTGCTTTTCTTGATTGTGTTGAAGAAAGCTGTGTCTCTATTAGATGGTGTATAAACCTGTGAAATTCTCTAAGGGGTCGATGGGGGGATACTTTGTTAATATAGACCCTCAGTCTATAACTTAAAAAAAACCTGTCTCCATTTCCTGTTTTGTAACATTCTATATTTTGGATATATAAAATTCACTAACATGTTACCAGAATTTCATAGATTTTTTTTCTCCCTTTTTCTTCCTTTCTTCCTATTTGTCTTTTGAAGGGCATGTACAGAGATTTGCCCTAACTAATATCCCCATGCTCCACATCTGCTAGTTATCAGCATTTCCTGCCAGAGTGATGTGTTGGCAACATCTGATGAATCTACACTGATACATCGTGTCCACCAAGCTCCATGGTTTACCTTAGGGTTCACTCTGCTGTTGTACATTCTATGAGGTTGGACAAATGTACAATGACACTTCCATCATTTTGGTATCATACATAGTATTTTCTTTCTCCTTAAAAATCCTCTGTGCTCCACCTATTCATCCCTCACCCTTTCCACCACCTGCTAGCAACTATTGATCTTTTCATTGTCTTCCCGGTTTTGCCTGTGTGACGATATAATGTAGTGAGACTTACACACTATGTAGCCTTCTCAGACTGGCTTCTTTCCCTTAGTGATAAGCGTTTAAGTTTCTTGCATGTGGTGTCCTAACTTGGTAGCTCATTACTTTTTAGTGCTGAATAATAGTCCATATCTGGATGGACCAATTTATTTCTCCATTCATTTATTGAAGATCACTTGGTGAATTCCAAATACTGTGAAATATGCTTAAATGTTGGAGAATGAAATGGCAACCCACTCCAGTATCCTTGCCTTAAAAATCCCATGGACAGAGGAGGCTGGTAGTTTGAAGTTCATGGAGTCACAAAAGAGCTGGACAAGACTTACTAAGGAACAAAAATAATAACTTACTTAAATGTACTATAGGTATTCCATTAACTAAAAAGAAACTATTTCTTCCCCTTCAAAATTAAACATATAATCAACAGACTTACTTCCCATGAGCATCCAAACCAGACTGAACAGCAACCTCCTTTCTTATACTTCCATGCTCTGTCCATCTTGTATTAATTGCATGGTCGGTAATATCATCATGTTAATTTTATCCATTTTCTATTCATTTATTTTAAGGAAACCAGGAAAATGTATTAAAACACCCAAATGAATCTACCAAGAAGTGCCATTATAAGCAGAGATGGCTGTTTTCTGGAAACTGACCAAGTAGACTGATGGGCAGAGATGGGTGGCAATGCTTGATAGCTGAAGGATGAAATTCTAAATGTGAGATAAGAACAGTGGTTTCAGGATAGCAGAGTAACGGTTACAGTCTTGTAGGACATACAGTGGTGTGGTAAGAATAGCCTCCCTGGCTGTTTTGATTAACAAGTGAAGACCTAAGTTTCATGACTGCTGAAAAATGGTAAGTGATGTGCACATACGCACATCATTGTTGGTGAGAGGGGTGCAAACTTTTGGTCCAGAATTTGGTATGAATTTAGAGAGAGTGGCATCTCTTGTGGGATCCAAGAAGCTATGTTTCCTTGTTGGATTCTGAACTGTGTATGGATACATAACATGGGGTTAAATGTATCATTACAGAACAGCTCCTTTGAAGAGGTGGCACCTCAGGCTTTCTGACTGAAACTGTCATCTTTGGGCCAAAGGCCAGCCGCCCTTTCCCATTTGCTTCTTATTTAGAGTTACCACCCTATCTTCTGTCCACAGAGCTATAAAGTGAAGCCCATGTCTAATTTTAAATTTTATAATAACTATGTTAAAAAGGAAAAAGGAACTAGTGGAATTGATATTAGGACAATGTTTTTAAACCTTCATGTCCAAATAATATTACTTAAGCATGTAATCAAACATAAAGTATTATTAGTGAGACCAACAAGTATTTTATACTGTCTTTGAAATCCACTGGGTCTTTTACACATACAAGACATCTTATTTGGACCCGAATGCATTTCAAATTTCAAAACTCACATGTGGATCATGCTACTGTAAAAGCTGAACCATAAGGAAGGCTGAACGCCAAAGAACTGATGCTTTCCAAGTGTGGTGCTGGAGAAGACTCTTGACAGTCTGTTGGACTGCAAGGAGGTCAGACCAGTCAATCCTAAGATTATCAACCCTTTATATTCACTGGAAGGACTGATGCTGAAGCTGAAGATTTGATACCTTGGCCACCTCATCGAAGAGCCGACTGACGGGAAAAGACCCTGATGCTGGGAAAGATTGAGGGCAGGAGGAGAAGGTGGTGACAGAGGATGAGATGGTTGGATGACGTCACTGCTCAATGGACATGAGTTTGAGCAAACTGCAACAGATAGTGAAGGACAAGAAAGCCTGGGGTGCTGCAGTCCATGGGGTCAAAAGGAGTCAAACAGGACTTAGTCACTTAACAACAACAGCACCAAATGTAAATAAGTAAATCCATAAATCTTATACCCGTGCTACATTAAGCTGGTATCCTTACCATCATAATGTATTGTGCCATATTGTTCCAAATGGCACAATACATTATGATGGTAAGGATACCAAATAATCAATAACAATTGTTATGTTCTGCATACTCTAAGAATGGAGGTACATCAGTAACACATTTTAGAAAAAAGCCAAGCAAAAAAGTTAACAAGTTTTGTTTTAATATTAAGACACAATGGACTTCATTTCTGTTGTCCACATTGTAATGAAACCCTTTGGGCAAAGCGTGACTCCAAGGTTGGGAATTGCAGACCCAGTACATGCTGGAAGCTCTGTGAAGGTAGGACACACACATTTCATTTAGATGCAATTTGCTGCTTTTGTACCTACAGCTTCCCTGAGAGTGCAGTTGCAAGTACTGTCTAAGCAGAATGGAGGGTAATCTGTTTTTGGAAAACAAAAAAGAATCCTAAATTTCTTTATGTAGAGAAAGAGTTCTTCAGGTTTTAAAGGACTGAGGGTTCTATAAGACATCTATGCATATCCAAAACAGAGACTAAATATTAATAGTCAGGCACTGCTAGTGAATTGAAAACCAAACTTTGTTTGTTCATTAACTTTTGGCCACGGTGGGCCTTTGTTGCTTTGTGCTGGCTCTTTTCTGCTTGCAGGGATCGGGGGCTACTCTTTGTTGCCTAGTGTAGGCTTCTCATTGCAGGGGTTCTTCTTGTTGCCTTTCTTGCTGGGCAGCACAGGCTGTAGGCATGTGGACTTCAGTTGTTGCACTACCCAGGCTCAGCAGTTGTGGCTCACGGGCTCAAGAGTGAGGGCTTAGTGGTTGTGGTGCAGGGACTTGGTTGCTTGTTGGCATGTACAATTTTCCCAGTCTGGGTATTGAACATGTGTCCTCTGCACTGGCAAGCAGATTTCTATCCACCGCACCACTAGGGAAATCTGCAAATTAATCTTATAAGTGAATTTCTTAGCTCAATTTCTGTTTCTCCTAGCTTAATGGGAAGTCACATTTAATAAACCCAGAAATAGAGTTTGATGAAGGAGATATGGCCCACAGAGGGTGATTTGGAAGGGACGGAAAGGAGATTATGAGGATAATTTTGATAGCGTTTTATAAATTCTTTTTAAAAATTGACAAGAGCAAGGTTAAGTTTGGCCCTCTAGTTTTCTTGATTGTGTTGAAGAAAGCTGTGGCTCTAATCAGATCTTGTATAAGCCCATGAAATTCTCTAAGGGGTTAATGGGAGGATATTTTGTTAATATAGACCCTCAGTCTATGACTTAAAAAAATTTCTTCTCCATATCCTATAGTGTAACACTTCACATTTTGGATATATAAACCTCACCAATATATTACCAGCATTTCATAGATTGTTTTTTCGCTTTTCCTTCTTTTGTGTGTTCTTTTCTTTGAGGGGCTGTGCAGAGTTTTCCCCTAATCGATGTCCCCACACGCCACAGCCACCGATTACCAGCGTCCCCCACCAGACTGAGAGATCAGCTACATCTAGTTAATCTACACTGACTCGTCAATGTCCCCCAAACACCGTGGTTTACATTAGGGTTCACTCTTGGTGTTGTGCATTCTATGAGGCTGGACAAATGTACAATAACATTACCATAATTTTGGTATTATACAGAACATTTTCTTTGTCCCAGAGGAAGAAGGATCCTTTGTCTTCCACATATTCATCTCTCAGCCCCACCACCCCCTGCTGGCAACTATGGATCTTTCCATTGTCTCCACAGTTTCGCCTATTGACGATGTCATACAGATAGAAATACATACACCACATGGCTGTATCAAATGGGCTTCCTTCACTTGGTAATAGCATTTAAGTTTCCTCCTGTTGGTTTTCTGACTTCACAGCTCGTTTCTTTTTAGTGTGGAATAATAGTCCATATCTGGATAGACCAGTTTATTTCTCTATTTACTTACTGGCTATCATCTTGGTCACTTCCAAATTTTGTCAAATATGATTAAATGTGCTATCGGCAGTCCATGGATTAAAAAAAAACAAAAAAACAGAAACAAACTGTTTCCCTTCAAAGTTAAACATATAATCAACAGGCTTACTTCCCATGAGCATCCAAATGAGACTGAACAGGAACCTCCTTTCTTCTACTTCATGCTCTGTCCATCTTGTGTTAATTGCATGGTTGGTAATATCATCATGAAAATTTTATCCATCTTATATTCATTTATTTTAAGGAAACCAGGAAAATGTACTAGAACACCCAAGTGAATCTACTAATAAGTGCCATTATAAGCAGAGATGGCTATTTTCTGGAAACTGACCAAGTAGACTGATGGGCAGAGATGGGTGGCAATGCGTGATAGCTGAAGGATGAAATTCTAAATGTGAAATAAGAACAGTGGTTTCAGGATAGCAGAGTAATGATTACAGTTCTGTAGGACATAGAGAGGTGTGGTAGATATAGCCTCCGTGGCTGTTTTTATTAACAAGTGAAGACCTAAGTTTCATGACTGCTGAAAAATGCTAAGTGAAATGTACATATACACACATCATTGTTGGTGAGATGGGTGCAAACTTTTGGTCCAGAATTTGGTATGAATTTAGAGAGAGTGGCATCTCTTGTGGGCCACAAGCAAGCTATACTACCGTGTTGGATTCTGAACTGTGTATGGATACATAGAAAATGAAAGTGAAGTTGCTCAGTCGTGTCCGACTCTTTGCGATCCTGTGGACTGTAGCCCACCAGGCTCCTCCATCCATGGGATTCTCCAGGCAAGAATACTGGAGTGGGTTGCCATTTCCTTCTCCAGGGGATCTTCCTGACCCAGAGACTGAACCCAGGTCTCCCACATTGCAAGCAGACACTTTAACCTCTGAGCCACCAGGGAAGTCCAAATATGGGGTTTTGTAATGTATCATTGGGGTAATGTATCATTACAGAACAGCTCCTTTGATAAAATTTGACCTGAGACTTTCTGACTAGAACTACTATGTTGGGACCCAAGGCGAGTTACCCTTCCCAGTTGCTTCTTATCTAATGTTGGTACCCTCATTTTGTTGTTAGAACCTTAATATATTCATAGAATTATATATTTAGAATTTTATAGTGAAAAATAAATTGAACCATATCTGAAATTAAAAATTTTTTAGTACCTATATTCAAACACACAAAAAACAAAATTTAAACTTATTAGTGTTTAAACCAACATGTGCAAAATTATATTATTTTCCATGTATTCAATGTAAACGTCACTGAGATCAGGAAATGTTGTATACTGTCTTCAAAAGCTCTTTGTATTTTACCATTATTGCATATCTCAGTTTTCAGTAGACATACTGCAAGTGGTCAGCATCCTATTGTGAGTAGTGCTCATGTGTTCAATAAGCAGAGTTCATTGTATGAACTGGGTATGGAATAACAGACTGGCTCCAAATAGGAAAAGGAGTACGCCAAGGCTGTATATTGTCACCCTGTTTATTTAACTTCTATGCAGAGTACATCATGAGACATGCTGGGCTGGAAGAAGCACAAGCTGGAATCAAGATTGCTAGGAGAAATATTAATAACCTCAGATATGCAGATGACACCACCCTTATGGCAGAAAGTGAAGAGGAACTAAAAAGCCTCTTGATGAAAGTGAAAGAGGAGAGTGAAAAAATTGGTTTAACGAAGCTCGACATTCAGAAAACTAAGATCGTGGCATCTGGTCCCATCACTTTATGGGAAATAGATGGGGAAACAGTGGAAACAGTGTCAGACTTTACTTTTTTGGGCCCCCAAATCACTGCAGATGGTGATTGCAGCCATGAAATTAAAAGACGCTTACTCCTTGGAAGAAAAGTTATGACCAACCTAGATAGCATATTGAAAAGCAGAGACATTACTTTGCCAACAAAGGTCAATCTAGTCACCGCTATGAGTTTTCCAGTGGTCATGTATGGATGTGAGAGTTGGACTGTGAGGAAAGCTGAGCCCCGTAGTATTGATGCTTTTGAACTGTGGTGTTGGAGAAGACTCTTGAGAGTCCCTTGGACTACAAGGAGATCCAACCAGTCTATCCTAAATGAGATCAGTCCTGGCTGTTCATTGGAAGGACTGATGCTGAAGCTGAAATTCCAGTACTTTGGCCACCTGATGCAGAGAGTTGACTCTTTGGAAAAGACTCTGATAATGGGAAGGATTGGGGACAGGAGGGGAAGAGGACGACAGAGGATGAGATGGCTGGATGGCATCACCGACTCGATGGACATGGGTTTGGGTAGACTCTGGGAGTTGGTGATGGACAGAGAGGCCTGGGGTGGTGCGGTTTATGGGTTCGCAAAGAGTTGGACATGACTGAGTGACTGAACTGAACTCAAACTCATTCAATAAATTTTTGAAATATAAATTATATTATCATATATTGTATCGATTTTGTAAGTTTTTAAAATATAAATTATTATAGTTAGGATATTGTGCAAGCAAAGGACTATATTCTTCAGCTCTTAGAAGGACATTTCTGTTAGGTGTCTTAATTAGGCCTCCCATGAACTCTGAGACAAGGATTTGAGTGAATGTAGGTAATTTTGAAGTGATCTCAGGAAACATTTGTAGGAATTAGAGAAGTGAGACTGAGAATGATATTAAATCAATAAAAAGTGTGTTAACAAGACAGTTACTGTTTGGGTTGCTGGACTCCTTCCTGCGGGCCTGGGAGACAGAATTGTTCCAATTGACAGGCAAAGGCTCTGGGGTGTTTATCTACCCACTCCCCATCCATCATTGTTTGAGGGCTGAATCCAGGGGTTCTGGCTTATCTTGTGTATGTCCCCAGTATGCTCCCACAGGCAGAAAAAGGCCCTTCAGCAGAGAGCTGCAGGTAAGCAGTGAGTTGCCTGAATTTTGAATGAATGTCACAGGACATGAGCTGGGAATTGACAGTTTCTGCTCCAGCTTCTTCTTCTGCTCCAGGTCACACCAGCCAATGAGGGATCCCCTTAGCCTCAGGAGCCCCAGAGACTTGATGCCACCAAGACTCTCCGTTACACCACTTGTCCTGTTCACTTATATATCCCTTGCTCCTGGAACAGTTGTTGGCACACAGTAGGTGTTTAATAAATAGCCATGACTGTATGACTTTCCCTTGAGAACCTGCTTTATTCTTTCAGGCATCTCCACATAAATGGGGCACATGGCTACCAGCAGTGTTTGGTCATATCCTTATAACTCCCTCATTAGAAATGAAAGAGAGGCCTTTTCCTTTCTAACTTCAGGAAAAGAAACAAAGATTCTCAAGGAGGAAAGCAAGTTAGTCTGATGTGGGCCACAAGGTTATTTCTGTGCCAAACCCTCTGGACAAGAACATGGTGTATTATGATTGGCTATATTTGATTTGAGGGCTGACTCTTGAGCTTAAAGAGGTGGATAGATAGAAATTGCAGGAACAAAGAAATTGTTGCCATATTCAGAACTGTGAATATTCACTGGCATATATTTAAATTCTGAATATCATCTCTCTTATGTGCCTTGGTAGAAAAATGCTTGAGGACCAGCACTGTCTTAACTGAAACATTTTATTAATAGTACCACTCTTATAGCTGGGCTTTCTAGGTGGCTTGGTGGTAAAGAGTCTGCTTGCTAATGCAGGAGACTTAGGAGACAGGGGTTCAGTCCCTGGGTTGGGAAGATCTCCTGGAGAAGGAAATGGCAACCCACTCCGGTATTCTTGCCTGGAAAATCCCATGGATGGAGGAGCCTGGTGGGCTGCAGTCCATGGGGTCGCTAAGAGTCGGACACGACTGAGCGACTTCACTTTCACTTTTTCGCTTTCATGCATTGGAGAAGGAAATGGCAACCCACTCCAGTTTTCTTGCCTGGAGAATCCCAGGGGCAGGAGAGCCTGGTGGGCTGACGTCTATGGGGTCACGCAGAGTCGGACACGACTGAAGTGACTTAGCAGCAGCAGGAGCATCACGTGTCCCTGAAGTTTGTTTGGGAAGGAATTATCAAGTCCAACAAGACTGAATCTCTCCTTAGAAGCTGTCTCATCATCCTCACTAGAGGCAGTGTTTGCCTTCACTAACTCAGCATAATGTTTTCAGTGTTCATCCATGTTGTGGCATACATCAGGATGTCTATCTTGCCAAATAATATTCCATTGCATGTAATATCACATTTTATTTATCCACTCACCAGTTGATGTACACATGGTTCTGTACACCCCTAGTATACATTTTGACTTTTTTTTTGAATAATGCTACTATGACTTTGTATCAAGGTTTTTGTATAGACATAGGTTTTCATTTATCTTGGGTAGAAAACTAGGAGTAGTATTCCTAGGTTATATGGTACCTTTGTGGCTGTACTATTTTACATTCCTACCAGTGATGTATGAGGGTTCCAGTTTCTCTATATCCTTTCTACTTGCTATTGTCTTTTTAGTTATAGTACTGAACCATTTAAGATAAGTTGTTGTTCAGTCGCTCAGTCATGTCCGACTCTTTGTGAGTCCATGGGCTGCATCACACTAGGATTCCCTGTCTTTTACCATCTCCCAGAACTTGCTCCAACTCATATCCATTGAGTTGGCCCATTAACGTCAGTAAACAATTGCAGATAGAGGCCTTATGACATCGTCCCCACGTTTACAAGCTTATGCCTGGCCTAGTGGTAATGTGCCTAGAAGGCCTTCATTTGTTCAGTGAATAAAAAACAAACAAACAAAACATTTTCTTGTATATTGCCTTAAAACTTAATGTTTTTTACAAAGTGTATTCACAATTTCTGAGGCTTACAATAACCCTGTAGGAAGTACGAGAAATACGGGTTTCTCATTTTAGACCTGAGAAATTTAGATAACAAGCAAAACATCAAGATCTCTGGTCCCTGGCTTCATATACAGTCTTCTCTGTGTAATTCAATACTGGTTCTGAATATCTCTACTAAAAAGCGTATTAGTTAATGTACAGAAAAAAATGCTAAGTTTCAAAAGATCTTAATTTAAAAAAAGACAAGAGAATGGATTGTGTATTTAGCAGTTTGGAGATGGCTAATTATGATCCTGAGATAGTAGTGGGGACTGGAGACAACAGTCTGGGGCAGTCTGACAAGGGAAGTCATTAAACTTCCATCTTCAGCAGGAAATTTCTTCATCTTTGAAGTAGAACTAGGGCTGGAAAATGTAGGCAATGTCAAAGAGATCATCAAAGAGAACTGTAAATCAAATGTGAGTACTGACTATAAAGGTTGTAGATTGTGTTATCTGAGGAAGAACTAGCATCAGAAAGCAGGTAATTGAAAAATTACAAATTTCAGCTCTCATTGTCTTCCTTTTTGTAACATAAAATTTCAAACATGCATGAAATATCAAGAAAATAGTATAGTAAACCCCTATCATGTCCATTAATTTAAAATTATCAACATTTTGCCATTCTTATACATTTGACTTAAAAAGTATTTGAATACATTAAGGCCTTCCTCAAAAGCCATTTTCCTTCCAGCTTTATTGAGATATAATTGAGAGTCAAAAAATGTATATAGTTAAGTTGTAGTCTGATGACTAGATACATGTATATATTGTGAAATGTAATACTTCACACTTTATCCATTTTCCCTTTTTAAATTTTTTATGTTGAGAACACTTAAGATGTACTCTCTTAGAAAATTAAAAGCATGTAGTACTGTATTGTTAACTCCTGTACATCAGTTCTGTAGCACTTATTCATTTTTGAATGGCTGAAGCTAAAAGCCATTATTAATAACAATGTTTTAGCCAAGGTAGATGGGCAATTATCAAAGAATAATAAAGCGATTGGATGTGACTGGTGATAGAAGCAAGGTCTGATGCTGTAAAGAGCAATATTGCATAGAAACCTGGAATGTCAGGTCCATGAATCAAGGCAAATTGGAAGTGGTCAAACAAGAGATGGCCAGAGTGAATGTTGACATTTTAGGAATCATTGAACTCAAATGGACTGGAATGGGTGAATTTAACTCAGATGACCATTATATCTACTACTGCGGGCAGGAATCCCTCAGAAGAAATGGAGTAGCCATCATGGTCAACAAGAGTCCGAAATGCAGTACTTGGATGCAGTCTCAAAAATGACAGAATGATATCAGTTCTTTTCCAAGGCAAACCATTCAATATCACAGTAATCCAAGTCTATGCTCCAATCAGTAACGCTGAAGAAGCTGAAGTTGAATGGCTCTATGAAGACCTACAAGACCTTTTAGAACTAACACCCAAAAAAGATGTCCTTTTCATTATAGGGGACTGAAATGCAAAAGTAGGAAGTCAAAAAACACCTGGAGTAACAAGCAAATTTGACCTTGGAATCCGGAATGAAGCAGGGCAAAGACTAATAGAGTTTTGCCAAGAAAATGCACTGATCATACCAAATACCCTCTTCCAACAACACAAGAGAAGACTCTATACATGGACATCACCAAATGGTCAACATCAAAATCAGATTGATTATATTCTTTGCAGCCAAAGATGGAGGTGTTCTATACAGTCAGCAAAAACAAGACCAGGAGCTGACTGTGGCTCAGATCATGAATTCCTTATTGCCAAATTCAGACTGAAATTGAAGAAAGTAGGGAAAACCACTAGACCATTCAAGTATGACCTAAATCAAATCCCTTATGATTACACAGTGGAANAGGTGCACCGTGGTGGGGTGGGTGGCAAAGTCTATGCTCCCTTTGCACCTTCTCGGTGGGTGCCTGGGTTCACAGCAAGCACTTTGCTAGAGTCTGAAGTCAGGTGAGTAGTTTAGGGCATCTGGGAGGACCCCGTGTGGCGGGTAATTCCCTTACCCACTTCTATCAGCTGCCCTCATGGTCTTGCTTTCCACCTGCGTGGCTCCTTGCAGTGTCCTCCCTAGCCCGGGGGTGGGGGTTGCGGAGCTCTCCCACCGCTCCCGCCCTGGGTACTCCTCAGCTGTGGCAGAGGCACGTAGCAGGCGACCTGGTGGGAGGGCGCCGACAGGCAGCTGGCACTCCACTCTCAGAGACGCAGGTGGTTCTCAGTTCACGCCAACCAGACCGGAGAGGCGGCCAGGTCTCCAACGTCTCTATCGGGCCCTACAGGAACAGCGGCAGCTACTGCAAGGACGGCCACGACTTGCACCCACAGCCTCGGCCAGCAAGATGTTGCAGGTGTTTCCTGAGAGGAAGCCCAACCCGCTGCAGGACGCGAACCTCTGCTCACGCCTGGTATTCTGGTGAGCGCACTGCCTGAGCTGAGAAGCGCTGCCGAACTTAAGGCTGCAGGCGCTTTTCCCGGGACCGAGGGTCGGGATGAGGGAGCGCTTTCCCCTGGAGCTCCTACTGCCCGGCTTTTTGCTTTTGGTGGAGCCCTCCCACACCGGCGGGGTGATTTCTGCCTGCGCCTGGGCGCGCGCGGTGGGCGGGAACCTGACGGCGGTCGGGAGGGTGCCAGGGACCTGGTGACTGGGGCGCATCTCTTTCCACTCGAAGGCCCGCTAGCCTCCGGTGTCCGGGAGCGGGAGGCTGGGACGCTGTCCTGGGAGAGTCACCACCCAACTGGAGAAGGACTGGATCCCCACACTCCATCCTTAGCCGGCTTCCCCAGTTACAGCTCCGGAGATCGCAGTTCTGAACTAAAGTTGCACTCGTTTACCCTCCAAGCAAGCAGCTTATGAACAGCTTCCTTTATCTAATTAGTGCCCTGGACTGTTGTCACCTTCCAGTAATGTCCCCACCTTTTCCCATATTCCTTAGGTGACAGCTGAGTTCCAACTTCACCCGGCCCCTTCGTCCCTGTGTCTATGACCATGTCTCCCTCTCTCCCTGTCTTCCGGTACACCTGTTACTGTACATTCTTGTATTTGGTTGGGGCAATTTTCCTGTGGGTGAATAACAGTTATTTTGTATTTAACGAATGGGAACAGTATTCTTGAACACGTTTTGCCTTTGCCTGGGACACACAGCCACGACTGAAGAATGTATTTGACCAGCCCCTTTTCTTAATTTGGAGTGGGAAATGACAACCCACTCTTGCCTGGAGAATCCCATGGACAGGGGAGCCTGTAACGCTACAGTCCACGGGGTTGCAAAGAGTCTGACATGACTGAGCGACTGAGCATTTCCTTAATTGCTAGTATTTCTGCTTCCTCCTTTGAGGACAGCCCTGGGGATGGGGTCCCCGAAGCCTGTGGGGTCTTATCTCTAGCCTTTAGGGAAGTGGCACATGATCTTGAAGCAGGTGGTCCTGCTACCTAGTTAGACCTCCTTCTCCTTGCCCCAGGACAGGCCAGTAAATTGGGAGAGGGGTTGTTTGGGCAAGGGTTAGTCACTCTATTTGGAAAGTCAGAAGTCTGAGTAGACTGAAAGTTAATGTCCTAGAAAACCATCTTATCAAGGTCTGGACACTAATTTCTTATTAGAACAAAAAGGAGGGAAGTGAGGAGGTAAAGTAGAAAGGCCATTTGTTGTTGTTGAGTTGCTAAATCATGGCTGACTCTTTTGTGACCCCATGGACTGTAGCCCGCCAGGCTCCTCTGTCCATGTGATCTCCCAGGCAAGAATACTGGTGAGGGTTGACATTTCCTTCTCCCCAGGATCTTCCCCACCCAAGGATCAAACCCATACCTTCTGCATTGGCAGGTGTTTTCTTTATCACTGAGCCACCTGGGAAACCCCCAAAGGTCCTAAGTTATTGCAAATATCTCCTGGTCCCCTCTGAGTGTGTTAATATCTTTTGTCCTGCAGCCATTCATAGATGGTCTGGGTCAGGATGTTTCCTGTAAGCTAAACAAAGGTATTTTAGTTTAACATTAAGACTTGAGGGGCCATTATGTATACTCTGAGCTATAGATATCCCTTTCCTGATTAACTTGTAGCAAAATCAATAGAATACACAGGTTAAAATAAAAGTAACAGGTCTAACGTGGAATCTAATTTTTTCTTCACTGTTATAGTCCTGCCCTGGAGTCCTTTGTTCTTGAAAGCACTGAAGGTCCTTGAGCTGGGAGGAAACACAGATGAAAAAGGGCTCAGAGGTGAAACTCTTCTCCCACTCTCTTAGGCCATGCTGTGGGGCCTGCTGGGATTTTAGTTCCCCCAGCAGGGATTGAACCCACACTCCCAGCAGTGGAAATTCAGACTCTTAACCGTTGAACCACCAGGGAAGTCCCTGAAACTTCAGGTTTTCCATCTAGTAGCTGAGACTATTAACTAGGTGGGTCTCAGCCTTTGGGCTTTGATCACACTTGGGTGATTATTAGATTTTTTGTGCTGAGAACCCAATCTTTGCATCTTTCCTATATATTCTGATATTTCCTTTTTATGGGACCACCTAGGGGACCCCAGGGGAATGGGAGTTCCTATGCTTTTTTTCCATTGTGGTGTTCAGTTTGTGTAGCTGCATTTCTGAGTCATTTGGTGGCCCTTAAGGAAAGAGGGGCCTAGAAGGAGGAATATGGATACGGGTACCTTAAATGGTAACAAAGTAGGCAACTGTCTCCTTAACTTCAGGCAATGCTGCAGCCAAAATTTTGGATTTCTCTGCCTACTGATGCCAAATAAAAAAAATATGGAGACAGAGTTTGGAGGGAATAGAAAGATGGCTTTAAAAATCAGCCAGCAGAGGGTAGAACACAGTAGGCTAAGGCCTCAAGGGTCATGTACCCCCACCCCGGGGAACCAAGAGACTTTATATAGCCTGGCTCTTGTGGTCTTAGGCTAAATGATAAAGTTCAGAGTAATGACGTTTTTGGGCTTCCAAGGTGGCGCAGTGGTAAAGAATCTACCTGCCAATGCAGGAGATGCAAGACAGGTGGGTTTGATCCCTGGGTCAGGCAGATCCCCTAGAGTAGGAAATGGAAACCCACTCCACATTCCTGCCTGGAAAACTCCATGAACAGAGGAGCCTGATGGGCCATAGTCCATGGGTTTGCAGAGTTGGACATGACTGAACAGACACAGCACAATGAAGTTTTTGCATTTTTTTCCTTCCTACATTATTTCAAAACAGTCACAGCTGGCATTAGGCAGCCTGGTAATTGGGGTCCACTTATCTCTGGAGTTTTGGCCTGCAGTCTTCTTTCTGAAATGCAAAAAGCTGTAAAGGGTAGTTTTCTGTAAGAGAGGTCAGGGAGAGCAAATACCAAGTGCAGGGTGTAATTTACCCAGCATTAGGGGGTGAGCTTCCGTCTGTGGGGTCGCACAGAGTCGGACACGACTGAAGTGACTTAGCAGCAGCAGCAGCAGCAGGGGGTGATAGGTTAGCTTCTGGTTACACTACAGGTTAGTAACGGTTAAAGTAAAACTAGAAGTGATTAATTCTTTCAGGCCTGTCCATGTTTCTTCCCTAGACTGTTCACTGTTCTTCTTACTTCCCTTGTTTTCAGGAGAGGAGAAACATCATTTCTGTTTTTGCTGCAATAGCAGGGCAAGGAACTCTCCAAGCATGTTCTGTTTGTGAGTTTCAAAGTGTATGTATTTGGAAATGGGAAGGTGAAGACTTCTAATTTTGGACTAGGAAACTGTGACCCCGAGAGACCTCTTTAAATTGTTTGCTTTGTATTTGATAGTAATAACACTTCAGCTGCTGCTAAGTCACTTCAGTTGTGTCCAACTCTGTGCGACCCCATAGACGGCAGCCCACCAGCCTCCCCCATCCCTGGGATTCTCCAGGCAAGAACACTGGAGTGGGTTGCCAGTTCCTTCTCCAATGCATGAAAGTGAAAAGTGAAAGTGAAGTTGCCCAGTTGTGTCTGACTCTTAGTGACCCCATGGACTGCAGCCTATCAGGCTCCTCCATCCATGGGATTTTCCAGGCAAGAGTACAGGAGTGGGTTGACATTGCCTTCTCTAGTAATAACACTAGCTGTGGATAATTAAGTATGGATGATCAAAGCTCTGTTCTATCTTATAATCCCCCTAGTGGGTATTTTTTACAAAGCTAGGAACTCTTTAGTTTCCATTAATAAAAGGAGTTTGTATTTCAAAGGTATTCCTGTACCTTTGAAATGGGAATCTGAGTTCTTGTTCATGGAGCCCAAGAATGAACTTCACGAACATGCAAACACTCATGGTGGCAAACAAGCAGGATTTATTTTAAGGTAAAGAGAAGTACAAAGCCCCAGCATAGACACTGAGAGTGGGTGAAGTGCCCCAAAAAGTGAGAATTATAGCAGTTTATGTCTTTATTAGTATTGATCTGTTCCTTTTTGGTTGGCTCATGTCCCTGACATATGTAATCTCTGACCAATCAGTTTGAAGGCCACTATGTACAATTTGTCATCTTTATGTTTTTTTTGATCCCCAGTTTTTCAGCTTTTTTAGACATTGAGTTGCCATTCCTGTGATTCTTTCTCATGACCCCAGGCCACTGTTTAAGGACCAGATGTATGCATTAAGAGTTAATGGTCCATCTGGTATTTTTCTTCTTGATAAATTGGAGAGCAGATAATGATTGTCCTGTCTTGGGTCTGGATATTTTATGAGCAACCAGACTGAGGTGGCATTCTTTTGGATGCCTGGAAACTGGAACAACAAGTATAGCTTTAGGTTAATGGGTTGAGATGTTTATTTGAGAGGGTTGCAATTAAAAAAAGGAACTGAGGCCTCAGACCTACACTGACTGCTTGGCAACTTCTACCTCACCTTGAGAGGTAAATAATCTACTTGGGCTCTCAAGGAGAAAAAATAGACAAAGGCCTTAAAAAATTTTTTTTTAGCAAGTTATTTATATTTATTTATTTATGTGGCTGTTCTGGGTCTTTGTTGCTGCATGTGAGCTTTCTTTAATTGCAGTGGGCAGGGGATGTTTTGAGCTTTGGTGCATGGGATTCTCATGGTGGTGGCTTCTCCTGTTGTGTAACACAGGTTCTAGGGCATGCGAGTTGTTGTAGCATGTAGGCTCAATAGCTGTGATGCTCAGGCTTAGTTGCCCCACAGCATGTAGGATCTTAGTTCCTGAACTAGGGATCAAACTCCTGTTTCCTGAACTGGCAGGCAGATTCTTAACACTGGGCCACCAGGGAGGTTTTTTTTTTTTAATTTAATTTTATTGTTTAACTTTACAATATTTTATTGGTTTTGCCATATATCAACATGAATCCACCACAGGTATACACGTGTTCCCCATCCTGAACCCTCCTCCTTCCTCCCTCCCTGTACCACCCCTCTGGGTCATCCCAGTGCACCAGCCCCAAGCTTTCGGTATCGTGCATCGAACCTGGACTGGCGACTCATTTCATATATTATATACATGTTTCAATGCCATTCTCCCAAATCATCCCAACCTCTCCCTCTCCCACAGAGTCCCAAAGACTGTTCTATACATCAGTGTCTATTTTGTTGTCTCATATACAGGGTTGTCATTACCATCTTTCGAAATTCCATATATATGCATTAGTATTGGTGTTTTTCTTTCTGGCTTACTTTACTCTGTATAATAGGCTCCAGTTTTATTCACCTTATTAGAACTGATTCAAATGTATTCTTTTTAATGGCTGATTAATACTCCATTGTATATATGTACCACAGCTTTCTTATCCATTCATCTGCTGATGGACATCTAGGTTGCTTCCATGTCCTGGCTATTATAAACAGTGCTGTGATGAACATTGGGGTACATGTGTCTCTTTCAATTCTCATTTCCTCAGTGTGAGTGCCCAGCAGTGGGATTGTTGGATCATAAGGTAGTTCTATTTCCAGTTTTTAAGGAATCTCCACACTGTTCTCCATAGTGTCTGTACTAGTTTGCATTCCCACCAACAGTGTAAGAGGGTTGCCTTTTCTCTGCACCCTCTTCAGCATTTATTGCTTGTAGAGTTTTGGATTGCAGCCATTCTGACGGGCGTGAAATGGTACCTCATAGTGGTTTTAATTTGCGTTTCTCTGATAATGAGTGATGTTGAGCATCTTTTCATGTGTTTGTTAGCCATCTGTATGTCTTCTTTGGAGAAATGTCTATTTAGTTCTTTGGCCCATTTTTTGATTGGGTCATTTATTTTTCTGGAATTGAGCTGTAGGAGTCGCTTGTATATTTTTGAGATTAGTTGTTTGTCTGTTGCTTCATTTGCTATTATTTTCTCCCATTCTGAAGGCTGTCTTTTCACCTTGCTTATAGTTTCCTTTGTTGTGCAGAAGCTTTTAAGTTTAATTAGGTCCCATTTGTTTATTTTTTATTTCCAGTAAATAAATTTATTTCCAATAAAGTAAATGGCAACGGGATCATACTTATCAATAATTACCTTAAATGTAAATGGGTTGAATGCCCCAACCAAAAGACAGAGACTGGCTGAATGGATACAAAAAGAAGACCCCTACATATGTTGTCTACAAGAGACCCCCCTCAAAACAGGGGACACATACNCTTGCAGTCCAAGGGACTCTCAAGAGTCTTCTCCAACACCACAGTTCAAAAGCATCAATTCTTCGGCGCTCAGCCTTCTTCACAGTCCAACTCTCACATCCATACATGACCACAGGAAAGACCATAGCCTTGACTAGGTGAACCTTTGTTGGTAAAGTAATGTCTCTGTTTTTGAATGTGCTATCTAGGTTGGTCATAACTTTCCTTCCAAGGAGTAAGCGTCTTTTAATTTCCTGGCTGCAGTCACCATCTGCAGTGATTTTGGAGCCCAGAAAAACAAAGTCTGACACTGTTTCCACTGTTTCCCCATATATTTCCCATGTAGTGATGGGTTGTCCTCTTCTGGGACTCCTATGATTCAAATGTTGTAGCATTTAATATGGTCCTGGATATCTCTGAGATTGTCCTCATTTCTTTTAATTCGTTTTTCTTTTTTCCTCTCTGGTTCATTTATTTCTATCATTCTATGTCTAATTCACTAATCCTATCTTCTGCCTCTGTTATTCTACAATTTTTTGCCTCCAGAGTGTTTTTGATCTCATTTATTGCATTATTCATTATATATTGACTCTTTATTTCTTCTAGGTCCTTGTTAAACCTTTCTTCCATCTTCTCAATGCTTTTCTCCAGGCTATTTATCTGAGATTCCATTTTGATTTCAAAATTTTGGATCAATTTCACTATCATTATTCAGAATTCTTTATCAGGTCAGTTCCCTATCTCTTCCTCTTTTGTTTGGTTTGGTGGGCATTTATCCTGTTCCTTCACCTGCTGGGTATTCCTCTGTCTCTTCATCTTGTTTGTATTACTGAGTTTTGGGTGTCCTTTCTGTATTCTGGCTGTTTGTAGAGTTCTCTTTATTGTGGAGTTTCCTCACTCTGGGTGGGTTTGTACACGTGGCTTGTCAAGGTTTCTTGGTTAGGGAAGCTTGTGTCGGTGTTCTGGTGGGTGGATGTAGATTTCTTGTCTCTGGAGTGCAATGAAGTGTCCAGTAACGAGTTACGAGATGACTATGGTTTTGTAATAACTTTGGGCAGCCTGTATATTGGAGCTCAGGTCTGTGTTCCTGTGTTGCTGGAGATATTGCGTGGTATGTCTTGCCCTGGAACTTGTTGGCCCTTGTGTGGTGCTTGGTTTCAGTGTAGGTATGGAGGCGTTTGATGAGCTCCTGTCAGTTAATGTTCTCTGGAGTCAGGAGTTCATTGGAGTCAGGGTTTGGACTATTTTTACAGTAGTCTCAGAACTTCTCCTTCTAGACAGAACCATCAATAAAACATCTAGGTTAAAAATGAAAAGTTTCTCCACCCTGAGGGTCACCCAGAGATGTTCATAGCATTACATGGAGAAGAGAAGATGGAGGAGGGAGTTAGAGGTGACCCGAATGAGATGAGGTGGAATCAGTAGAGGAGAAAGTGGGCTAGCCAGTAATAGCTTCCTTATGTGCACTCCACAACTGGACTGCTCAGAGATGTTCATGGAGTTATATAGAGAAGAGAAGAGGAAGGAAGGAGACAGAGCTGGCCAGGAGGATAAAGGGGAGAATGAAAAGGAGAAAGACAGATACAGACAGTAATCAGTTCCCTAAGTGTTCTCCACCGTCTGGACACACAGAAATTCACAGAGTTGGGTGGAGTAGAGAGGGTTTAGGGAGGAGACACAGGCGACATGGTGGAGAATAAGGAGAGTCCAAAGGGGGAGACAGCATTCAAGCCAGTAATCTCACTCCCAGGTAAAAAATATGTGCTGAAGATTGGGTTCTTAAAGGTACAAAATTGGTAACAAATACTTAAAAGCAAAAATTAAAAATCTAGAGTAGAGTTTGGAATTTCAAAAATGCAATGTTAAAAGAAAGAAAGAAGGAAAAGAATGAGAGAAAAAGAAAAGAAAAGAAAAAAACCAAAGTCACAAAAATTATAAAGAAAATATAGGTACAAAATTGATAACAAATACCAAAAAGTAAATGTTAAAAATCTAGAGTAGAGTTTGGAATTTCAAAAATACAATGTTAAGGAAAAGAAGAAGAAAAAAAAGAGAAAAAACAAACAAACAAAAACAAATCACAAAAATTATAAAGAAAACATAGGTTCAAAATTGATAACAAATACCAAAAGCATAAATTAAAAATCTAGAATAGAGTTTGAAATTTCAAAAATACAATGTTAAAGAAAAGAAGAAAAAAAAAGAAAGAAAGAGAAAAAGAAAGAAAGAGAAAAAGAAAGAAAGAGAAAAAGAAAGAAAAAACAAGGTTACAAAAATTATAAAGAATGTATATATGAAGTTTGCTTTTAAAAAAAATAGGGTCTTTTTTTTTTTCAAAGTAATTGTAGATTATAAAAGTGAAAATTAAAGAAGTAATAGAGGACTTAAAAATTAAAAAATAAAAGAAAGAATGATAGTAAAAATAGTAAAAATGTATCTAGGACTTTCTCTGGTGTTGTGGGTATTGTGGGATCATTTCATTTTTGGCTAGTTCCTTGGTCCGGCTTATATTTCTCAAGATCTATAGGCCCCTTCATATGTAGTTGGTACTAATGATGGTTTTAATGTATTGCCTGTTGCTTCCAAGGCGGTTCCCTCTGTTAGAACTTCTTCTGTTTGCTGATCTCTTCAGTGTCTGATTTCTGCTCTGAAACAAAGGGGATGGTGGTGGACACGTTTCTTTTTTTTTTTAGGCTCTCTTGTTCAGTCACACTGTGGGGAGGGAGGGACACTGCAAACAAATAACAGTGGCATGTACTTGCAGTACTTCAGCCACACTGGGCCTGCCCACATTCATGGCACGTGTAGCCTCCCTGCCCACACTGGTCAGGGTCTAGGTTGCTCCATTGGGAACCATCCGAGGCTGGCCCTGGGCTGCTTGCGCCTCCCAGGTCTAAGCTGCTCAGGTTCAGGCACTCGGGTAGTCCTCCGAGGCGCAGACTCGGTTGGGCCTGCGTTTTGTGCCCTTCCCAGGTCCGAGCAGCTCAGGTGATGAGGTGTTTGGTGAGCGGGGTTGCTGCAACTTATCGTGTCCCTGCCACTCAGTTTTCTGGGTGTACAACTGGCGCACCTTCTCAGGTGGATGTTGACCATCCAGAACCACAAGAAGTCTTAGGTAGCAAAGAAGCCTGCTTACAGTTTTGTAGATAATGTCTCTATGGGGCTGCGATTACCCCCTTCCAGCTCTGGCTGCCTGTCTCTGGAGGGAATGGTCTGCAGCGGGCTATCTCTGTTTAGTCCTTTGTTCCGTGTGCAGGTCTGGCGGTATCTTAGGTTAGGGCTGGCTTTTCGCATGGTAGTTATCCCACAGTCTGGTTTGGTAGCCCAAATTAGTTCGCTCAGATAGCGCTCTGGGCATTCAGGCCAGATCCTTACTCTAAGTGATGCAGCCCGCGCCTCCCTGCCCCATCACTGCTTGCTAGTGGCAGGTGCTGGTATCTGTGTTGCTTCTCTGCTGGGGGAGTTACTGTTGGGCTCATAATCTGTGGGTTTTAATTGTTTATTTATTTTTCCTCCCTGTTATGTTGCCCTCTGTGCTTCCAAGGCTCTTCACAGACTCGGCCATGAGAGTGTTTCCTGGTGTTTGGAAACTTCTCTCTTTTTAAGACTCCCTTCCCAGGACGGAGCTCTGTCCCTCCCTTTTTTGTCTCTTTTTTTGTCTTTTATATTTTTTCCTACCTCCTTTCAAAGACAATGGGTTACTTTTCTGGGTGCCCGATGTCCTCTGCTGGCATTCACAAGTTGTTTTGTGGAATTTACTCGGCATTTAAATGTTCTTTGGATGAATTTGTGGGGGAGAAAGTGGTCTCCCCGTCCTATTCATCTGCCATCTTAGCTCCTCCCCTCCCTATTGTATCATTTAAAGTTTGTGTTTCCTTGTTAATTTTCCATTTAGTTGATCTATCCATAGGTGTAAGTGGGGTATTAAAGTGTCCCACTATTATTGTGTTATTGTTAATTTCCTCTTTCATACTTGTTAGCATTTGTCTTACATATTGCGGTGCTCCTATGTTGGGTGCATATATATTTATAATTGTTATATCTTCTTGGATTGATCCTGTGATCATTAGTGTCCTCCTTCATCTCTTTCCACGGCCTTTGTTTTAAAGTCTATTTTATCTGAAATGAGTATTGATACTCCTGTTTTCTTTTGGTCTCTATTTGCATGGAATATCTTTTTCCAGCCCTTCACTTTCAGTCTGTATGTGTCCCCTGTCTACAAGAGGTGGGTCTCTTGTAGACAACATATATAGGGGTCTTGTTTTTTTATCCATTCATCCAGTCTTTGTCTTTTGGTTCGGGCATTCATACCATTTATGTTTAAGGTAATTACTGGAGATCAGTGGAGAAATAACTCCAGAAAGAATGAAGGGATGGAGCCAAAGCAAAAACAATACCCAGTTGTGGATATGACTGGTGATAGAAACAAGGTCTGATGCTATAAGAGCAATACTGCACAGGAACCTGGAATGTCAGGTCCATGAATCAAGGCAAATTGGAAGTGGTCAAATGAGATGGCAAGAGTGAATGTCAACATTCTAGGAAACAGTGAACTAAAATGGACTGGAATGGGTGAATTTAACTCAGATGACCATTATATCTACTACTGCGGGCAGGAATCCCTCTGAAGAAATGGAGTGGCCATCATGGTCAACAAAAGAGTCTGAAATGCAGTACTTGGATGCAGTGTCAAAAATGACAGAATGATCTTTGTTTGTTTCCAAGGCCAACCATTTAATATCACAGTAATCCAAGTCTATGCCCCAACCAGTAATGCTGAAGAAGTTGATGTTGAATGGTTCTATGAAGACCTACAAGATCTTTTAGAACAAATACCCCCAAAAGATATCCTTTTCATTATAGGGGACTGGAATACAAATTAGGAAGTCAAGAAACACCTGGGGTAACAGGCAAATTTGGCCTTGGAATACGGAATGAAGCAGGGCAAAGACTAGTAGATTTTTGCCAAGAAAATGCATGGTCATAACAAAAACCCTCTTCCAACAACACAAGAGGAGACTCTACACATGGACATCACCAGATGGTCAATACCAAAATCAGATTGATTATATTCTTTTCAGCCAGAGATGGAGAAGCTCTATACAGTCAACAAAAGCAAGACCAGGAGCTGACTAGCTCAGATCATAAACTCCTTATTGCCAAATTCAGACTGAAATTGAAGAAAGTAGGGAAAACCACTAGATCATTCAGATATGACCTAAATCAAATCCCTTATGATTATACAGTGGAAGTGAGAAATAGATTTAAGGAACTAGATCTCATAGACAGAATGCCTGATGAACTATGGTTGGAGGTTCATGACATTGTACAGGAGACAGGGATCAAGACCATCCCCATGGAAAGAAATGCAAAGAAGCGAAATGGCTGTCTGGGGAGCCTTACAAATAGCTCTGAAAAGAAGAGAAGCAAAAAGCAAAGGAGAAAAGGAAAGATATAAGCATCTGAATGCAGAGTTCCAAAGAACAGCAAGAGAGATAAAAAAGCCCTCCTCAGGGATCAGTGCAAAGAAATAGAGGAAAACAACAGAATGGGAAAGACTAGAGATCTCTTCAAGAAAATTAGAAATACCAAGGGAACATTTCATGCAAAGATGGGCATAATAAAGGACAGAAATGGTATGGACCTAACAGAAGCAGACGATATTAAGAAGCGGTGGCAGGAATACACAGAAGAACTGTACAAAAAAGATCTTCACGACCCAGATAATCATGATGGTGTGATCACTGACCTAGAGCCAGACATCCTGGAATGTGAAGTAAAGTGGGCCTCAGAAAACATCACTACGAAAAAAGCTAGTGTAGGTGATGAAATTCTAGTTGAGCTCTTTCAAATCCTGAAAGATGATGCTGTGAACGTGCTGCACTCAATATGCCAGCAAATTTAGAAAACTCAGCAGTGGCCACAGGACTGGAAAAAGTCAGTTTTCATCCCAATCCCAAAGAAAGGCAATGCCAAAGAATGCTCAAACTATCACACAATTGCACTCATCTCACACGCTAGTAAAGTAGTGCTCAAAATTCTCCAAGCCAGGTTTCAGTAATATATGAACCATGAACTTCCATATGTTCAAGCTGGTTTTAGAAAAGGCAGAGGAACCAGAGGTCAAATTGCCAACATCCGCTGGATCATGGAAAAAGCAAGAGCATTCCAGAAAAACATCTATTTTGCTTTACTGACTATGCCAAAGCCTTTGACTGTGTGGATCATAATAAACTGTGGAAAATTCTGAAAGAAATGAGAATACCAGATCACCTGACCTGCCTCTTGAGAAACCTATAGGCAGGTTAGGAAGCAAAAGTCAGAACTGGACATGGAACAACAGACTGGTTGCAAATAGGAAAAGGAGTCCATCAAGGCTGTATATTGTCACCGTGCTTATTTAACTTCTATGCAGAGTACATGGTAAGAGGCGCTGGGCAGGAGGAAGCACAGACTGCGATCAAGATTGCCGGGAGATATTCAATAACCTCAGATATGCAGATGACACCACCCTTATGGCAGAAAGTGAAGAGGAACTAAAATGCCTTTTGATAAAATTGAAAACACATTGTGAAAAAGTTGGGTTAAAGTTCAACTTTCAGAAAACGAAGATCATGGCATCTGGTCCCATAACTTCAACTGAAATAGATGGGAAACAGTGTCAGACTTTATTTTTTTGGCTCCAGAAATCACTGCAGTTGGTGACTACATGAAATTAAAAGACCCTTACCCCTTGGAAGAAAAGTTATGACCAACCTAGATAGCATATTGAAAAGCAGAGACATTACTTTGCCAACAAAGATCCATCTAGTCAAGGCTATGGTTTTTCCTGTGGTCATGTATGGATGTGAGAGGTGGACTGTGAAGAAGGCTGAGTGCTAAAGAGTTGATGCTTTTGAAGTGTGGTGTTGGAGAAGACTCTTGAGAGTCCCTTGGACTGCAAGGAGATCCAACTAGTCCATTCTGAAGATCAGCCCTGAGATTTCTTTGGAAGGAATGATGCTAAAGCTGAAACTCCAGTACTTTGGCCACCTGATGCGAAGAGCTGACTCATTGGAAAAGACTCTGATGCTGGGAGGCATTGGGGGCAGGAGGAGAAGGGGACGACAGAGGATGAGATGGCTGGATGGCATCACTGACTAGATGGATTTGAGTGTAAATGAACTCTGGGAGTTGGTGATGGACAGGGAGGCTTTGCCTGCTGAGATTCATGGGGTCGTAGAGAGTTGGATACGACTGAGCAACTGAACTGAACTGAACTGATGATCCCTTTGCCATGTACTTTATTGTTTGGGGTTTGAGTTTATACAGACTTTTGTGTCCTGTCTAGAGAATATCCTTTTGCATTTGCTGGAGAGCTTGTTTGGTATTGCTGAATTCTCTCAGGTTTTGTTTGTCTGTAAACTTTTGATTTCTCCTTCATATTTGAGTCAGATCCTTGATAGGTACATAATCTGGGCTGTAGGTTATTTTCTTTCATCACTTTAAGTATGTCTTGCCATTCCCTCCTGGCCTGAATAGTTTCTATTGAAAGATTAGCTGTTATCCTTATGGGAATTCCCTTGTGTGTTATTTGTTGGTTTTCCCTTGCTGCTTTTAATATTTGTTCTTTATGTTTGATCTCTGTTAATTTGATTAATATGTGTCTTGGGGTGTTTCACCTTGCATTTATCCTGTTTGGGACTCTCTGGGTTTCTTGGACTTGGGTGATTATTTCCTTCCCCATTTTAGGGAAGTTTTCAACTATTATATCCTTAAGTATTTTCTCATGGTCTTTCTTTTTGTCTTCTTCTCCTGGGACTCCTATGATTCGAATGTTGTAGCATTCAGTATTGTCCTGGAGGTCTCTGACGTTGTCCTCATTTCTTTTAATTGTTTTTTCATTTTTCCTCTCTGATTCATTTATTTCTACCATTCTATTTTATACTTCATTAATCCTATCTTCTGCCTCCATTATTGTACTATTTGTTGCCTCCAGAGTGTTTTTTATTTCATTTATTGCATTCTTCATTATATATTGACTCTTTTTTATTTCTTTTAGGTCCTTGTTAAACCTTTCTTGCATCTTCTCAATGCTTTTCTCCAGGCTATTTATCTGTGCTTCCATTTTGATTTCAAGATATTAGATCATTTTCACTATCATTATTTGGAATTCTTTATCAGGTCGATTCCCTATCTCTTCCTCTTTATTTTGGTGGGCATTTATCCTGTTCCTTTACCTGCTGGGTATTCCTCTGTCTCTTCATCTTGTTTATACTGCTGAGTTTGGGGTGTGCTTTCTGTATCCTGGCAGTTTATGGAGTTCTCTTTATTGTGGAGTTTCCTCACTGTGGGTGGGGTTGTACGGGTGGCTTGTCAAGCTTTCCTGTTTAGCGAAGCTTATGTCAGTGTTCTGGTGGGTGGAGCTGGATTTCTTCTCTGGAGGCATAGAACTTTCCAGTAATGAGTTATGAGAGGTCAATGGGTTTGGAGTAACTTTGAGCAGCCTGTATATTGAAGCTCAGGGCTGTGTTCCTGTGTTGCTGGAGATTTTGTGTGGTATGTCTTGCTCTGGAACTTGTTGGCTCTTGTGTGGTGCTTGGTTTCAGTATAGGTATGGAAGCGTTTGATGAGCTCCTGTTGATTAATGTTCCCTGGAGTCAGGAGTTCTCTGGTGTTCTCAGAATTTGGACTTAAGCCTCATGCTTCTGGTTTTCAGTCTTATTTTTACAGTAGCCTCAAGACTTCTCCATCTATACAGCACCATTGATAAAATATCTATGTTAAAGATGAAAAGTTTCTCTACAGTGAGGGACACCAAGAGAGGTTCACAGAGTTTCATGGAGAAGAGAAGAGGGAGGAGGGAGATAGAGGTGACCAGGTTGAGATGAGGTGGAATCAAAAGAGGACAGAGAAAGCTAGCCAGTAATCACTTCCTTATGTCCATTCCATAGTCTCGACCGCTCAGAGGTGTTCACGGAGTTATACAGAGAAGAGAAGAGGGAGGAAGGAAACAGAGGTAGCCAGGAGGATAAAAAGGGAGAATCCAAAGGAGAGAGACAGATCCAGCCAGTAATCAGTTCCCTAAGTGTTCTCCACTGTCTGTAACACACAAAGAGATTCACAGAGTTGGGTAGAGAAGAGAAGGGGGAGGGGGGAGATAGAGGCAACCTGGTGGAATAAAAGGAAAGTCCAAAGGGGGAGAGAGCAGTCAAGCCAGTAATCTCACTCCCAATAAAAATGGGTACTAAAGATTGGGTTCTTAAAGGTAGAAAATTGATAACAAATACCAAAAAACAAAGATTAAAAGTCTAGAGTAGAGGTTGGATTTTCAAAAATACAATATTAAAGAAAAGATGGAAAAAAACATAAGAAAACAAAACAAAGTCATGGTTTTTCCTGTGGTCATGTATGGATGTGAGAGCTGGACTATGAAAAAGGCTGAGCGCCGAAGAATTGATGCTTTTGAACTGTGGTGTTGGAGAAGACTCTTGAGAGTTCCTTGGACTGCAAGGAGATCCAAGCAGTCCATTCTGAAGGAGATCAGCCCTGGAATTTCTTTGGAAGGAATGATGCTAAAGCTGAAACTCCAGTACTTTGGCCACCTCATGCGAAGAGTTGACTCATTGGAGAAAACTCTGATGCTGGGAGGGATTGGAGGCAGGAAGAAAAGGGACGACAGAGGATGAGATGGCTGGATGGCATTACTGACTCGATGGATGTGAGTCTGAGTGACCTCCGGGAGCTGGTAATGCACAGGGAGGCCTGGTGTGCTGGGAATCATGAGGTCGCAAAGAGTCGAACACAACTGAGCGACTGATCTGATATATATATATATGTATACACACACACACACATATATATATATATATATAAGTTTGCTTTAAAAATAGTGTCTTTAAAAAAATAGGAATTTTTTTTTGCAAAGTAATAGTAGGTTATAAAAATGAAAAAGGAGTAATAGAGGTCTTAAAAATTAAAAAAAAATTTAAAAAAGAATGATAATGAAAATAGTAAAAATATATCTAGGACTATCTCTGGTGTTGTTGTGGACGGTGTGGGTTAGTTCATTTTTGGCTAGTTCCTTGGTCCAGGTTATATTTCTCAAGATCTATAGGCCCCTTCCTATGTAGTCGGTACTAACACCAGGATTTTAATCTGTTGCCCCTGTCACTTCCAAGCTGGTTCCCTCTGTTTTAGGTTCTTTTTGCTGGTCTCTTTAGTGTCTGATTTCTGCCCTGACACAATGGGGGCGGTGTGGACACTTTTTTTAGGCTCACTTGTTCAGTCGCGCTGTGAGGAGGGAGGGACGCTGCAAACAAATAACAATGGCGTGTGCTCGCAGTGTCTCAGCCACACTGCACCTGCTCATGGTGCATGTGCCCTCCCTGCCCACACTGCTCAGGCTCTAGGTTGCTCTGCTGTGAGCCGTCCAAGGCAGACCCTGGGCTGCATGTACCTCCCAGGTCTAAGCCACTCAGGTTCAGACACTCAGGAAGTCCTCAGAAGCACAGACTCGGTTGGGCCTGCGTTTTTTGCCCTCCCAGGTCTGAGCAGCTCAGGTGATGAGGTGTTTGGCAAGCGTGGTCACTGAGACTTATCGCCTCCTCCATCCCTGCTGCTTGGCTTTCTGGGTATACAACTGGCACACCTTCTCAGCAAGATGTTGACCGTCCAGAACCCAAAGACGTCTTAGTTAGCAAAGAAGCCTGCTTGCGGTTTGGTAGATAATGTCTCTCTGGGGTTGTGATTGCCCCGTTCCGGCTCTGGGTGCCTGTCACCAGAGAGGGATGGTCTGTAGCCGAGTAACTCTGTATAGTCCTTTGTTCTGTGAGTGGGCCTGGCGGTGTCTTAGGTTAGGGCTTTTTGCGTGGTAGCTATCCCACAGTCTGGTTTGCTAGCCCAAGTTAGTTCCCTCAGATTGCCCTTGGGGCATTGAGGTCTGGTCCTTACTCTAAGCAATGCAGCCCGTGCCTCCCTACCCAGCCCCTGCTTGCTAGTGGGGTCAGGGGGTGCGGGTGTCTGCACTGCTTCTCCACTGGGGGAGTTACCTTTGGGCACATAATCTGTGAGCTTTAATTATTTATTTATTTTTCCTCCCAGTTATGTTGCCCTCTGTGGTTCCAAGGCTCACCACACACTCTGTAGTGAGAGTGTTTCCTGGTATTTGGAAACTTCTCTCTTTTTAAGACTCCCTTCCTGGGATGGAGCTCCATCCCTACCTCTTTTGTCTCTTTTTTTTGTCTTTTATATTTTTCCTACCTCCTTTTGAAGA
>SJYU01003326.1:15511-81594 GCA_006410795.1 Tragelaphus strepsiceros | reverse complement strand
TTTTGCGTGGTAGCTATCCCACAGTCTGGTTTGCTAGCCCAAGTTAGTTCCCTCAGATTGCCCTTGGGGCATTGAGGTCTGGTCCTTACTCTAAGCAATGCAGCCCGTGCCTCCCTACCCAGCCCCTGCTTGCTAGTGGGGTCAGGGGGTGCGGGTGTCTGCACTGCTTCTCCACTGGGGGAGTTACCTTTGGGCACATAATCTGTGAGCTTTAATTATTTATTTATTTTTCCTCCCAGTTATGTTGCCCTCTGTGGTTCCAAGGCTCACCACAGACTCTGTAGTGAGAGTGTTTCCTGGTATTTGGAAACTTCTCTCTTTTTAAGACTCCCTTCCTGGGATGGAGCTCCATCCCTACCTCTTTTGTCTCTTTTTTTTGTCTTTTATATTTTTCCTACCTCCTTTTGAAGACAATGGGCTGCTTTTCTGGGTGCCTGATGTCCTCTGCCGGCATTCAGAAGTTGTTTTGTGGAATTTACTCAGCATTTAAATGTTCTTTTGATGAATGTGTGGAGGAGAAAGTGGTTTCCCTGTCCTATTCCTCCTCCATCTTAGGACTGCCCCCTCTTTGTATTTTTAATAGTTTTTTCCCCTGCAGTTGACATCTAATCTTACTGTATTGTGATCAGAAAAGATGCCTGAAATGATTTCAATTTTTTGGAATTTACCAAGGCTAGATTTATGGCCCAGGATGTGGTCTATCTGGCAGAATGTTTTGTGTGCACTTGAGGAAGAGGTGAAATTCATTGTTTTGGGGTGAAATGTCCTATAGATATCAATTAGGTCTAACTGGTCAACTGTATAATTTAAAGTTTGTGTTTCCTTGCTAATTTTCTGTTTGGTTGATTTATCCGTAGGTGTGAGTGGGGTATTAAAGTCTCCCACTATCATTGTGTTACTGTTAATTTCCCCTTTCATCCTTGTTAATATTTGCCTTATGTATTGAGGTGCTCCTATGTTGGGTGCATATATATTTATAATTGTTGTATCTTCTTCTTGGATTGATCCTTTGATCATTATATTGTATCCTTTGTCTCTTCACAGCCTTTACTTGAAAGTCTATTTTCTGATATGAGTATTGCTACTCCTGCTTTCTTTTGGTCTCAATTGCATGAAATATCTTCTTCCAGTCCTTCACTTTCAGTCTGTATATGTCGCGTGGTTTGAGGTGGGTCTCTTGTAGACAGCACATATAGGGGTCTTGCTTTGTATCCATTTGGCCAGTCTTTGTCTTTTGGTTGGGGCATTCAACCCTAATCATTTACATTAAGGTAATTATTGGTAAGGAGAAGGCAATGGCACCCCACTCCAGTACTCTTGCCTGGAAAATCCCATGAGTGGAGGAGCCTGGTAGGCTGCAGTCCATGGGGTCACAAAGAGTCGGATACAACTGAGCGACTTTCCTTTCACTTTTCACTTTCATACACTGGAGAAGGAAATGGCAACCCACTCCAGTGTTCTTGCCTGGAGAATCCCAAGGATGAGGAGCCTGGTGGGCTGCCATCTATGGGGTCGCACAGAGTCGGACACGAGTGAAGCAACTTAGCAGCAATTATTGGTAAGTATGATCCCATTGCCATTTACTTTGTTGTTTTGGGTTCAAGTTTATAAACATTTTCTGTGATTCCTATCTAGAGAAGTTCCTTTAGCATTTTGTTGAAGAGATGGTTTGGTGCTGAATTCTCAGCATTTTCTTGTCTGTAAAGCTTTTGATTTCTCCATCATATTTGAATGAGATCCTTGCTGGGTACAGTAATCTGGGTTTTAGATTTTTCTCTTTCATCACTTTAAGTATGTCCTGCCATTCCCTTATGGCCTGAAGAGTTTCTATTGAAAGATCAGCTATTATCCTAATGGGGATGTTATTTGTTGCTTTTCCCTTGCTGCTTTTAATATTTGCTCTTCATTAGTTTGATTAATATGTGTCTTGGGGTCTTTATCCTTGGGTTTATCCTTTTGGGGACTCTCTGGGTTTCTTGGATTTGGGTGGCTATTTCCTTCCCCATTTCAGGAAAGTTTTCAACTATTATCTCCTCAAGTATTTTCTCACAGCCTTTCTTTTTGTCTTCTTCTTCTGGGACTCCTATGATTTGAATGTTGGGATGTTTAACATTGTCCCAGAGGTCTCTGAGGTTGTCCTCATTTCTTGTGATTCTTGTTTCTTTTTTCCTCTCTGCTTCATTGATTTCCACCATTCTGTCTTCCACCTCACCTATCCTATCTTCTGCCTCAGTTATTCTACTGTTGGTTTCCTCCAGAGTATTTTTGATCTCTGTTATTACATTATTCATTATTCTATGTCTTTGTTAAACATTTCTTGCATCTTTTCAGTCCTTGTCTCTAGTCTATTTATCTGTAACTCTATTTTGTTTTCAAGATTTTGGATCATCTTTACTATCATTATTCTGAATTCTTTTTTAGGTAGACTCCCTGTCTCCTCTTCTTTTGTTTGGCTTGGTGGGTATTCATCATGTTCCTTTACATGCTGTATATTTCTCTGCCTTTTCATTTTGCTTAGATTGCTGTGTTTGGGGGTGGCCTTTTTGTAGGCTGGAAGTTTGTGGTTCCTCTTTATTGTGGAGCTTGCTCTCTGTGGGTGGGGAGGACTAGTGGCTTGTTAAGGTTTTCTAGTTAGGGGAGTTTGCTTCTCTGTTCTGGTGGGTGTAGCTCTGTCTCTTCTCTATGAAGTGCAATGAAGTGTCCAGTAGTGAGTTCTGGGGTGTCTATGGGTTTGGTATGTCTTTGGGCATTCTGTCTTTTAATGCTCAGTGCTATGTTCTTGCTTTGCTGGATAATTAGCATGGTATATCTTGCTCTGGAACTTGTTGACTCTTTGTTGGAGCTTGGTTTCAGTGTAGGTACGGAGGCTTTTGAATTAGCTCTTGTCTATTAGTGTTCCCTGGAGTCAGGAGTTCTCTGATGTTCTCAAGTTTTGGAGTTAAGCCTCCTGCCTTTGGCTTTCAGTCTTATCTTACAGTAGCCTCAAGGCTCATTTTGAAGAGAATGGACTGCCTTTCTGGGTGTCTGGTGTTCAGAAGTTGTTTTGTGGAAGTTTTTCAGCATTCAAATGATCTTTTGATGAATTTGTGGGAGAGAAGGTGGTCACTTGGTCCTATTCCTCTCCCATCTTGGGACTACTCTCTGCAGCTATGCAATTTTACAAAATAATCTCAAGCGTCTTAGCCTTAAAGTCTGAGGGTCGAACAGCTTCCAGTTATCAAGGATGTATCTCAAGGGCATCTATGGGGAAGTGGATTTTTTTTTCCCATCTGAAAGTAATGACAGGAAAAGCTAGTAGGATCCCATGGGTGGACTTCCCTGGGCTGACGCTTATCCTTCTCAGCACTGGGGCAACCTGAGAGCTGAGCGTCGTTGTGTCAAGATGCAGATCCCTGGGCAGGTGAAGGCGGGTCAACCTCCTGGGATCCCAGAGGTGGAGTTAGGCATTCACAAGGTCTCCAGCATGACTAATGCTGAGTAGGATTAAGACATTGTGTTCTGAGAGCCAAGCATCCCTCGGTCAGGACATGGATGCCAAGGGAGCTTGAGAGACTTCTTGGGATCCCCTTTACTGGAATTGGGTGTTCCCAGGGTTTCCAGTAGAGGAGTGTCACATGGACCTGAATGGAAGAAGTGGTCAGACTTGTTGTCAGTTTGTCCGCCTCAGTTGGAAATAAATAGCATGATGAAGAGCAATCCAAGCCTATGCCCTGAAACTGGGAACCTGGTGGAATAGCTGCAAGTCTAATTTTGTATTGTCCTGAGGGATGTAGTCATTGATTTTTAATTTTTTTTAAGAAAAAAATTCTGAGTCAACCAATTAAAGCCTTGGAATAGAGAGACCCACCAAGGTAACCCAGAAGTGCTAGACATAGATAACTGGCCACAAACCCAACAATTTGGTTGTTTTCTTTTTTGTTGTTGTTGTTAATTAGCATAGGANCATCAATGATAGAAAAATATTTGATTTAAATGCAAAGATCTAAGAAATCAAGAAATCATTATAAAGAAAACATGATGAATCATATGAATCGGGGCTCTTGGATGAGTTGTCCTACTTCTGATGTCATCTTCTTATCCTTGTGTGAGTGTAGTTTTTCCCTCTGTTTGAGCATTATTTTAAGGTGATTTTGAGGTCGCAGTTCTCTTTATAGGCCACTCCAGTGCAGGGACCCTTTGTCAGTGGAAACTAACTCTAGAGTTAATTTTCTTTTAGTTTCACTGTACATGAGCCAGTTAATACCTAATAAGAGTCCTTCTGTCCAGGTTGGTGATAGTCCTTTGCATTGTGTCTTTTCCAGAACCTATAATCCTCTGGTTGTAGGCCACAGGGCATCTGATTGCCCTCCAAAGACACATTACTGAGATAAGCTTTAGAAACAAACAGAGTATCTCTTAATAACTCAATTAAAGATTTTAGTAATAAGACAAAACAGCAGAGGAAGAGCTGGGAAGTGAGCCTTGGCAAACATAGACCTTAATTAACAAAACTAGAATTTAATATTTAGTGAAACATAAAGAAAATTTTCCTTCATGAGGAATAAAAATAAAAATGAGGTTTGTTACAGGGCTGGGGAAAGCCAAGTAATCATCTTGTGTTTCCCACAACCCTATTTGATTTATAGTTAGTTTATCCATTTTAATTTCCCCAATTTAGGAGTAGACTGTTGCCATGTTTTAAGGACATCAGGATAGCAAGCGTCTGACAATGAGGGGTTAATTTTTGTAAAAGCAAAATAAAGATTATGGTCAGTTCAGTTAGTTAGTTCAGTCGCTCAGTCATGTCCTACTCTTTGTGGCCCCATGAATCACAGCATGCTAGGCCTCCCTGTACATCACCAACTCCCAGAGTTCACTCAAACTCACGTCCATTGAGCCAGTGATGCCATCCAGCCATCTCATCCTCTGGCTTCCCCTTCTCCTCCTGCCCCCAATCCCTCCCAGCATCACAGTCTTTTCTAATGAGTCAACTCTTCGCATGAGGTGGCCAAAGTACTGGAGTTTCAGCTTTAGCATCATTCCTAATCCCAGGGCTGATCTCCTTCAAAATGGACTGGTTGGATCTCCTTGCAGTCCAAGGGATTCTCCAGAGTCTTTTCCAACACCACAGTTCAAAAGCATCAATTATTCGGCGCTCAGCCTTCTTCACAGTCCAACTCTCACATCCATACATGACCACAGGAAAAACCATAGCCTTGACTAGACGGACCTTTGTTGGCAAAGTAATGTCTCTGCTTTTGAATATGCTATCTGGTTGGTCATAACTTGCCTTCCAAGGAGTAAATGTCTTTTAATTTCATGGCTGCAGTCACCATCTGCAGTGATTTTGGAGCCCAGAAAAATAAAGTCTGACACTGTTTCCACTGTTTCTCCATCTATTTCCCATGCAGTGATGGGACCAGATGCCATGATCTTCGTTTTCTGAATGTTGAAGCTTTAAGCCAACTTTTTCACTCTCCACTTTCACTTTCATCAAGAGGCTTTTTAGTTCCTCTTCACTTTCTGCCATAAGGGTGGTGTCATCTGCATATCTGAGGTTATTGATATTTTTCCCAGCAATCTTGATTCCAGCTTGTTCTTCCGGCCCAGCATTTCTCATGATGTACTCTGCATATAAGTTAAATAAACAGGGTGACAATATGCAGCCTTGACGTACTCCTTTTCCTATTTGGAACCAGTCTGTTGTTCCATGTCCAGTTCTAATTGTTGCTTCCTGACTTGCATACACATTTCTCAAGGGGCAGGTCAGGTGCTCTGGTATTCCCGTCTCTTTCAGAATTTTCCACAGTTTATTGTGATCCACACAGTCAAAGGCTTTGGCATAGTCAGTAAAGCAGAAATAGATGTTTTTCTGGAACTCTCTTGCTTTTTCCATGATCCAGTGGATGTTGGCAATTTTATTTAGAAAAGGCAAAGGTTCCTCTGCCTTTTCTAAAACTAGCTTGAACATCAGGAAGTTCACAGTTCACGTATTGCTGAAGCCTGGCTTGGAGAATTTTGAGCATTACTTTACTAGCGTGTGAGATGAGTGCAATTGTGTGGTAGTCTGAGCATTCTTTGGCATTGCCTTTCTTTGGGACTGGAATGAAAACTGCCCTTTTCCAGTCCTGNAGATGAGTGCAATTGTGTGGTAGTCTGAGCATTCTTTGGCATTGCCTTTCTTTGGGATTGGAATGAAAACTGACCTTTTCCAGTCCTGTGGCCACTGCTGAGTTTTCCACATTTGCTGGCATATTGAGTGCAACACTTTAACAGCATCATCGTTCACGATTTGAAATAGCTCAACTGGAATCCAATTACCTCCACTAGCTTTTTTCATAGTGGTGCTTTCTAAGGCCCACTTGACTTCACATTCCAGGATATCTGGTTCTAGGTCAGTGATCACATTATCGTGATTATCTGGGTTGTGAAGATCTTTTTTGTATAGGTCTTCTCTGTATTCTTTCCACCTCTTCCTAATATCTTCTGCTTCTGTTAGGTCCATACCATTTCTGTCCTTTATCGAGCCCATCTTTGCATGAAATCTTCCCTTGGTATCTCTGATTTTCTTGATGAGGTCTCTAGTCTTCCCCATTCTGTTGTTTTCCTCTATTTCTTTGCATTGATCTCTGAGGAAGCCTTTCTTATCTGTTCTTGCTATTCTTTGGAACTCTGCATTTAGATGGTACATGTAGATAAAGCTCAGCCTTATTTACTTTACCAGAGTAAGAAAATCTTTTATAAACAAATATAAATCAGTTAAAAGCAAAAAAATTCACATTGTCTGTTCTTAAATACCACATTCCTAGGTAACTTTGTTTTCTTAACAGAGAGGGAAAAAATATCAGTCTGGCACCAGGTTACTATTAATTATAACATTTGTTTATCTGGTTAATCTTAAAAAATGTTTGCCATAAATCTTAAAGAAGCCACAGTATTTTTGCAAAGGCATCAGAGTAAAACCATAGAAGACACATTTAGAATCTGATTACATTGCAGATGACAAAGCAACCTGGTTATTGCTGTGTCATGTAACACTTTAATATTATAATTAGAATTATAACTGACAATATTTTTGCAGGACATATCAGATCTTTATGAATTCACATAATTTTTAGACTACCTGCATTAGTGTCATTTACCATATAATATAGCCTAAAAGTATTTGTTAGTTATTGACAGTACTTCCCATGTACTTTTAACATATTAAATGAACCTAATTAGTTTAATATTCTTCTTTGAGATGCCTCAGGGGCCCTCAGAAACACCTCAAATTTAGCTAGAAGTCAAAACAACTTCATTCGACTTTAAGGAAGTTTTTCCAAAAATATCTAAAGAGTTTATGGCATTCAGTGAGATAGGATCGTGCAGTTCACTGTGAAACAACAGTTATTCACTTAGCAATAGTAACAAGAGATTTCAAAGGTAAACACAGAACAGATCATTTAAAAGGAAAATAGACTTAATATCCATTATCAAAGGCAATTTAACATTTTAAGAAAACTTGTACCACGCACCCTACATTTCTTAAGCAACCATGAAGTATTCTTTATATCAGTACAGTACCCTATAGATTGGTAAATATAAATCACTTAAAGCTCTTACCTCATTTGCATTTTCTTTCCTTTAAAGTTTCTTTACATCGTCACTTTCCTTGATGACAATTGGCAACAGATATAAAGCTATGCACAATAAAAGTATTACATAATGTCAATGACTCAAGACACGTCTCTGTTAAATTAGATCAGCAAACAAACACAAACGGTTCACATGATCCTGAAATTCATTTAGTTTAATTTTTTTGAATTTAGAATTATTTGGTTTGTAAGCACTTACTTTTCTTTAGGCCAGCTAAATTAGAAGTCATTTATAAATTAACCTCAGTAATATTATCCATAGACAAAGATACACACTGAGACATACATATTATCCAGATAGAGACTTTATAATTTTTTTGTTTAATCAGAAGAACCTGACAGGTTAAAGAAACTGGGTAGGGGAAGGAGTGAGGGAATCTGGGCTCTCCTTCCCACTGAGAGATAGGAGAATTTAGATGGGGATTCTTTATGATGTTAGGAGAGTTTTCTGATTTTTTAGGCTATTGATTATAGGAGAAATTCCTAGTATTTTAACAGAGGAATTTTGAACACAGAGTAAGGTGGGAGATTGTTCTTCCCAAGTAGAGTGGGTAAGAAAATCCCAGGAAAAAGTAAAGGGCAGAGCATGCTGGCTGGTGAGATGGTATGAGGACCAAGCTGCTCAGGGAGAAAGATTCTGGGAGGCAGCAGGACCTGGGGGAGGTAAATTTTTTTTTATCCCAGGAAAACAAGTTTGTCTTTCAGTGGTGCAAATTTGTTGCAGGTAGCAGCAGACACCAAGTTCCAACTCCCAGTACATTGTTTGCACTATTGAGAAAAACACAATCCTAGTACACAAGGCATACTGGGGGTTGTAGTTTAGGCAGACTGAGGAAGAGGGAGAAAAGTCAGAAGTCTCCAGCCGAGGTTTGGGCGAGACCTGCAGTTTATCTTACATCTGAGGCATGGCACCAAATCGTCAGGTGTGGTTCTTTTTCCTCCACCCTTGTCTTGTTGTAGTAAAAAATTAAAATTACAGATCAGGAAAGTTCATGCAGGCAGAATTTATTAAACGAGCGACATGAAACACACTCTTGAGTTGTGAGAGCAGACTGACCTCTCTAAGAGTGGTCCCACCCTGTCTTAGGCTTTCTTTTAATGTCCTTTGTTCCGTCTCCTAAGCAGTCCCTGGAGCCTGATTTGTTCTGCCACATGTCAAACAGCTAGTTGTGATTTTGGTGTTCTCATAGAAAATGAGCGCATGTCCTTCTATTCTGCCATCTTAAAGATATTACTAGCAATATCACAAGGTTGCCAGGGGAAGTGTCAATAACCTGAGATATACAGATGTCACTACTCTAATGGCAGAAAGCAAAGAAGAACTAAAGAGCCTCTTGATGAAGGTGAAAGAGGAGAGTGAAAAAGCTGGCTTAAAACTCAACATTTAAAACACGAAAATCATGGCATCTGGTCCCATCACTTCATGGCAAATAGTTGGGGAAACAATGGAAACAGAGACAGATTTTATTTTCTTGGACTCCAAAATCACTGTAGATGGTGACTGCAGCCATTAAATTAAAAGATGCTTGTTCCTTGGAAGAAAAGCTATGACAAACCTAGACAGCATATGAAAAAGCAGAGACATCACTGCCAACAAAGGTTCATATAGTCAAAGCTATGGTTTTTCCAGCAATCATGTATGGATGTGAGATTTGGACTATAAAGAAGGCTGAGCACCAAAGAATTGATGCTTTCGAACTGTGGTGCTGGAGAAGATTCTTGAGACTCTTTTGGACTGCAAGATCAAACCAGTCAATCCTAAAGGAAATCAATCCTAAATATTCATTGGAAGGACTGATGTTGAACCTGAAGCTCCAATACTTGGGTCACTTGATGTGAAGAAGCCAATTCACTGGAAAAGACCCTGATACTGGGAAAGATAGAGGCCAGAAGGAGAAGGGGATGACAGAGGATGAGATGGTTGGATGGCATCATCCATTAAATGGACGTGAGTTTGAGCAAGCTCTGAGAGATGATGAAGGACAGGGAAGCCTGGTGTGCCACAGTCCATGGGGTTGGCATGAGTCAGAAAGGACTGAGTGACTGTAGAACAATAGCAGCGTCAATCAGGGCTTGTACCTGAGACCAACCAGGGAAGGGATCTTATTGGGTGTGTTTTCCCACCAAAGGTTTTTACTACAGGCTGCAGAGTTTTCCTTTGTTTTATTTTACTCAGCCTTTTTTATTTCTTTGTTTGCCTTTCAGTTGCCGCTTTTTAACTGCTGTTTTGGACTCCTTTCTCAAACTACCTAACATTTCCTTATATCTGTAGATACACAGGTTAAGGACTGGTAGTATTTCAGACAAAACTTCAAAATTATAACCCATATGTATCAGTTTGTATGAATGTGTGTGTTCAGTGAAGTCCGACACTTTTGCAACCCCATGGACTGTAGCCTGCCAGATTCCTCTGTCCATCAAATTTTCCAGGGGAGAATACTGGAGTGGGTTCCCATTTTCTACTCCAGGGGATCTTCCCGACTCAGGGATTGAATCCACATCTCCTGCCTTGACAGCGAGTTCTTTACCACTGTACCACTTGGGGAGCCCATTCATTAGTTTACTCAATCTTATAGAATTAATCATTTTTACTAGCATTTTCATGAAATGAGAAATTCTGTTAAATTTTAATATCTTACCTGGTTCAGCAGCATGATATAAAAGTTTTCAGAAACCTGTTCTTGTCAGAAGTCCTTCCTGTGACTCTTCTTAAAGATGGAGCAATTTGGAAAGCCTCAGCTTAAACTGTCTGCAGATGATTAAGGACTTAAAAAAGCAAAGTTAGAGATCTGATTACAGTGTTTTTTGACAAGGAAGTTTAACCAAGTTGTTGGGACATCCAGTATTTTAAGATAACAACTAGAATTATGACTGATACAATTATACCAGTACATATCCAAATTTCAGAAACTTTAACTTTTATCATGTCTATGTTAATAACATTCATTCATAAAGTATACTCTAAGTAGCTTTATCACTCATGTGATAATGCTCTCCAGTAATTTTATGTACCAAATAATACTAGTTAAGAATTTCTCTTAGATGCATCAGGGGCTCTCTAAAGCATTTTAAAGCTGTCTGGAAGTCAAAACAACTTTAATGAAAATTGTATATTGAGAAAGTTTGAGAAAAATTTTCAAAACACTTGGTCAAATAAGGTCATAGATCACTGTGAAACATTACTTTTTTCGTAACCAAAGTGAGAAGACATCTCAAACGCAAATACAGATCACTTCAAGGCACAGAAGTTCACATAATCTGTTATCAAAGTCAGCATTCCAGGAGAACTTTGTCCTTCTAACAGAAAGAGAAAACCAAATCTAGTCTTATACCAGTTTGCTTTTAATAATAAAAGTCATTTACTTAATTAAATTCAGTATAAACTTAGCCCATCTGTACCATGCACAAAGTTCTTTTTTTAGTGTTGCCTTTCTAGAAACCTTTCATCATTTTCTGTATCTATGTTATTTTGTTCTTAAATTATCCCATGTTGAAACAATTGCATAAACTTCCATCATTTAACTTGATTTAGCACAACTCTAAAATTTTACGTTACCAAATATCTTGTAGAGATCATTTATATCTAAAAGGCACAAAAAGAGAAATGCAAATTTCTCTTCTAACTCATTATACAAAACTCAATCATCTTGGCTATTTTCAGGAAATTTTTTTTCTCCAGTTCTCAAGTATCCATTTAAGTTTTAAAAAACAGATAATAGTAATAGACAGTAATGTATATCATTTGCTCATGTTCACACTGCTCACCATAAGCAAAACCACAAAGAGGGAACAGGATTTGGACTCAGGCAGGAAGACAACACAGACACCCACACACATATCCTCCAATATAAGCCAAATTACAAAAGGCCCATTTTGATATAATAGCAGAGTCATTAGGGGTCCTTGTTCTCCAGATCTTAGAGAGTATTGAGCATACACAGTGTTACAATACAAAATACAGTTTTCTTTCATTTACATGAATATAGCTGAAGATCTCCCAGTTTTGTAACATATACCCTAGCAGAACTGTAAGTTGGAACAGAGCTCTGATCATCCATTATTCATGGCTGGTGTCATCAAATATCAAGCAAATAACAATTCAAAATGTTCTCTCAGGATCACAGTTCCCTAGCCCCAAACAGGGAGATTCCAAAACCATGTCCCTTTAGTCAAAATGGGGAGAACCTCAACCAACATCCCATCAGAAATAAAACTGAATGAATGACCAAGACTAGTCCAAAAGGGAAAATGTTAACCAGTGCTGCATCACAGGTTAAGCCGCTGCAGCACAGGTTAAGCCCAACTCAATGCATCATCACACATGAGCTGCATTATTCACCAAAGACATCTCAGTTGGCCAGTGCAAGTACTGATGCACATACAAACAACAGAAGTATGGTCCCACATACAAAGACTCAGCCCAGGTATAGCCCCCAAATTCCACCTCCATTTCCAGATGGAGGCCACAGAGTGACCTGGCTCCCAAAAGAGAATGGACACAGAGTGACTCACCCCAAAATGATACAAAAGTATATGAAATACGGTTGCACAGACAGAAATTCAGAGGAGGTGTAAAAATTTTTATATCCATACCCAGATAGAGGCCTCTAAACAGATTGGCCCAGCTCTCTAAAGAGAACAGACCCAGAGTGGCTCACTTCCTGTAAGAGAAGCAGCCCAAATGGAGTAGAAAGAGTTCCCAGCCTGCACAAGCTGGAATGACTTACCTTCCAAGCAACACTGAATGTGGACTGCAGCTCTGGACATTTCTTTGCTCCAAACTGTCTTGTGCCATGAGGCAGTTGGTACCTCTCAAGGACAATGCCTCCCAGTTCCCTGGAGCAAATGAGTTCCAGCAGCCTGTGGGGACTCAGAGAAGGGGCTTTCTGTGGCTGGAGTTGACCTACCATGGGCACAGACTCTTGGCTGCCTTGCCAAAATTGTAACAGAAAGCAAGTTCATGTGCCTGATGCACAGTGAGGCCAAACAATAAGGAAATGTCAGAGTTTGGAGCAGAGCCAGGTTTATTGTATGGCCATGCAAGGAAATGGGTGGCTCATGCCTCCCAAACTCCAAAATCCCCAAAGGATTTCAGGAAAGTATTTTTAAAGGCTAGGTAAGGGAGAGTGGTCACAGGGTATGTGATCAGCTCATGTACAATTCTCTTGATTGGTTGATGGTGAGGTAAAAGGACAGTGTCACAGGGGTTAACATTATCAATCCTTAGGCTTCAAGGGACCTGGGACCTATATGCTCATGGTCATCAACTAGTTAACATCTTCCTTTAGGTGGGGGTTTTCACATCTGTAAAACAACTCAGGAAATATTCAAATATTGTCATCTAGGTGCTTCAGAGAGGAGTTAAAACAGAGGATATGGGGAAGGGATCTGTCTTGGGAAGACCCCATAGGGTCCTGCTCAGTTACAGATAAAGGCCTATGAAGGACTGGGGTGGATGCAGGGTGGGAGGATAAAGGTAGGCATGTCAGTGAGTGTTCAAGAACAAGATGGAAAACAACCTGGCTGTGCGAAAAGGTTCCTGTTGGGACAGAGGGATATGTGATGGGAAAAGCAAGTTGGGGCTACTGCAAATATGCAGGCACTCACATTGGTCCTGGTTGTACTGAGGCAGGAGGCTTGGCTTTGCAAGCTGCATAAGATGACGTATCTCCTAAATTCACCTAAATGCACTGATGTTTATTTCTCAGGGACTGATAAGCTTTGAGCAATCTATTAAAGCACTGAGATAACTCACAAGATTCTATCAGTTCTTTCGTCTTGAGTTGTGTCCTTTAATTAAGAAAATATGAATTGCATGTTCATGTGCATTTAATTCAGGTTCTGGAATGATTATTTGATCCACGTAAAGTAGTTTGTTTCCTGTGCTTTGGTTTCTCAAATCCCATTGAGTGACATCAAAGGCTTGCTTGAGTAGGCAGATATACTCCCACTTTCAGGAACTTGGAAGCAAGAGCTCTGTCATTCCTCATGGGGAAGAATTTTAATAGTTTAGAAGAAAGTGGTTGATTGGAACAAATACTAAAGACCAAATATTCTGAGGTGAGTCAGAACTAGGCACTCAGAGGGACTTGGGTGATGATTGAGTCCTATACCTAGTGGTTGCCATACACCTGTTACATGCAGGTAGGGCATCAGCTGCTTGTTGCTTACTGGTTCCAATCAGCAGTACTTTAATCCCATCACAACGCTGGGAGTTGGTCAGCAGGAACAGTGTTTTAGTTGTGACTCCTCATTTTTTACTCTCAATGTTGCTGAATGTTTGCAAATGTATCTAACGGGTGTGTCTTCTTTTTCTTTTAAAGAAGATTTAAAACAGTTATCTGTGTGTAATAGTAGATTTTTGGTGTTAGCTGTAGTGTGGGAAAAAGTGTTGGGAATATGTGTGTTGATAACACAAGGAACACTGTGAAGAAGTGAAAGTCTTTGATTAGCTGATAGGAGAGAGGGAGACAAAAGGCCAGACATGAAGTAGAAAAGGCCTAGAAGTTCTGAGGCAGGAAGGCTCTGCAGTGCCCACAGCCTGATGGACCCCAGGGCAGAGAGGGTGTGGAGAAAACTGGAGAGCCTTGGGGAGGGTGGGGCATGCAGCCTGCACTGCTGCTTCAATTATTTTGAAGTGGAAAAAACAGAGTGTGGATGAATGGGGAAGGGATGAGAAAATGGATTTTGAGCAAGTTTTAGGAACCAAGGAAAGTCTCAGAGGAAAGGAGAGAAGATTCTAGCTTGAGCATTGACACTCATGACTAATTGAATTTGGCTTGGGCCACTCTGAGACAGCCAGGGTGGTGACCCATAGCTCACCAGCAATGTGGATGTTATGATATCCTCCTGCATGGGTTCCAGTGACATCTGTGCCAGGCTCTGTGCTTGGTCATGGAGATTCCATGTAGTATGTAAGTAGTCATTGCCCTGAAGGAGTGTGGTCTCTGGTGGGACAGTTAGTGGGAAATACTGCTGCTGGATGAAGAGTTGTAGGAGGAGAGGGAAGGAGAAAGGATCATGGTGGAGAGGATAATTCTTGGAGAGGAACTGGGTTGAGGGATAGCTCATTCAGCAGCTGGTTGAATTGTTGAGCATATGCCCTCAGGGATAAATTGGAATTAAGGAGTCAATTGATCCAGGTCTCCAGGTCGAAATCCTTATTTAGGTGGTGACATGTGATTTAGGTTCCTGTCAGTCATCTAAGGGAGGTAAAAATCTTCATCCCTTGATGGTATCCAGAGGGCTCTGTCTGGCATTTTGAGATCTGGCAGCAAAGGAATTTGTGAAGGTCCTTAAATCAAGAGCCAAGGGGGAGAAAATTTTTCCTAATTGAGCAAATTCAACTCTTTTCTGCATGGGATTACTCAAGAGTGGTGTTGTGGTGACAGCTGCTCTTTGTCTGACTTTGTCCTGTTCAGAGCAACATTGATCCTTTCAGTTAATAACTCAACAGCCCAGGTGGGTGTTATTATCTCCACGTGTTCTCCTCACTCTCCAGAGACCCATACTGAGAGGTTACTTGACTAGTTCAAGGTCATACAACCAGAGACTGGTAAAACCTAGACTCTAACACAGGAAGATTTCCGCCTGAGGTACATCAAGTACACTTTTTTCTCTTTAAATTAAAAAAAAAATAGTGGTAAAATGCACAAATAATAAATTTACCATCTTAACCACTTTTAAGCATTTGATTCAGGGTTGTTATGCACATTCACATTATAATACAATCTATTTTCAGAACTCTTTTCATCGTGCATTCAGTTCAGTTCAGTTCAGTCACGCAGTCGTGTCCAACTCTTTGTGACCCCATGAACTGCAGCACGCCAGGCCTCCCTGTCCATCACCATCTCCTGGAGTTTACTCAAACTCACGGCCATCAAGTCGGTGATGCCATCCAGCCATCTCATCCTCTGTCGTCCCCTTCTCCTCCTGCCCCCAATNGGGGGCAGGAGGAGAAGGGGACGATGGAGGATGAGATGGCTGGATGGCATCACTGACTCGATGAATGAGTCTGAGTGACCTCTGGGAGTTGGTAATGGACAGGGAGGCCTGGCGTGCTGCAGTTCATGGGGTCGCAAAGAGTCGGACACGACTGAGCGACTGATCTCATCTGATTGAGGCAAGGAATATGACTTTATTTGGAAAGCTGGCTGACCCAGAAATGGCAGACTGGTGACTCAGAGTAACCATCTTGTGGAGGTCTGGATGCCAGGTTCTTTTGTAGAGTCAGAGAGAAGGAAGCAATGGGGAACTAAAGTCAAAATGCAGAATAGAAAGGGAGAGGCAATGGGGAAGTAAAGTGAAAAGATTTTCAGTCCTATAATACACCTCAAAGGGAATGGCCAGCCTTTGGAAGGGGAGTGTTAATCTTTTCTATTCACAGGTATGAGGTCAGATTATCTACGAACTGAACAAAGGCACTTTAGTTTACAGTCAGGCAGAATGGCAGGCTCCTTTGAGGCAGGCCATTATGTATGACTGTAATAACAAAAGCAACCAAAAGCAAGTCAGAGAAACAGTTTCCAACATGTAGTCAGGATTAGCTTTTTTTTTTTCTGCAGCAGGAGGAAGGTGTCTGCCCTCTTGAGCTGTTCATGGTGCTGTGAATTCAGCAAAGTTTGGCATGAACTCATTTCCTGAGACTAGGACTTTTCCCTTCAAGGCTTGTTGAAGGGAAACACGCCTGATGTTTCAGGGTCTGCACCGTTCATCTTTGCTCACAGAAGCCCTGTGGGCAGTTAGCCAGAATATAGGGTAGCCACAGAGTGCCCTGTAGTGAAGGCTCATCTTCCACTCCACCCCTCCCCTGTTTTCCCTTTGTGGACACGCTGTTCTTTACTGTGCTTTGTTTCTTATCACAGGTACTGGGATCAAGAAGTTAAGAGAGCTGAGAAAGATGCACGGGAGCCTTCTTTAATGAAAGCAATCATAAAGTGTTACTGGAAATCCTATTTGCCTTTTGCAATTTTTAAGCTTTTTGAGGTAAAAGCTTTTATATATAGTGCATTACTGTATACATGCATATCAGTAATGAGATGGATGCAACTGGTAGGGAAAGAGACCCAGAGGTTTAAGATCAGAGGATAAAATGTCTAGGAAACATGATGTAGCTCAATGGCTATATTTATCTTTAGAATACAAAGATACTTAAAGGACTGGACCTCTGGTGGATTACTCTTTTCCTTTTAACTGATTAAAATGTAGTATCCTGGAATGATGGACTGAAAAGAAAAGACATTTTATTCCAAGTTAGGATATTGTTCAGTTCAGTTCAGTTGCTCAGTTGTGTCATACTCTTTGTGACCCCATCAGCTGCAGCATGCCAGGCCTTCCTGTCCATCACCAACTCCTGGAGTTTACCCAAACTCATGTCCATTGAGTCGGTGATGCCACCAACCATCTCATCCTCTGTCGTCCCCTTCTCTTTCTACCTTCAATCTTTCCAAGCATCAGGGTCTTTTCAAATGAGTCCACTCTTTGCATCAGGTGGCCAAAGTATTGGAGTTTCAGCTTCAGCCTGAGTCCTTCCAATGAACACCCAGGGCTGCCATCCTTTAGGAGGGACTTGTTGGATCTCCTTGTACTCCAAGGGACTCTCAAGACTCTTCTCCAACACCACAGTTCAAAAGCATCAATTCTTCAGTGCTCAGCTTTCTTTATCGTCCAACTCTCACAACCGTATATGACTACTGGAACAACTATAGCCTTGACTAGATGGATCTTTGTCGGCAAAGTAATGTCTCTGCTTTTCAATATGCTGTCTAGGTTGGTCATAACTTTCCTTCCAAGGAGTAAACTTTCTTTCTATTTCATGGCTGCAGTCACCATCTGCAGTGATTTTGGAGCCCAGAAAAATAAAGTCAGCCACTGTTTCCACTGTTTCCCCATCTATTTTCCATGAAGTGATGGGACCAGATGCCATGATCTTAGTTTCTGAATGTTGGGCTTTAAGCCAACCTTTTCACTCTCCTCTTTCACTTTCATCAAGAGGCTCTTTAGTTCTTCAATTTCTGCCATAAGGGTGGTGTTATCTGCATATCTGAGGTAATTGATATTTCTCCTGGCAATCTTGATTTCAACTTGTGCTTCTTCCAGCCCACTGTTTCTCATGATGCACTCTGCATATCAGTTAAATACACCCTTGACGTATACCTTTTCCTATTTGGAACCAGTCTGTTCCATGTCCAGTTCTAACTGTTTCTTCCTGACCTGCAGACAGGTTTCTCAAGAGGCAAGTCAGGTGGTCTGGTATTCCCATCTCTTTCAGAATTTTCCACAGTTTATTGTGCTCCACACAGTCAAAGGCTTTGGCATAGTCAATAAAGCAGAAATAGGTGTTTTTCTGGAACTCTCTTGCTTTTTCCATGATCCAGCAGATGTTTGCAATTTGATCTCTGATTCCTTTGCCTTTTCTAAAACCAGCTTGAACATCTGGAAGTTCATGCTTCACGTATTGCTGAAGCCTGGCTTGGAGAATTTTGAGCATTACTTTACTAGCGTGTGAGATGAGTGCAATTGTGCATTAGTTTGAGCATTCTTTGGCATTGCCTTTCTTCAGGATTGGAATGAAAACTGACCTTTTCCAGTCCTGTGGCCACTGCTGAGTTTTCCAGATTTGCTGGCATATTGAGTGCAGCACTTTCACAGCATCATCTTTCAGGATTTGAAATAGCTCAACTGGAATTCCATCACCTCCACTAGCTTTGTTTGAATTGATTCTTTCTAAAGCCCACTTGACTTCACATTCCAGGAAGTCTGGCTCTAGGTCAGTGATCACACCATCATGATTATCTGGGTCATGAAGATTTTTTTTGTACAGTTCTTCTGTGTATTCTTGCCACCTCTTCTTAATATCTTCTGCTTCTGTTAGGTCCATACCATTTCTGTCCTTTATTGAACCCATCTTTGCATGAAATGTTCCCTTGGTATCTCTAATTTTCTTGAAGAGATCTCTAGTCTTGTTGTTTTCCTCTATTTCTTTGCATTGATCGCTGAGGAAGGCTTTCTTGTCTCTCCTTGCTATTCTTTGGAACTCTGCATTCAGATGTTTATATCTTTCCTTTTCTCCTTTGCTTTTCACTTCTCTTTTCACAGTTATTTGTAAGTCTTTCTCAGACAGCCATTTTGCTTTTTTGCATTTCTTTTCCATGGGGATGGTCTTGATCCCTGTCTCCTGTACAGTGTCACGAACCTCAGTCCATAGTTCGTCAGGCACTCTATTAGATCTAGTCCCTTAAATCCATTTCTCACTTCCACTGTATAATCATAATCATCATTTGATTTAGGTCTCATACCTGAATGGTCTAGTGGTTTTCCGTACTTTCTTCCATTTAAGTCTGAATTTGGCAATAAGGAATTCATGATCTGAGCCACAGTCAGCTCCCGGTCTTGTTTTTGCTGACTGTATAGAGCTTCTACATCTTTGGCTGCAAAGAATATAATCAATCTGATTTTGGTGTTGACCATCTGGTGATGTCCACGTGTAGAGTTTTCTCTTGTGTTGTTGGAAGCGGGTGTTTGCTGTGACCAGTGCATTCTCTTGGCAAAACTCTATGAGCATTTGCCCTGCTTCATTCCGTATTCCAAGGCCAAATTTGCCTGTTACTCCAGGTGTTTCTTGACTTCCTACTTTTGCATTCCAGTCCCCTATAATGAAAGGGACATATCTTTTTGGGTGTTAGTTCTAAAATGTCTTGTAGGTCATCATATAACCGTTCTACTTCAGCTTCTTCAGCATTACTGGTTGGGGCATAGACTTGGATTACTGTGATATTGAATGGTTTGCCTTAGAAATGAACAGAGATCGTTCTGTCATTTTTGAGATTGCATCCAAGTACTGCATTTTGGACTCTTTTGTTGACCATGATGGCCACTTCATTTCTTCTGAGGGATTCCTGCCCACAGTAGTAGATATAATGGTCATCTGAGTTAAGTTCACCCATTCCAGTCCATTTTAATTTGCTGATTCCTAGAATGTTGACATTCAGTCTTGACCACTTCCAATTTGTCTTGATTCATGGACCTGACATTCCAGGTTCCTATGCAATATTGCTCTTTACAGCATCGGAGTTTGCTTCTATCACCAGTCACATCCACAACTGGGTATTGTTTTTGCTTTGGCTCCATCCCTTCATTCTTTCTGGAGTTATTTCTCCACTGATCTCCAGTAGCATGTTGGGCACCTACCGACCTGGGAAGTTCCTCTTTCAGTAACCTATCATTTTGCCTTTTCATACTGTTCATGAGATTCTCATGGCCAGAATACTGAAGTGGTTTGCCATTCCCTTCTCCAGCGGACCACACCCTGTCAGACCTCTCCACCATGATCCGCCCATCTTGGGCGGCTCCACGGGCTTGGCTTAGTTTCATTGAGTTAGACAAGGCTGTGGTCCTAGTGTGATTAGATTGACTAGTTTTCTGTGAGTATGGTTTCAGTGTGTCTGCCCTCTGATGCCCTCTTGCAACACTTACCGTCTTACTTGAGTTTCTCTTACCTTGGGCGTGGGGTATCTCTTCACAGCTGCTCCAGCAAAGTGCAGCTGTTGCTCCTTACCTTGAATTAGGGGGTATCTCCTCACCACCGCCCCTCCTGACCTTGAACGTGGAGTAGCTCCTCTAGGCCCTCCTGTACCCGCGCAGCCACTGCTCCTTGGATGTGTGGTAGCTCCTCCCGGCTACTGCCCTTGGTCTCGGACGTGGATTAGCTCCTCTTGGCTGCGCTTGTGCTCTGTCACAGTTGCCTGTGCTTGTGCCATATCTAGGCTCATGTGTTATTAGCCTAGATATTTAAACAGTGGACATTTATCAATAGGCCTGTGGTCATACCCTGATAAACATAATGGTATTTACGACTTTGTTCTGTTACAGAGATAATTAGCACATTATTTTCGGCGACTGGAGAGTCTAGGTACAAATCCTGAGGCTCCTTCCTCTGGAGGAGGGAGGGGTGGGTGTCTGATTTTCCATTGGTATGTTGTTTCCATAGATATTGGGCATGTAGCTCAAAGTTCACAGTCCAGCCCAAGATGGAGTCCTGTTTTCAAGATGGAACCTGTTCTGTTTCCTCCTTCAATAAATGAAGGTTATCTTTTCAACCCACTTTAGCCTTCTTTTTAAAAGCATGCATAAGTTTTTATTATAGCATTAAAAATTAAAATAAATGAAGTATAATTGACTTACAACATTGTGTTATTTTCAGGTGTGCCACATAGGTTTTCAAGAATATTTCAAAAATACAAAAACTGTATAGGATTACAGGGGAATATGTCACCCCAGATCATGCATCTTTGGATTGTTTTGAGCTGATTTTTTTTTTTTTTGAGACTAGACACAGGAGAAGGTCTGAAGACAGAGTATAAACTAACCTTCTATGAGGGACATTTACATTGATAAAGGAAATCTCCATTTGTAAGTGTGTCTCCCTCTTTGTACCAGAAAGATGGCTCTAAATCACATAAGAATCCTGTCAATGGAAAAGTCTTCCAGAAGCCTTAAATCTGCATGACACACCCAGTCCCATGATGTTGCTTTTCCTATTAATCTCTCATAAGTACTACCTCACTTTTCTGTTTGTCTTGAGCTCAAGATGGTATTTAAGGTAGTGAATTGAGCCAGGAGATACCCGAGTATCTCCCAGGTATATAGGAGGTCTGCATATTAATAAATTTCTGTTTCTTTTTCTCTTGTTATTCGGTCTTTTATTACGGGCAGTGTTAGCTAAGAACTCAGAGGGTAGGGGGAAAATAAGCTTCTATGTCATCTTAAGTCAGCTTCAATAGTTCCCAACTCTTGAGCAGTCTTGAATCATCTGAACCTCTACTCTCACGTCCCCAAATTATTTTGAAGCAGTACCTAGGTAGCGCATCATTTTTATTCTGTAAATATTTTATTCTGTATCTTTAAAAGATGTAGAATTGTCCCTTTATATAATTCTATTCTAATTATTATGCCTAAACATTAACTTTCAGTTCAGTTCAGTTCAGTCACTCAGTTGTGTCTGACTCTTTGCAACCCCATGAATCGCAGCATGCCAGGCTTCCCGGTCCATCACCATCTCTCGGAGTTCACTCAAACTCATGTCCATCGAGTCGGTGATGCCATCCAGCCATCTCATCCTTTGTCGTCCCCTTCTCCTCCTGCCTCCAATCCCTCTCAGCATCAGAGTCTTTTCCAGTGAGTCAACTCTTCGCATGAGGTGGCCAAAGTACTGGAGTTTCAGCTTTAGCATCATTCCTTCCAAAGAAATTCCAGGGCTGATCTCCTTTAGAATGGACTGGTTGAATCTCCTTGCAGTCCAAGGGACTCTCAAGAGTCTTCTCCAACCCCACAGTTCAAAAGCATCAATTCTTGTGTGCTCAGCTTTCTTCACGGTCCAACTCTCACATCCATACATGACCATTGGAAAAACCATAGCCTTGACTAGATGGACCTTTGTTGGCAAAGTAATGTCTCTGCTTTTCAATATGCTATCTAGGTTGGTCATAAACATTAACTTTAATATCATCAATATCGAGCCATTGCACACAGTTGTCCTATTTCCCCCTGCCTTGTAGTCCAAAGCAGAATAAAAAAAGGTGCATTTGGTTGACAGAGGTTGCATGGGTTACTTTCTATTCCCCTCTACCTCCTGTCTCTTTCCTCTTAGCTATTTATTTTACTTATTATTATTTTTTAAAGTTATTTCTCTTTGGTTATTTGTTTATTTTATTATTATTTTTTTACTTTACAATATTGTATTGGTTTTGCCATACATCAACATGCATCCGCCATGGGTGTACACGTGTTCCCCATCCTGAACGCCCCTCCCACCTCCCTCCCCATACCATCCCTCTGGGTCATCCCAGTGCACCAGCCCCAAGTTTCCTGTATCCTGCATCGAACCTGGATGGGCGATTCATTTCATATATGATATTATACATGTTTTAATGCCGTTCTCCCAAATCATCTCCCCGCCCCCACAGAGTCCAAAAGACTATTCTATACATCTGTGTCTCTTTTGCTGTCTCGCATATCAACAACCCTGTATGCAAGACAGCAAAAGAGACACAGATGTATAGAACAGCCTTATTAATTTTTTTTAAATGGAAGAAACCAAGTTGTTTGTCCTGGAGAGATTCCCACAGTCTGGATTTGGCTGATTGCTTCTCTGCCTGTGTCATTTAACATGTTCCTCTGACAGCCTACAGTTCATGGGGTCATAGAGTTGAACATGATTGAGCGACTAACACTTTCACTTTCTGGTACCTTAAGTTAGTGGTTAGAAGCTGATCTGACTCATTCAGGATTTCCCTGCCCCTCCTTTATATAGGAGGTAGGCTTGTAGGGTCATGCACCTCCCTTATAAAGTAGATAAAGTCTTCTCTTTTTGTGTGTGTGAGATGTTAGGAACTATTCATGATCATTACTCAAGTTTCATTAACTCATTAGGAATTACAAAATGTTGATGTTCTAATTCTAATTTTTACCTTTTTCATTTATTAGCTAAAATAAAGAGCCACTTTGTCATTGTTAACTCTTTGGTTACCCCGAGCTATAGTATGTATAGGAATTGCAGGGAAAATTCTTATTTTTTTTTAACTTAAAACATTTTTTTCCCCTTCTTTATTATTTTTGCCAAGCCAAGTGACATGTGGAATCTTTGTTCCCTGACCAGGGATCAGATCCATATTCCTTGCATTGAAAGTGTGGAGTCTTAACCACTGGACCACCAGTGAAGTCTCTTTCTTTATTTTTTTTTCTTAATATATGTGCTTTGTTGTAGTGTAGTTGACTTACAATGTTTCAGATGTACAGTAAGGTGATTCAATTATATATAGTAGTATTAGGCACTCAGTCCTGTCCAACTCATTGTGACCCCATGGACTGTAACCTGCCAGGCTCCTCTGTCCATGGAATTCTCTAGGCAAAAATACTGGAGTGGGTTACCATTCTCTTCTCCAGAGGATCTTCCCAATGCAGGGATCGAACCCAGGTCTTCCACATTTCAGGCAGATTCTGGGCCACGAGGGAAGACTCCAATTATACATATATGCATATAGAGATGGGAATACCAGATCACCTGATCTGCCTCTTAAGAAATTTGTATGCAGGTCAGGAAGCAACAGTTAGAACTGGACATGGAACAACAGACTGGTTCCAAATAGGAAAAGGAGTTCGTCAAGGCTGTATATTGTCACCCTGCTTATTTAACTTATATGCAGAGTACATCATGAGAAACGCTGGACTGGAAGAAACACAAGTTAGAATCAAGATTGCCGGGAGAAATCTCAATAACCTCAGATATGCAGATAACACCACCCTTATGGCAGAAAGTGAAGAGGAACTCAAAAGCCTCTTGATGAAAGTGAAAGTGGAGAGTGAAAAGGTTGGCTTAAAGCTCAACATTCAGAAAACGAAGATCATGGCATCTGGTCCCATCACTTCATGGGAAATAGATGGGGAAACAGTGGAAACAGTGGCTGACTTTATTTTTCTGGGCTCCAAAATCACTGCAGATGGTGACTGCAGCCNTGGGATTCTCCAGGCAAGAACACTGGAGTGAGTTGCCATTTCCTTCTCCAATGCATGAAAGTGAAAAGTCAAAATGAAGTCTCTCAGTCGTATCCGACTCTTAGCGACCCCATGGACTGCAGCCTACCAGGCTCCTCCGTCCATGGGATTTTCCAGGCAAGAGTACTGGAGTGGGGTGCCATTGCCTTCTCCAGGTGAAGCATGATAGAAAGATAATAGTGAGCCTTTGTGCTTTTGAGAACTGAGCATCTTGCTCTTATTTAACTCATATCTTACTCATATTTAACTAAGCATTATTTGCTTACTTCTCTATTGTTGCTGTTTAGTTGTTAAGTCGTGCCTGACTCTTGCAACCCCATGAATGGTAGCCTGCCAGGCTTCACTGTCCATGGGATTCTATAGGCAAGACTACTGGAATGGGTTGCCATTTCCTTCTCCAGGGGATCTTCCTGACCCAGGGATCGAACCTGCAGCTCCTACTGCATCTCCTGCATTACAGGCAGATTCTTTAACACTGAGCCTTTGGGGAAGCCCTACTTCTCTATGCTATGCTATGCTATGCTATGCTAAGTCATTTCAGTCGTGTCCAACTCTGTGCAACCCAATAGACGACAGCCCACCAGGCTTCCCCATCCCTGGGATTCTCCAGGCAAGAACACTGGAGTGAGTTGCCATTTCCTTCTCCAATGCATGAAAGTGAAAAGAGAAAGTGAAGTCGCTCAGTCATGTCCGACTCTTAGCGACCCCATGGACTGCAGCCTACCAGGCTCCTCCATCCATGGGATTTTCCAGGCAAGAGTATTGGAGTGGGATGCCATTGCCTTCTCTGCTACTTCTCTATAGTAGATGAAAACTTTTGTGACCTCTTGGAAAACAAAGCAGTTGATGCAGGGTGTGAGCATGTGTGTGCAACAAAACAGGAGTGTTGGGGTTCAGTGTCACACCCATCTGAGGGATGAGGATAGCTTTCTGTAAATATCCTGATTGGGTACTAGTTGGCTGAGCAGAAAATGCTTGTTAGTTTTGTCTTATGTTTGGTGTTTTGGATTCTACTTTCCCTTCCTCTTGTGCATGGGTTCCTCAACTTCAGGTAGACAGAAGAGAACTATCAAAGCGGGCCTGTCAGTTGTTTACCTTGTCTGTGTTAGTAAGAAGATTGCGTAAAAGGAAAAATTTATCTCAAAATGTAATTCCAGAAAGATTTCCAAACTTTTGGCATTTTGTCTTTTGACAGGTCTGTGGAGGAAATGATGTTGAGGGCCTAAGTGTTTACTTTTTGTGACTTGAATTCGTGTTGAGAGTTTGGTTTTCCTTGCTGTGGAAAAAGGGTGCTTTCTCAAGGGATGACTACAGGGAGGAAGTAGTAGGATGTTTGGTGGAGTGGCTATTTGTCAGGGTGGGCGAGTGTTGCTATTTCTTTAGGGAAGACAATTGTTTTCTGTAAGTCTTACTCAGGAGTTAAGCCCTAATGTCTCCCAACTGATTGGTTTAGTATTTTAAATTTTTGCTCTGGGGAAGAAATCATTTCTTCCAAACCAACACCTGCAGTGTGTGGCTAATGGAGAACCATGGATGTTTTATTTTAGCTTGTCTTCTGCTATGTTTGACTTTTAACTCCAAGGAACATCCCAGCTTCTAAGGTCTAGAGATATATTGATACAGTGCCACCTGGAGCTGAGAGTCTGGGAACCACCCAAGCCTGGTTTATTTGTGATACTCCAACAAAACCTAGTCTGATATCTTGATCTGCTGACATGTGAATTCTGGCTGGGAAAGATTGGATCTGTTTTTGTGCCAATGTGTCAGATCATAAAGGCTCTTAAAGCAAAAGATGATAGCAAGAGTGTGTCTTGCCTACATGAGCCATCTTGACTTTCTGTCGGGCTGGGATGTTGAGACTACAGGGGACCGGGACAGGCTACCAGTGGGGCTTGTTCATATGGAAGCAAATCTCTTATTCTTCTTCTGTCACCTTTTCCTCAGTCATCTTAGGCAAAGACTCACTAGGTGTTTTACTAAATGTGTTCTAAAACACTGGATGTAATATTTATTGAGCATCCACAGTGTACCAAACACAATGTACCAAGGATTTATTACCTTGGAAAATTTTGGCTTAAGTTTAAAGCTATTGTCTGCTTGTATTATAGAAGAGAGTGGATGTGTATATTTTTCTTTTAGATTAGCCATGAGTGTAGCATTTTGTGAAAATGCCATTTTAATATGCTAATAATAAAGGTGAAGCTGGTTTGTGTATAGAAATGCAAGAGATTTATGGATATTGATTTTGTTTCTTGAAAGCTTACTGAATTCATTGATGAGCTTTAATAGTTTTCTGGTAGCAGCTTTAACAATTTCTGTGTATAGTATCATGTCATTTGCAAACAGTGAAAATTTTACTTCTTTTCCAGTTTAGATTCCTTTATTTCTTTTTCTTCTCTGATTGCTTTGGCTAGGACTTTAAAAACTATGTTGAATAAGAGTGGCAAGAATAGACATCCTTTTTTTGTTCCTGATCTTAGAGGAAATACTTTCAGCTTTTCACCACTGAGTATGTTGGCTATGGGTTTGTGGCATATGGCCTTTATTTTGTTTAGGTAAGTTCCCTCTATGTCCACTTTCTGCAGAGTTCTTATCATAAATGGGTGTTGAATTTTGTTGAAAGCTTTTTCTGCATCTATTGGGATGATCATATGGCTTTTATTCTTCAATTTGTTAATATAATATATCACATTGATTGATTTGCATATACCAAAGAGTCCTTGCCTCCCTGAGATAAATCCCACTTGATCATGGTGTGTGATCTTTTTAATGTGTTGTTGGATTTGGTTTGCTAGTATTTTGTTGAGGATTTTTGTTTCTATGTTCATCAGTGAGATTGGCTTGTAATTTTCTTTTTTTGTGTGTGGTATCTTTGTCTGTGAAGCCATCGGGTCCTGGACTTTTGTTTTTTGGGAGGTTTTTACTCACAGTTTCAATTTCAGTAGTTATGATTAGTCTGTTCATATTTTCTATTTCTTTCTGGTTCAAACTTCAATCTTGGAAGGTTTTACTTTTCTAAACACTCGTCCATTTCTTCAAGGTTGTCCACTTTATTGGCATATATTTGCTTGTAGTAGTCTCTCATATTTCTTTGTATTTCTTTAGTGTCCATTGTGACATCTCCTTTTTCATTTCTAGCTTTGTTGATTTGAGCCCTCTTCCTTTTTTTCTTGAAAAGCCTGGTTAAAGGCTTATCAATTTTGCTTATATTTTTGATGAACCAGCTTTTAGTTTCATTGACCTTTTCTATTGTTTTCTTTATTTAATTCATTTCTGCACTAATATTTACCATTTTTTCCCTTCTCCTAACTTTGAATTTTTTTTTGTACTTCTTTCTCTAATTGCTTGAGGTGTAAGATTAAGTTGTTTATTTGAGATTTTTCTTGTTTCCTGAGATAAGATTGTATGAGTACAAACTTCCCTATTAGAACTGCTTTTGCTGCATCCCATAGGTTTAGGATCATTTTGTTTTCATTTGTTTCTAGGTATTTTTTGGTTTCCTTTTTTATTTCTTCAGTGATGCATTGGTTGCTTAGTAAGATATTATTTAGCTTTCATATCTGTTTTTTTTCTTTTAACAGTTTTTCCCTTGTAGTTGATTTGTAATCCATGATGTTGTGGTTGGATAAGATGCTTGATATGATTTAAGTGTTCTTAAATTTATGGAGGGTTTCTTTGTGGCCCAGCATGTTAGCTCTCCTGGAGAATGTCCCATGTACACTTGAGGAGAATGTGTATTCTGCTGCATTCATATAGGATGTCATATAAATATAAATTATGTCCATATGGTCTAATATGTCATTTAAGGCCTCTGCTTCCTTATTGATTGTTCTGTCTGTATGGTCTGTCCATTGATATAAATGGAGTGTTAAAATCCCCCACTATTCTTGTGCCGATGTTGATTTCTCCTTTTATAAAAATACAACCCACAGAATGGAAAAAAAATATTTGCAAATGAAGTGATTGACAAGGGATTAATCTCCAAAATATATAACAGCTCATGCAGCTCAATATCTATCTATCTATCTCCGGGAGAAGGCAATGGCACCCCACTCCAGTACTGTTGCCTGGAAAATCCCATGGATGGAGGAGCCTGGTAGGCTGCAGTCCATGGGGTCGCTAAGAGTCAGACATGACTGAGCGATTTCTTTCACTTTCCACTTTCATGCATTGGAGAAGGAAATGGCAACCCACTCCAGTGTTCTTGCCTGGAGAATCCCATGGACGGAGAAGCCTAGTAGGCTGCAGTCCATGGGGTCGCACAGAGTCAGACACGACTGAAGCGACTTAGCAGCATATATATCTCCAATCAAAAAAATTGGCAGAAGATCTAGACATTTCTCAAAAGAAAACATACAGATGGCCAAAAAAGCACACGAAAAGATGCTTAACATTGTTAATTATTAGAGAAATGCAAATCAAACTATGAGTTGTCACCTGACTCCAGTCAGAATAACCATCATCAAAAAGTCTGCAAATAATAAATGCTGGAGAAGATGTGGAGAGAAAGGAAACCTCCTACACTGTTGGTGACAATGGAGGTTCCTCAAAAAAACTAAAAAATAGAACTACCACATGATCCAGCAATCCCTCCACTGGGCATGTATCTGGAGGAAACCTTAATTTGAAAAGAGACATGCACCTCAGTGTTCATTGCTTCACTATTTACAATAGTCTAGAAGCAATATAAAAGTCTATTGACAGAAAAATGGATAAAGAAGATGTGGTATGTATATACAATGAAATATTACTCATTCACCAAAAAGAATGAAATAATACCATTTGCAACCACATGGATGGGCTTAGAGATTATAATACTGAGTGAAGTAAGTCAGATAGAGAAGGAAAAAATATCATATGGTATCGGTTATACGTGGAATCTAAAAAAATTATACAAATGAACGTTGTTCCAAACAGACTTCAAACACGGTTTTCAAAGGGGGAAGGCAGGGGGAAGAATAAATTAGGACTTTGAGGTGAATATATACATGCTACTATATATGAAATTGATACTAATAATTAACAAGGACCTACTGTGTAGCATGGGGCTTCCCACATGGTTTAGTGGTGAAGTATTCACCTGCTAATGCAGGAGATGCAGGAGATGTTTTGATGCCTGGGTCAGGAAGATCCCCGGGTCAGGAAGATCCCCTAGAGGGGGAAGTGGCAACCCATTCTAGTATTCTTGCCTGGAGAATCCCATGGACAGAGGAGCCTGGCAGGCTACAGCCCATAAAGTTGCAAAGCATCACCCAGTGAGCAGACAGCACTATGTAGCACAGGGACCTCTACTCAATAATCTGTGATAGCCTATATGGGAAAAGAATCTGAAAACATCTGAAACTAACATAGCATTGGAAATCAACTATACTTTACTGTGCCAGTAAAGGTCCACATAGTCAAAGCTTTGGTTTTTCCAGTAGTCATGTATAGATGTGAGAGTTGGACTATAAAGAAGGTTGAGCACTGAAGAATTAATGCTTTCAAACTGTGGTGCTGGAGAAGACTCTAAAGAGTCCCTTTGACTTCAAGGAGATCAAAACAGTTAATCCTAAAGGAAATCAATCCTGAATATTTATTGGAAGGACTGATGCTGAAGCTGAAGCTCCAATCCTTTGGCCACCTGATGCAAAGAATCAACTCACTGGAAAAGACCTTGATGCTAGGAAAGATTGAGGGCACAAGGAGAAGGAGACGACAGAGGATGATAGTTAAATGGCATCACTGACTCAATGGACATGAGTTTGAGCAAACTCCGAGAGATAGTGAAGGGCAGGGAAGCCTGGCATGCTGCGGTCCATGGGGTCACAAAGAAATGGATACGACTTAGCAACTGAATCACAGCAAAAATTAAATTAAAAAAAAGTGATAAGAAAAACTTGTATGGCTTGTATTTCTAATTAAGGTTTCTTTTCCTTTCCTTTTAGGAAACATTCAGAGTACTATTACCGAGATATTTTAAGGATTTACTTACTTACTTTCAAGAATTTGATCCCTCTGATTCTGGGGCTTTGTTCAAAACCTATGGCTACACTACTGTACTGAATGTCTGCCTTTTCATTTGGTCAATTCTGGTGCACTTTTTCTTCTATTACGTTCAGCGTATAGGAATGAGATTAAGAGTAGCCATGTGCCATATGATTTACTGCAAGGTAAGTGTCATTTGGTACAAAAGTTTGTATCTCCCCTGAAGAATCAGAAGCATTTTGGGAAAGTTCTCTGTAGATTAAAAATTTTGTAACTGGTGTCATTTACTCCTTACCAGAGATACTTGATATTTGTTTCAAGCCAATACGTTGTTGTTTGAGCAAACTTTACCAATATATTATGAAAAGTTTTGTTTGGAGATCAGACCAGGGCTGCCTTTGATAACTTTATGCATAGGCTGGTACATAATATTCATTAAACTTACATTGAAAGCTAATTAAAAAATAGGTATCAAAATTATCAAACTGATTTTCAATGTTTTATTGTCTAAATCTTATTGTGCTATTCATGGAAATTTTGTTGTTTTTCATTTAAACCTTCATTTACATCAAAGTTGTGTTTGGCTATGTCCATTGGGTGGCAAAGAGTTGGACATGATTGAGCGACTTCACTAGCTAGCTAGCTAGCTGTTTATTTGAAAGGTCTGGAATAGGTAATTCCACAGGGACAGAAAATAGAACAGTGATTCGGGGGCTGGGGGAAGGGAGGAATGGCTGCTCATGAACATGGGGTTTCTTTTTGGGGTGACAAGAATGTTCTGACACTAGGTAATGGAGATGGTTGCACAATCTGGTGACTATACTAAAACTACTGAATTGCATACTTTAAAGAGGGGGAGTGTCTTTTATGGGATGAATTATATTTGAATATATATGAATATATATTCAAATATATATTATATTTGAATATATATAATTCATATTGAAATATGAATTGTATTTCAATAAAGCTGTTGAAAGAAAAAAAGTGACTTCAGTGATTGTATCTATAACATTAAATTTAGGAGAAAAACATGTATTTAATAAAATAAATGATTATATTTTACATGATTCATCTAGTCATGTTTAATATAATTGTGCTTACTAAATAAAAATATAAGTTAAATCTGTGCCAAATTAGACTCACTCATGATCTTCTGTAGTTCTGATTGTTTTTGATAATATTAAAGAAAATGACTGAGTGTTTGGGAGAAAACTTGAAATTTTATTTTTTTTTTAGCCATTTTAGAGGGTATTTATGTTGCTATTCATTGAAGTTATTTTCTTAATACAACATTTGCCTTTTTTTAGTATGCATTATAGCAGCTTCAATAAAATCTGGTTTGATGTTTCTAGTGTTTTTGTATTGAGAAATGCTGTAAAATTATTCTATATTTTATTCTAGTCTTATCTAGTATAAAAGGAGTTAAGTATTTCAATGTCTTTACAAATGAACTGCCACAGATACACCCGTGTCATGTGCTGGAAAGCTCTTGATAAATGCAATCTTAGATATCTCATTGTCCTGGGCTGTTTCATTAAAAAAAAAAAAATCCTTATTTAACCATGTTGTATACTTGAAATTTTCTGAGGGATTATAAGTGTTTTCACTGCATACACAAAAAGATAACTACATGAGGCAATGGATATTTTAACTGTTTTAACTACAGTAATCATTTCCCAGTGTACATTTATGTCAAACATCTTGTTGTGTACATTTTTATATATATATATATTTCATTAAAAATAAACAAAATCCTCATTGAAAGATAAAACCAAGCAATTTAAATGAAAACAAGCACTTCTTTTACTTGGTTGCTACTTATCTGAAACTTCTATTTTTTAGGATTACTTTTCTTAGCAAATTAAAGATATCTTTCCTCAGCCTTTTTTTGAGCAGAGTCTTGTTAATCTTTGGGCTATATGAACCTGATTCATGGACCTAACATTCTAGATTCTTATGCAATATTGCTTTTTACAACATTGGACTTTGCTTTCACCACCAGACACATCCACAATGTGGCATTGTTTTCACTTTGGCTCAGCCTCTTCATTCCTTCTGGAGCTATTTATTCACTCTTCTCCAGTAGCATGTTGGGCATCTACTGACCTGGGGAGTTCATTTTTTAGTGCCAAATTGTTTTGCCTTTTCATACTGTTCATGGGATTCTCAGGGCAAAAATGCTGAAATGGTTTGCATTTCCTTCTCCAGTGGACCACTTTTTTCCAGCTGAGCTGTTTCAAATCCTAAAAGATGCTGCCGCTAAAATGCTGCACTCTGTATGCCAGCAAATTTGGAAAACTCAGTAGTGGTCACAGCACTGGAAAAGGTCAGTTTTCATACCAATCCCAAAGAAAGGCAATGCCAAATAATGTTCAAACTATTGCACAATTGCACTCATTTCACATGCTAGCAAAGTAATGCTCAAAACTCTGCAACCTAGGCTTCAACAGTACATGAACCAAAAAATTCCAGATTTTCAAGCTAGAGTTAGAAAAAGCAGAGGAACCAGAGATCAAATTGCCAACATATGTTGAATCATAGAAAATGCAAGAGAATTCCAGAAAACATCTACTTCTGATTCATTGACTACACTACAGCTATTTACTTTGTGGATCACAATAAACTCTGGAAAATTCTTAAAGTGATGGGAATACCAGAACACCATACCTGCCTCCTGATAAGCCTGTATGCAGGTCAAGAAGCCACAGTTATAACTGGACATGGAACAATGGGCTGATTCCAAATTGGTAAAGGAGTACGTCAAGGCTGTATATTGTCACCCTTGTTATTTAACTTCTATTTAGAGCACATCTGGAGAAGGCAATGGCACCCTACTCCAGTACTCTTGCCTGGAAAATCCCATGGATGGAGGAGCCTGGTAGGCTGCTGCCCATGGGGTCGCTAAGAGTCAGACACGACTGAACGACTTCACTTTCACTTTTCACTTTTGTGCATTGGAGAAGGAAATGGCAAACCACTCCAGTATTCTTGCCTGGAGAATCCCAGGGACGAGGGAGCCTGGTGGGCTGCCATCTATGGGGTCGCACAGAGTTGGACATGACCGAAGCGTCTTAGCAGCAGCAGTAGCAGCGGAGCACATCATGCAAAATGCCAGGCTGAATGAAGCACAAGCTGAAATCAAGACTGCTGGGAGAAATATCAATAACCTCAAATATGTAAATGACACCACCCTTATGGAAGAAAGCAAAGAGAAACTAAAGAGTCTCTTGATGAAAGTGAAAGAAGAGAGTTAAAAAGCTGGCTAAACCTATTATACAGAGTGAAGAAAGCCAGAAAGAAAAACACCAATACAGTATACTAATGCATATATATGGAATTTAGAAGATGGTAACAATAACCCTGTATACGAGACAGCAAAAGAGACACTGATGTACAGAACAGTCTTTTGGACTCTGTGGAAGAGGGAGAGGGTGGGATGATTTGGGAGAATGGCATTGAAATGTGTATAATATCACATATGAAATGAGTCGCCAGTCCAGGTTCGATGCACGATACTGGATGCTTGGGGCTGGTGCACTGGGAAAACCCAGGGGGATGGTACATGGAGGGAGGAGAGAGGAGGGTTCAGGATGGGGAATACGTGTATACCTGTGGCGGATTCATGTTGATATACGGCAAAACCAATACAATATTGTAAAGTTAAAAAAAAAAAGCTGGCTAAAACTCAGCATTCAAAAACCAAAGATTATGGCATCCAGTCCCATTGCTTCATGACAGATAGGTGGGGAAACAATGGAAACAGTTTCAGACTTTATTTTTTTTGTGGGGGGGTCTCCAAAATCACCACAGGTGGTGATTACATCCTTGAAATTAAAAGACGCTTGCTCCTTGGAAGAAAAGCTATGACCAACCTAGACAGCATATTGAAAAGCAAAGACATTACTTTACCAACAAAGGTCTAGTCAAAGCTATGTTTTTTTTTTTTCCAGTAGTCATGTAGGCATATGAGAGTTGGACCATAAAGAAAGCTGAGCGCCAAAAAATTGATGCTTTTGAACTGTGGTGTTGGAGAAGACTCTTGAGAGTCCCTTGGACTGCAAGGAGATCAAACCAGTCAATCCTAAAGGAAATCAATCCTGAATGTTCATCGGAAGGACTGATGCTAAAGCTGAAACTCCAACACTTTGGCTACCTGATGCAAAGAGCTGACTAGTTGGAAAAGACCCTGTTGCTGGCAAAGATTGAGGGCAGGAGGAGAAGGGGGTGACAGAAGATGAGATGGTTAAATGGCATCACCAACTCCATGGACATGAGGATGAACAAACTCCGGGTATTGTTGATGGACAGGACAGCCTGATGTGCTGCAGTCCATGCGGTTGCAAAGAGTCTGACATGACTGAGCAATTGAAGAGCAACAACAAGTGTGAAACTGGGGTTCTGGCCTGTTACTGTCATAGACTGTAGAACATAAGCTAATTTGTTCCTAGGTGATGTGGAAATGCAACGATGCCCATACACTCCAGTCAAGCATCTTCCTTGTCCTCAATCATCATGTTTATTATTCTGTTGCACTTTCTATTTAGAAGATGAATACTCAGGTTTCCCTACAAATTGTCTAGAAGTTTGTCTTTTCAGATCATGTTTAACTCCTATAAATAAATAGGAAATTTCACCAGAAGTACACTATGAAACTCTTATATTAGTTGTGAGGTGATGTTTCACTCAAAGTTTACTCTTTGTTCCACATGTAAGCCATTGTCCACCTGGTTTTCTTTCTCTTCCCACTAGTTCTTTGGAATGTTGCCTTTGAGAAATTGGACCCTTCCTGGCATGCTGCTTGAAAGTGAAAGTGACAGTCTTAGTTGCTCAGTCATGTCCAACTCTGCGACTCCATGGATCATAACCTGCCAGGCTCCTCTGTCTATGGAATTCTCTAGGCAAGAATACTGGAGTGGGTTGCCATGCCCTTCTCCAGGGGGGCATGTTGCTTACATGAAAGTAAACATTTGCCAAACGCATTAATTTGCCTACTTGATTAGCCTTAAGGAATTGTTTCTTTTTCCATTTTTTAGAAAATTTTATATGGTATTTAAAGATTACACTCCATTTACAGTTATTATAAGATATTGGCTGCATTCCCTGTGTTGTACTATATATCATTGTCGGCTACCTTACACCCAATAGTTTGTACCTCCCACTCCCCCATCACTATATGGCTCCCCCACTTCACTGGTAACCACTAGTTTGTTCTCTGTATCTGTGAGCCTATTTCTCTTTGTTTTATTCACTAGTTTGTTGTATTTTTAGGTTCCACTTATAAGCAATATCATACAGTATTTATCTCTCTCTCTCTGACTTGTTTCATTTAGCATCAGTTCCATTCAGTTCAGTCACTCAGTCGTGTCTGACTCTTTGTGACACCATGGATTGCAGCACACCAGGCTTCCCTGTCCATCACCAGCTTCTGGAGCTTGCTCAAACTCATGTCCATCGAGTTGGTGATGCCATACAACCATCTTATCCTCTATCATCCCCTTCTTCTCCTGCCTCCCATCTTTCCCAGCATCAGGGTCTTTTCCAATGAGTCAGTTCCTGGCATCAGGTGGCCAGAGTATTGGAGTTTCAGCTTCTGCATCATTTCTTCTAATGAATATTTAGGATTGATTTCCTTTGGGATTAACTGGTTTGATCTCCTTAGTGTCCAAGGGACTCTCAAGGGTCTTCTCCAACACCACAGTTCAAAAGCATCGGTTCTTTGCTGCTCAGCTTTCTTTATAGACCAGCTTTCACTTTCATACATGACTACTGGAAAACCTATAGCCTTGACTAGAAGGATCTTTGTTGGCAAAGTAATGTTTCTGCTTTTCAATATGCTGTCTAGGTTGGTCATAGCTTTTCTTCCAAGGATCATGTTTCTTTTAGTTTCATGGCTGCAGTTACTATCTGCAGTGATTGGATGTCTGTGTGTGGATACTTAGGTTGCTTGCATATCCTGACAATTGTAAAAAATGCTTATATGAACATTGTGGTACATGTATCTTTTTGAAGTAGTGTTTTTGTTTTTTTGGATATATCACAGGAAGTTGAATTGCTGGGTCATGTGGTAGTTTTCTTTTTAGTTCTTTGACAAGCCTTCATACAGTTCTTCACAGTGGTTGTCCAATATACGTTTCCACCAATAGTGTATGAGTGCTACCTTTCCTCCACATCCTTATCAGAATTTGTTATTCATGCTCTTTTTGATTAAAGTCATTTTGACAGGTGTGAGGTGATATCTCATTGTGGTTTTGATTCAGATTTCCTCATTGGAAAAATGTCTATTTAATTCTTTATGTCCATTTTTAATAGAGTTGTTTGTTTTTATGATGTTGTGTTATATAAATTGCTTGTATACATAGGATATTAATCCCATATAGGTCATATCATTTACAGATATTTCCTATGATTCAGTATCTTTTATTTTTATTTGGTTGATGATTTCCTTCTCCATGCAAAAAATTTTAAGTTTAGTTCTTTTCTATTTATTTTTGCTTTCATTTCTTTTACTTTAAGAGAGAGAACCCCAAAATACACTGCATTGGTTTATGTCAAAGAGTGTTCTGTCCATGTTTCCCTCTAGGAGTTTTATAGTATCTGATCTTACATTTAGGTCTTTAATACATTTTGAGTATATTTTTGTATATGGTATTAGAGAATGGTTTAATTTCATCCTTTTAAATGTAGCTGTCCAGTTTTCCCAGACCTTTGTTGGTAAAGTAATGTGTCTGCTTTTTAATATGCTGTCTAGGTTTGCCATAGCTTTTCTTCCAAGGAGCAAGCTACATTTAAAAATAGCCAAACTGATCACTTGAATCACAGCCTTGTCTAACTCAGTGAAACTATGAGCCATGCCATGTAGGGCCACCCAAAATGGATGGGTCATGGTGGAGAGTTCTGACAAAATGTGGTCCACTGGAGAAGGAAATGGAAAAATCACTTCAGCATTCTTGCCTTGAGGATTCCATGAAGAGTATGAAAAGGCAAAATGATCGGACACTGAAAGATGAGCTCCCTAGGTCGATAGGTGCCCAATATGATACTGGAGAAGACTGGAGAAATAGCTCCAGAAGGAACGAAGAGGCTGAGCCAAAATGAAAATTACACCTTGTTGTGGATGTGAGTGGTGATAGAAGTAAATCCTGGTGCTGTAAAGAACAATATTGCATAGGAACCTAGAATGTTCCATCTATGAATTATGGTAAATTGGAAGTAGTCAAATAGGTTATTACAAGAGTAAATATCAACATTTTAGGAATCAGTGAACTAAAATGAGCTGGACTGTGCAAATTTAATTCAGATGACCATTATATCTACTACTGTGGACATGAATCCCTTAGAAGAAATGGAGTAGCCCTCATAGTAAACAAAAGAGTCTGAAATGCCGTACTTGGATCCAGTCTCAAAAATGACAGAATGATTTCTGTTTGTTTCCAAGGCAAACCATTGAATATCAGAGTAATCTAAGTCTATGCCCCAACCAGTAATGCTGAAGAAGCTAGAGTTGAATGGTTCTATGAAGACTAACAAGAACTTCCAGAACTAACAGCCAAAAAAGATGTTCTCTTCATTATAGGGGGCTGGAATGCAAAAGTAGAAAGTCAAGAGATACCTGTAATAACAGGCAAATTTGGCCTTAGAGTACAAAATGAAGCAGGGCAAAAGCTAAGAGCATTTTGCCAAGAGAATGCAGTGGTTATAGCAAACACCCTCTTCCAACAACACAATAGACAACTCTACACAAAGACATCACCAGATGGTCAATACCAAAATGAGACTGATTATATTCATGGCAACTGAAGATAAATAAGCTCTATACAGTCAGCATAAACAAGACTGGGAGCTGACTGTGACTGAGTTCATGAACTCCTTATTGCCAAATTCAGACTTAAATTGAAGAAAGTAGGGAAGACCACTGTGCCATTCAGGTATAACCTAGATCAAATCCCTTATGATTATGCAGTAGATGTGGCAAATAGATTGAAGGCATTAGATCTGATAGATACAATGCCTGAAGAACTATGGATGGAGGTTCGTAACATTGTACAGGAGGAAGTGATAAAAACCATCTCCAAGAAGAAGTAATGCAAAAAGGCAAAATGATTGTCTGAGGAGACCTTTCAAATAGCTGAGAAAAGAAGAGAAGTGAAAGGCAAAGGAGAAAAGTAAAGATATACCCATTTGAATGCAGAGTTACAAAGAATAGCAAGGAGAGATGAGAAAGCCTTCCTTAGTGATTAATGCAAAAAAATAGAGGAAAACAATAGAATGGAAAATACAGAGATCTCTTCAAGAAAATTAGAGATACCAAGGGAATATTTAATGCAAAGATGGGCACAATAAAGGACAGAAATAATATGGACCTAACAGAAGCACAAGATATTAAGAAGAGGTGGCAAGAATACACAGAAGAACTATTCAAAAAAGATCTTAATGACCCAGATAATCACGATGGTGTGATCACTCACCTAGAGTCAGACATCCTGGAGTGTGAAGTCAAGTGGGTCTTAGGAAGCATCATTATGAACAAAGCTAGTGGAGGTGATGGAATTCCATTTGAGCTATTTCAAATCCTAAAAGATGATACTGTGAAAGTACTGCACTCAATATGCCAGCAAATTTGAAAAACTCAGAAGTGAACACAGGATGGGAAAAGTCAGTTTTCATTCCAATCCCAAAGAAAGGCAATGCCAAGGAATGTTCTAACTACTGAGCAATTGCACCCATTTCACATGCAACCAAAGTAATGTTCAAAATTCTCCAAGCTAGGCTTCATCAGTACATGAACCAAGAGCTTCCAGATGTACAAGCCAGATTTAGAAAAGGCAGAGGAACCAGAGATCAAATTGCCAACATCTGTTGGATCATAGAAATAGCAAGAGAATCCAGAAAAACATTTACTTCTGCTTCATTGACTACACTCAAGCCTTTTACTTTGTTTGTGGGTCACAACAAACTCTGGAAAATTCTTGAAGAGATGGGAGTACCAGACCACCTTAACTGCCTCCTGAGAAACCTGTATGCAGGTCAAGAAGCAACAGTTAGAACCAGATATGGAACAATGAAATGGTTCCAAATTGAGGAAAGAGTGCATCAAGGCTGTATATTGTCACCCTGCTAATTTAACTCATATGCAGAGTACATCATGCGAAATGTTGGGCTGAATGAAGCACAAGCTGTAACCAAGATTGCAGGGAGAAGTATCAATAACCTCAGATATGCAGATGACACCACCCTTATGGCAGAAAGCAAAGAGAAACTAAAGAGCCTCTTGATGAAAGTGAAAGAAGAGTGTAAAAGCTGGCATAAAACTTAAAAAAAAAAAAGAAGATCATGGCATTTGGTCACATAATTTCTTGGCAAATAGATGGGAAAACAATTGACACAGTGACAGACTTCATTTTCTTGGGCTCCAAAATCACTGGAGACGGGGACTGCAGCCATGAAATCAAAAGTTGCCTGCTTCTTGGGAGAAAAGCTATGACCAATCTAGACAGCATATTAAAAAGCAGAGACAGTACTTTACTGACAAAGGTCCATCTAGTCAACTATGGTTTTTCCAGCAGTTATGTATGGATGTCATAGTTAAACCTTAAAGAAAGCTGAGTGCCAAAGTATTGGTGCTTTTGGATTATTGTGTTGGAGAAGACTGTTGAGATTCCCTTGGACAGCAAGGAGATCAAACAAGTCAATCCTAAAGAAAATCAGTCCTGAAATTCACTGGGAGGACTGATGCTGAAGTTTAAGCTCCAAAACTTTGGCCACTTGATGTGAAGAACTGATTCACTGGAAAAGACCCTGATACTGGCGAAGTTTGAAGGCAGGAAGAGAAACACAACAGAGGATGAGATGGTTGGATGACATTACTAACTTGATGGACATGAGTTTAAGCACGCTTTGAGAGTTGGTGATGGGCTGGGAAGCCTGGTGTGTTGCAGTCCATGGGGTCACAAAGAGCTGGACATGAGTGAGTGACTAAACTGAACTGTGCATTTTTTCAACACCAGTTATTGAAGAGACTGTGCTTTCTCCATTGTGTATTCTTGCCTCCTTTGTCTTAAATTAGTTGACCTTAAGTGAAGCTGAAACTCCAGTATTTTGGCCACGTCACGCGAAGAGTTGACTCATTGGAGAAGACTCTGATGCTGGGAGGGATTGGGGGCAGGAGGAGAAGGGGATGATGGAGGATGAGATGGCTGGATGGCATCACTGACTCGATGGATATGAGTCTGGGTGACCTCCGGGAGTTGGTGATGGACAGGGAGGCCTGGCATGCTGTGATTCATGGGGTCGCAAAGAGTCGGACACCACTGAGCGACTGATCTGATCTAATCTGATCTGAAGTGTATGGGTTTATTTCTGGGCTCTCTATACTGTTCCATTGATCTATGTGTCTGTTTTTGTGCCAATATCATACTCTTTTCCCTTGGGCTTCCCTTGTGGCTCAGCTGGTAAAGAATTGCCTGCAATGTGGGAGACCTGGGTTTGATCCCTGAATTGGGAAGATTCCCTGGAGAAGAGAAAGGCCACCCACTCTAGTATTTTGGCCTAGAGAATTCCATGGACTGTATAGTCAATGGGGTCACAAAGAGTTGGACATGGCTGAGTGACTTTCACTTCACTTTCATACTATTGTTTTGATTACTGTAGCTTTGTACTATGGTCAAAGTCAAGGAGTGTGATTCCTCCAGCTTTGTTCTTCTTCAGTTTTTTTTTGACTATTTGTGTCATTTGTTTTTCCATACAAATTTTATATTTTTTTATTCTAGTTCTGTGAAAAATGCCATTGGTAATTTGATAGGTGTTGCATTGAATCTGTAGATTGCTTTGGGTAATACAATTATTTTGACAATACTAATGTTTCCAATCCAAGAACATGGTATATCTTTCCATATGTTTTGTCACCTTCAATTTCTTTCATCAGTGTCTTATAGTTTTGGGGTACAGATCTTTTGCCTCCTTAGGTAGGTTTATTCCTAGGCATTTTAGTCTTTTTGGTGCAACGGTAAATGGGATTGTTTTCTTAATTTCCCTTTCTAATATTTCTTAATAATGTACAGAAATGCAGCACATTTTTGTATATTAATTTTGTATCCTGAAACTTTACCTAATTCATTGATGAATTCTAATTGTTTTCTGGTAGTGTCTTTAGGATTTTCTATGTATAGTATCATGTCATCTACAAATAGTGACAGTTTGACTTCTTCCTTTCCAATTTAGAGTCTTTGTATTTAAAAGAATTGTCTTTTTACAAAGTTAGGAATTGCTGAAGTAAAACCACAGAGGTAACGTGGATTTCAAGAAACATCACTCAGTTGTGTCTAACTCTTTGCGACCCCATGGAATATATAGTCTATGGAATTCTCCAGGCCAGAATACTGGAGTGGGTAGCTGTTCCCTCCTGCAGGGGATCTTTCTAACCCAGGGATTGAACCCAGGTCTCCCCACATTGCAGGCAGATTCTTTACCAGCTGAACCACCAGGGAAGCCCAAGGATACTGCAGTGGATAGCCTATCCCTTCTCCAGGAAAATCTTCCTGACCCAGGAATTGAACTGGAGTCTCCTGCATTACAGGTGGATTCTTTACCAGCTGAGCTACTAGGAAAGCCCCTCCAGACACATGGGAGAGACAGTTTCCTCATGCACTTTCATGCATCTAGAATCCTGCTGAGGTGAAGAAATAAGATGTTTCTTTTTTGTAGGTTACAGGGGGGCTGACTTTTTAGAGCAAAAGTTGGTGCTGCAGAACAGCTCTAAAAGGCCCATCTGAATGTTCCTGGTTTATACTGAGGCCCTACTTGCTCATCTCTAGTCCTGGAAAGAAATCAGATTGAGTGTTAGAAATGGGATGGCTGATAAGCTTATAGTCATAGTTTGTATTGTTGAGTGATCTTGTGGGATGTATGATATATAGAAAATGACTTGTCTTTTAATTACCTTTCCACAACTGTGGTACAATACCTTTTGGCTTTTGATCATTGATTTTTTAAAAAGTTGCAACAAAATATACACAACAAAATTTACAGTTTTAACTCTTTTTATAAGTGCATCATTTAATGACATCAGGTACATTCACATTATTGTGGAGTTATCACCATTATGCATCTCCAGAACTTTTTCATCTTCCCAAATCTGCACCCATTAAACACTAAGTTTCTACTCCCATCCCTTCACCACCATCACCATTTTACTTCTCTTTATGAATTTCACTACTCCAGGTGCCTCATATAAGTGAAAGCATATGATGTCTGGATTATGTCACCTAGTATAATGTTTTCAAGGTTTATCCATGTTGTATCAGGTGTCAGAATTTAATTCCTTTTTAAGACTGAATGATATTTCATGATAGGTATGTACAATATTTTGTGTATTCATTCATCTGTTAATGAACATTTGGGTTGTTTCCATCTTATATCTATTGTGAATAGTGCTGCTATGAACATAGGTAAACAAATATCTGTGCAAGGTTGTGCTTTCAGTTCTTTTGAGTACATTCCCAGTAGTGGAACTGTTTTGCTATATACTAATCTTATGTTTAATTTTTTGAGAAACTGCCATATCCTCTTCCAACATGGCTACATCATTTTATATTTTCTACTTGATCATTGATTTTTCTATTTCACTTGAGAACTAAATGAAAAGTTTTCATGAATTCTGACATTTTGTTTGGATCCATGGCTCCACTTGGTAGTCCACTGAAACATCTTACAGTGGTCACTTCAGATTCCTGATCTCTAGGGCATATTTTGGAACTTTTTACCAAATAAAGGGATCGTGTAAAACAGGCTATTTTTTGTAAAGTCAGGCATTAAAGGCCATAGATTCCTCATGAGAATATTATTTTGGACATTATTCTCTGCTCATTTTATTGCATATTATTTTAAAACTTTTAAAAAAGAATTTAATAAGTATTTATTTTTGTCTGTGCTGGGCCTTTGTTGCTTTGTATGGGTTTTCTCTTGTTGTTTCTCTTGTTGAGGGCTGCCTCTAATTGCAGTGTGCAGATGGTTTCTCTTATTGTGGAGATGGCTTCTCTTATTGCAGAACACAGGCTGTAGGGTGCTCGGGCCCAGTAATTGTGCACAGGCTTAGTTCCCTGCAGCAGGTGGGATCTTTCCAGATGAGGGATCAAAGCTGTGTTTCCTGCATTGGCAGGTGGATGCTTAACCACCGAACCACCAGGGAAATCCTCTGCTCATATTGGAATGAGGAAACTAAGGTCAAAGTTCTTAAATGATTTCACATACAGTGTGATTGATTCCAAGCCCCCTAATGTATAGTCCAAGTCCTCTAATTTCTTGCTTTAAGGCAGTTTCTCCACTCTCATCTAGTTAGGCTCACATTTACTTTATTTTGCTCCTAAATCTAAACCTACATTCTTTACACTCTGGGCAGGCCCAATTTAATTGAGAAACAGGGTGGTGGATTTATTTTTTCCTACCTCCTACTCCTCCCTTTGCTGTCCTTCTGGGTGGGGCTTCTGCCACATTGAGGAGATAAAGGATGAACATGGTTCCCTAGAGTTCTGCTGTCAGGGATTATCCTGCTCATCCTGATAACCATGCATGATCCCAAGAAAGTGTTATCCAGTTTGCTATGTTTTAAGTATGAATTTGTATCAACATGGGAATCCAATTCTCTGTCTCCCTCTCTTGTTTCAGACCCTTCGCCTGAGTAACTCGGCCATAGGGAAGACCACCACAGGCCAGATAGTCAACCTGATGTCTAACGATGTGAACAGGTTTGACAGGGTAAGTGCCCAAGGGATTCTCTTCATTTCTCACTGGGTTCAGCTTTTTGGGAGCCAAGTGCCATGGTTGGGTGTCAGCCAGGGTTCTGTTGAGAACCTAAGATAATGGTTGTTATTCAGCTCTCATCTCTTCTGTATGCAGCTTACATGTAAAAATATGTATTGACCTGTGGACTAGAATTTTGTTTTTCTAATACTAGATAGGCAGCAGTGTTCTATCTCAGCTTGGTTAGTGTCCCTAAAGGTCCTCCTGGTGTAGCCCTTCTTGGCACATGCTGTCAGTGTTGCTGAACTGTCTTCCTCCTCCTCTGGATGACGAAGGCTTGGTGGGCAGGGATTGTTATTTCCCCGTGCCCTGTTCAGTGCTGCTGCACAGGGAGCCTGTGAGGAATATGCCAAGTTAGGTGTTCTCCAGCCAGACTCAACTTTCTCTCAGCTGCCAACCCCAAACTCTTTTTTTTTTTCTTAACACTTACCTTATGACTATACAGTACTTGTTTCCACTGTTTCACATCAATTTGCCATGAAATGATGGGACGAGAAGCCAAGATCTTAGTTTTCTGAGTGTTGAGTTTTAAGCCAACTTTTCCACTTCTTTCACTTTCATCAAGAGGCTCTTTGGATCTTCTTCACTTTCTCCTTAATTGTGGTGTCATCTGTATACCTGAGGTTATTGATATTTTTCCTGGCAATCTTGACTAAAGCTTGTGCTTCATCCAGTCCAGCATTTCTCATGATGTACTCTGCATATATTTTTGGGCTCCATAATCACTGCAGATGGTGACTGCAGCCGTGAAACTAAAAGATGATCACTCCTTGAAAGAAAGATCAGATCAGTTGCTCAGTCATGTCCGACACTTCACGACCCCATGAATCGCAGCACGCCAGTCCTCCCTGTCCATCACCAACTCCCGGAGGTCACTGAGACTCACATCCATCGAGTCAGTGATGCCATCCAGCCATCTCATCCTCTGTCATCCCCTTCTTCTCTTGCTGTCAATCCTTCCCAGCATCAGAGTCTTCTCCATTGAGTCAACTCTTCGCATGAGGTGGCCAAAGTACTGGAGTTTCAGCTTTAGCATCATTCCTTCCAAAGAAATTCCAGGGCTGATCTCCTTCAGAATGGACTGGTTGGATCTCCTTGCAGTCCAAGGGACTCTCAAGAGTCTTCTCCAACACCACAGTTCAAAAGCATCAATTCTTCGGCCCTCAGCCTTCTTCACAGTCCAACTCTCACATCCATACACGACCACAGGAAAATCCATAGCCTTGACTAGACAAACCTTTGTTGGCAAAGTAATGTCTCTGCTTTTCAATATGCTATCTAGGTTGGACATAACCTTCCTTCCAAGGAGCAAGCGTCTTTTAATTTCATGGCTGTAGTCACCATCTGCAGTGATTTTGAAGCCCAGAAAAATAAAGTCTGACACGGTTTCCACTCTTTCCCCATCTATTTCCCATGAAGTAATGGGACCAGATGCCATGATCTTCGTTTTCTGTATGTTGAGCTTTAAACCAACTTTTTCACTCTCCACTTTCACTTTCATCAAGAGGGTTTTGAGTTGCTCTTCACTTTCTGCCATGAGGGTGGTGTCATCTGCATATCTGAGGTTATTGAGATTTCTCCCAGCAATATTGATTCCAGCTTGTGTTTCTTCCAGTCCAGCGTTCCTCATGATGTACTCTGCATATAAGTTAAATAAACAGGGTGACAATATACAGCCTTGACGTACTCCTTTTCCTATTTGGAACCAGTATGTTGTTCCACGTCCAGTTCTAACTGTTGCTTCCTGACCTGCATATAGGTTTCTCAAGAGGCAGATCAGGTGGTCTGGTATTCCCATCTCTTTCAGAATTTTCCACAGTTTATTGTGATTCACACAGTCAAAGGCTTTGGCATAGTCAATAAAGCAAAAATAGATGTTTTTCTGGAACTCTATTGCTTTTTCCATGATCCAGCGGACGTTGGCAATTTGATTTCTGGTTCCTCTGCCTTTTCTAAAACCAGCTTGAACATCAGGAAGTTCACGGTTCACATATTGCTGAAGCNTGGCTGCAAAGAATGTAATCGATCTGATTTCGGTGTTGACCATCTGGTGATGTCCATGTATAGAGTCTTCTCTTGTGTTGTTGGAAGAGGGTGTTTGTTATGATTAGTGCATTTTCTTGGCAAAACTCTATTAGTCTTTGCCCTGCTTCATTCCGTATTCCAAGGCCAAATTTGCCTGTTACTCCAGGTGTTTCTTGACTTCCTACTTTTGCATTCCAGTCCCCTATAATGAAAAGGACATCTTTTTTGCATGTTAGTTCTAAAAGGTCTTGTAGGTCTTCATAGAACCGTTCAACTTCAGCTTCTTCAGCATTACTGGTTGGGGCATAGACTTGGATTACTGTGATATTCAATGGTTTGCCTTAGAAACGAACAGAGATCATTCTGTCGTTTTTGAGATTGCATCCAAGTACTGCATTTCGGACCCTTTTGTTGACCATGATGGCCAGTCCATTTCTTCTGAGGGATTCCTGCCTGCAGTAGTAGATATTATGGTCATCTGAGTTAAATTCACCCATTCCAGTCCATTTCAGTTCGCTGATTCCTAGAATGTCAACATTCACTCTTGCCATCTCTTGTTTGACCACTTCCAATTTGCCTTGATTCATAGACCTGACATTCCAGGTTCCTATGCAATATTGCTCTTTATAGCATCGGACTTTGCTTATATCACCAGTCACATCCACAGCTGGGTATTCTTTTTGCTTTGGCTCCATCCCTTCATTCTTTCTGGAGTTATTTCTCCACTGATCTCCAGTAGCATTTTGGACCCCTACTGACCTGGGGAGTTTCTTTTTCAGTATCCTACCATATTGCCTTTTCCTACTGTTCATGGAGTTCTCAAGGCAAGAATACTGAAGTGGTTTGCCGTTCCCTTCTCCAGCGGACCACATCCTGTCAGTTCTCTCCCCCATGACCTGCCCATCCTAGGTTGCCCCATGGGCATGGCTTAGTTTCATTGAGTTAGACAAGGCTGTGGTCCTGGTGTGATTAGATTGACTAGTTTTCTGTGAGTATGGTTTCAGTGTGTTTGCCCTCTGATGCCCTCTTGCAACACCTATCATCTTACTTGGGTTTCTCTTACCTTGGGCATGGAGTATCTCTTCCCGGCTGTTCCAGCAAAGCACAGCCATCGCTCCTTACCTTGGACGAGGGGTCTCTTCTCACCGCCACCCTTTCTGACCTTCAACGTGGGATAGCTCCTCTAGGCCCTCCTGCGCCTGCGCAGCCAGGGCTCCTTGAAAAGAAAAGTTATGACCAAACTAGACATCATATTAAAAAGCAGGGGCATTACTTTGCCAACAAAGGTCCATCTAGTCAAGACTATGGTTTTTCCAGTAGTCATGTATGGATGTGAGAGTTGGACTATAAAGAAAGCTGAATGCCAAAGAATTGATACTTTTGAACGGTGGTGATTGAGAAGACTCTTGAGAGTCCCTTGGACCACAAGGAGATCCAACCAGTCCATCCTAAAGAAAATCAGTCCTGAATATTCATTGGAAGGACTGATGCTGAAATTCTAATACTTTGGCTACATGATGGGAAGAACTGACTCATTTGAAAAGACTGTGATGCTGGGAAAGATTAAAGGTGGGAGGAGAAGGGGCCAACAGAGGATGAGATGGTTGGATGGCATCACTGACTCAATGGACATGAGTGTGCGAAAACTCCAGGAGTTGATGATGGACAGTGAGGCCTGGCATGCTGCAGCACATGGGATCACAAAGAGTTGGACATGACTGAGAAACTGAACTGAACTGAATGCAGTACTAGAATGCAATCTCAAAAATGATAGAATGATCTCCATTCATTTCCAAGGCAAACCATTCAATACCACAGTAATCCAAGTCTATGCCCTGACCAGTAATGCTGAAGACGCTGAAGCTGAACGGTTCTGTGAAGGCCTAGAAAACCTTCTAGAACTAACACTCAAAAAAGATATCCTCTTCAATATAGGGGACTGGAATGCAAGAGTAGGAAGTCAAGAGCTACCTGAAGTAACAGACAAATTTGGCCTTGGAGTACAAAATGAAGCAGGGCAAAGACTAACAGAGTTTTGCCAAGAGACTATATTGGTCATAGCAAACACCCTCTTTCAACAACACAAGTGAAGACTCTACACATGGATATCACCAGATGGTCAATACCGAAATCAGATTGATTATATTCTATGCAGCCAAAGATGGAGAAGCTCTATACAGTCAGCAAAAACAAGACTGGGAGCTGACTGTGGCTCAGATGATGAACAACAACAACTTTTCTTTCAGTTATTCATTCATCAGACATGAAATCAGGTATCTCTTCAAATTCAGGGATGAATAATGCTTAGTTTCTGACCTGGAGAAGTCAAAACCCATCAGGGAGGTAACTATACAAGTCATTACTGGAGAGAGTGGTAGGTACCATGATGTAAACTTTCCTGGGGTTGCAAGGAGCCCCAGGGAAAAAGGCATCTGAATTTTGGGACAGAGAGTTTAGGGATGCCCTGAGACCATCTGCATTGTTGACAAAATCATTTTCCTTCCAGTGTGCCTGTCTGCTTCTCCCTGGACGTCCTGAACCCAGCCTTGTGCTGCCCCATAACAGTATCATCTGGGGAGGATGCTTCGATTTCTGCTTCAGCAGGTTTAAAACCCACTGAGATCATTTCTATTTGGGCTCCTGTCTCTTCCTTCAGAGCAGATTGTTTCTAAATTGTGTGCTTATGGTTTTGCTTTTACACAGTTCTAAGAAGACTTTGTCTTTTTCTTTTAAGGTAATGACACGCTTGCACATCCTGTGGATTGGGCCACTTAATGCTATCACAGCGATTATCCTTCTCTGGATGGAAATAGGAATATCATCTCTTGCTGGGATGGCACTCCTCATTATTTTTATGCTTTTGCAAAGCTTCTCTGGGAAGTTGTTTTCATCACTCAGGTAAGAGAAACACTGGTTTAAAAAAATAGATAATATGTACTTGATGAATCCACAGTCTACTCTATCCTTTTGTTAAAGCAACAACAACAACAACAACAACAACAACCTTCTCTGATCTCTTTTTCTGCATATCTTGTAGACCCTTCAGGCTTAGCTAGTGGAGGCCCCATCCTTAAACCAAAGACTGATCTTGAAGGGGGAAAGGTGAAGCCATTTCCTGGCTCTTCTTGGAATTGTACTTGAATAAGTATAGTGTCTGTAAGCAGAATTTACCTAAGTCCAGATTATTTAAACATTATTAAATAGTAGCCATCCTATAGACCCAATTCAAACTGCATATATTTTTGCCATGCTTGTTTTAGGATCATTTTCAGTTATTTAAGTTCATGTCTTGTTTTTAATTCACTGTTTGCATTAAGTTATTAGAACTCCAAGGGCATAAAGACATAAATTTATAAAGCCCCACAGTTTGTTCCCCACAGTACCAGCAGCTTATGTGATAAAAGAGTGCCTAGTGATGAAGGGTCTAATGGTGATGAGTTAGACTTGAAGCATATATCAGGAGATTGGAGGTGTGTTGTTCAGATTGTCAGGTGATGGAGATGTACTGTTTGAAGCACACTGAGCTCTTTTCCTTTCTTTTTTTGGTGACTTTATGCATGTTATTTTTCTCTACTTGGAATTTTATTTCTTATCTTTACCACAGAAAGATGTTCCTTATCCTTTGAAGCCCTGTTTGAGTGCTACCAGGTCTCTGAAGCTTTTCTTGCTCTCTTTTCCCAGTGGTATTCACAGCCCCATCTTTTCTGCTTCCCAGCACCTTAATCCTATTTTATTATAGCACATTGTCTTTCCATTAGATTCGGGTGTCTTTTGCTTTCCCTACCTGACCACAACCTCCTTGGGCAGGTGGTTTGTACCTGACTTACTTCAGGTCTTCCTTAGCCAATACTGCAAGTTCTCCAAGTTATTTGTTGAATTGGGTTCCATGGTTGACTTCCTAATTAAAGTCTTCCTCTGTTTGTACTTTGAATAGGACCTGCCTGTGTTGTCAGCTTAGGAGAGCTGTAGGAAATCATTTGATCCCTGGTCTCTGACTGTGCCAATGCTACTGTTGGGGAGGAAATTTTTCTGTGATCACTAAGGCTCATCTCTCACTTTTGTTCCCTTAGGAGTAAGAGTGCAGCCTTCACAGACACCAGGCTCAGGACCATGAATGAAGTTATAACTGGCATCAGAACAATAAAAATGTATGCTTGGGAAAAGTTATTTGCTGAGCTTATTACCAGATTGAGAAGGTAACTTTCTATATATATGTCAAACCACAGTTTGTACTTTTTTATTTCCTGTTTTTGCTGAATGGTTTAAAAGTATTACTGTTCTTTTATTTACCATCCTCCTAAAGGAAAAATATATATGCTTCTTTCTTATATAGAAATGAAATTTCACATATTAATACCCAAATCTCAAGGAAGCAATGATCCTAAGATGTTCGTATTTGAGTTGATGTTGTTTAAACTAAAACTACAATTTATGTTAATATAGAACAAATGGGAAGATTGTAGAGATTGGGTATATTTGTATTGGGCCAAACTTTATGAATCAGTATTTTTTATTCCAAACAGAGCCATGAAAATATCATTTCATTTGAATTTGCTTTAGGTTTATAGAAATTTTGTCCATCTTTCATTTAAATATCTGATGAGTGTCTATACTCCAGCACAAGATATTCATAATTCTCTGGCTGCACCCTGTTACCTCTCACCTTTGCACCTTTGTGAGGGCCCCTCCCTCTGCTGGGAATACACTCTCTCATCTTCCTTCTCTGGCTTCCACCAGCCCTAACTGACTCCCACTCATCTTCTCAGGGTCCATGTATGTGTGAATTGCCCTGACTTTATGCTCTGGGTTGCACATCTCTGCTCTGTGCTCCCATGGGGGCCATGCTGGCTGCCTCTGTCTAATGTCTTGGTGGACATGTGAAATCTTAGTTCCCTGACTGGGGATCAAATCCATGGCCGCTGCGTTAGAAGCATGGAATCTTAACCACTGGACCACCCATCTTCTTTTCTAAGTTCATGAACTCCTGGAAGGGACAAGTTCTCTCTTTCTGTCCTCCTCAAGGTACCCTGCACAGGACTTGTGATTACCAATGCTTGTTGAATGAATGTTCAAACTCGAGTGTCATTGACCTAAAATGTTTAAAAGTGTGACATTAAGCCTGCATTTAGTTGAGAGAGTGAAGTGCTGGTGAAGTGTGTGGTCCTTGGCTTGGGGCAGAGCCTCAAGTGTGCACTGTATAGTGTCTCCATGATGTGAGGGATGGTTCATCTTAATCTGTGTCCACTCCCTAGAAAGGGGCCACTCACACAGGGCACTTGAATCCATAGCTTGGATGTTGATACTTCTTTTAAAATCTATTCCCTTCTCTCTTTTACAGGAAGGAAATTTCCAAGATTCTGAGACGTTCCTACCTTGATGGAATGAATTTGATATTCTTTGACACTGCAAGCAAAGTCATCCTTTTCATCACCTTTACCACCTATGTGCTTCTTGGCAACATGATCACAGTTAACAAAGTGTTTTTGGCCATAACACTGTACCAAGTTGTGCAGTTTACAGGCATCCTCCTCTTCCCCATAGCCATCGAGAATGTAGCAGAAACAGTCGCCAGTGTCCGAAGAATCAAGGTTTGGTGACAGATAACTTTTTAAAGTTTTATGTAGATTTTAGGTAAAATGGTTCCTTTTATTTGGTGTCACTGTGTGCCAGTTAGGTGAGATTTAATGCTTTGGGGCATGCTGCTGCTGCTGCTAAGTCGCTTCAGTCGTGTCCGACTCTGTGCGACCCCATAGACGGAAGCTCACCAGGCTCCCCTGTCCCTGGGATTCTCCAGGCAAGAACACTGGAGTGGGTTGCCATTTCCTTCTCCAATGCATGAAAGTGAAAAGTGAAAGTGAAGCCGCTCAGTCGTGTTCGACTCTTAGCGACCCCATGGACTGGAGCCTACCAGGCTCCTCCGTCCTTGGGATTTTCCAGGCAAAATACTGGGGTGGGGTGCCATTGCCTTCCCCGGCTTTGGGGCATAGCTGGTAGCTATTCCAAAATGTCATACATACTCCCCTCTCTTCTTTGGTAGAATACATTACAAATAATGTAAGATCACTGCTTATTTATGAGCAGCAGTAGCAGTGGCGCAGGGTTCTTGATGTACAAGTGATGGCTGCAGGGAAACTAAAATGTCTAAAAGCAAAAGAAGTAAACAGATTGCATCGCCTGTGTTAACTTTAATGACTAGCACCTGTGTTCAGTCCTGGGGTGAATTGGATTCCTCTCTGAGTCTGGAGGGAAAGAACTTGCTGAGAGGTCTTGCTCCTTGGACAGGAAGAGTGGCCTCAGATTCACTTAATTTACTGTTTAAAAATGGTTTCTTTCCTCCACAGATGGTTTGCTTGTTGATTTCTGAACATGCCTTTTGGATCTGACTTGTCCTCTTTACCCTTACTCTTTAATCCTATCTCTAATTGGCTTCTTCCTTTCATATTTGTGATTTCCACCATATCTGCTGTCTCCTTTTTTTCCTGTCTCTGTATTGCCAAGGGCAAATAATTTACGTCACCCAAATAAGAGCCTGGCATAAGTAGGCTCTAAAGTACTTGCATGTTTATGAATAGGTCTAAAATGAAGGTAAACTGGCTCTGTGAGCCAGCCTGGGCATGACTGAGTATCTGGGCTTTATAAAATATTTAATTGCTTTTGTCCTTCTCCTCAGTGATGGACAGACAGTAACAGATCTATAGTGAAGTTAGATAGGTTTGGGTGCGATTTTATTTTATTTTTGGGTCTTATCATAAAAGTTGAATTTTTTATGATGAAGTTTCTATATACTATAAAAAAATGATTACTCACAAAGCAGATCAGTCATACAGGGTTAGTTCTGGTCCCCTGAGTTTTTTCATTCCTTCTGCCGGGGGCTTCTAGCAACACTGTTAAGGGATGGTCCATTCGGTTCAACAATTTTTTTTTCCCCTTAGCTTTTGCATCTTGAAAGAAAACACTTAGGAATATTCCTGGACCATAGTCACATTGTCAATGATAGGGTAATGTGTCCAAATGGAGGCTTCATACATGTGCTGTATTGCTGTGATTTTGTTACAGCGCTGTGATTTTGACACAGCCGCTATCTTTGATCGCTGTTGCCAGGGCTCACTGTGTGGTTTGGGTACATGCAGTCTTACAGGGTTTCTCATTTAATCCTGACAGCAATTGAATGAGATTAGCATGTGTCCCTGCTTTAAAATTAAGGAAACAGGTTTCTGTATCAGATTAAACAACTCACCCATCCTCAAATAGCCTGTAAATGACATTCTAGGATTCTACCCAAAGCCTGGTTTCTTAGCCATTGTTACATTATTGTCTTCTTAGTACCTTCTGCCAAGTGGAGTAACTCCTTAAGTGTGATTTACATCAACTAGTCTCACTCTGAAGATATGCCAAGGTTCCCTGTTTCCTGAAAAATTAAAAATTTTAACTATTAACTCCATTGGCCATTCTGTTTGTTTCCCAGCACTCTGACAAGTGAGGAGGGAGGGAGGTGGTGAGGTTGTCTCTGTGACTGCCACAATCACCCCCACTTTGGGGTCTTGGCTTACTCTGTTGGGCCCCCTGGGTCACCTTCTCTTCTCTTGTTGATTTAAGCAAATACTGCTGAGCCTCCAGTAGCCCCATGAGCCTCTCGCAGCACTTTCATTCACGCTGATCCAGGGCTTCCATTTATATACACAGCCAGTCCCGCGCCACCCAGCATTATGTCAAGTGGGCTGATGTTGACTCCCTGGTAGTGTTCCAAGCCCTGTGACAGCTGACTGTGTCTGGTAGACTGTGTCTGATTCTTTAATGTAGTGCCTGGACCATACTGGACATATCATGGGCATCAAATACATACTGGATTGACTGAAACAACAATTACAGGAAATGGCTGGGAGCCTACAGAGGCCCAGGGTCACTCAACCTGCACTAGAAGCCAGAGAAATGCAGAGGGAGGGAGCAGACTGGGGTTAGCATTCCTGGAACACTGATCTTTGGTGTGTATGTGTGGTAGTGTGTTTCAACTTAGGGGAGCTGGATCTTATCAAGAGTGGAAATAGATCTGAATCTTCCCTTTGTTTTCTGTGTCTCTCAGTGGGCCTGCTCTCTAAAGAGAGGAGTTGTGGCTAGCACAGCCTGGTGTTCATGTAGACTCTGCTGGCCTGACTCCTGGTCTGGGCTCTTGAGTCTTGTAGATAAATAGGAACTCTCAGTCTTGATTAACAAACTTAGTCTGAAAGTCTTGCCAGTCATCATCAGATAAAAGAAGGTTAAAATTATCAGACTTTATGCTAAAATGTATCTGGAGTCCAAAGATGATCTTGACACAGAATTTCCTGTTTGGAGTTGGTCAGTCTTTTTTCTCTTTTTTTCGTTTTATTTATTTATTTTTTAAAATTTTATTTTATTCAACTTTACAATATTGTATTGGTTTTGCCATATATCAAAATGAATATGCCACAGGTATACATGTGTTCCCCATCCTGAACCCTCCTCCCTCCTCCCTCCCCATACCATCCCTCTGGGTCATCCCAGTGCACCAGCCCCAAGCATCCAGTATTGTGCATCGAACCTGGACTGGCGACTCGTTTCATATATGATATTATACATATTTCAATGCCATTCTCCCAAATCATCCCACCCTCTCCCTCTCCCACAGAGTCCAAAAGATTGTTCTATACATCAGTGTCTCTTTTCCTGTCTCATATACAGGATTATTGTTACCATCTTTCTAAATTCCATATATATGCGTTAGTATAGTGTATTGGGAAATAGATGGAGAAACAGTGGAAACAATGTCAGACTTTATTTTTCTGGGCTCCAAAATCACTGCAGATGGTGACTGCAGCCATGAAATTAAAAGACGCTTACTCCTTGGAAGGAAAGTTATGACCAACCTAGATAGCATATTCAAAAGCAGAGACATCACTTTGCCAACAAAGGTTCGCCNGGGCAGGAGGAGAAGGGGACGACAGAGGATGAGATGGCTGGATGGCATCACTGACTCGATGGATGCGAGTCTGGGTGACCTCCGGGAGCTGGTGATGGACAGGGAGGCCTGGCATGTTGCAGTTCATGGGGTCGCAAAGAGTCGGACACGACTGAGCGACTGATCTGATCTGATACTGTATTGGTGTTTTTCTTTCTGGTTTACTTTTGGAGGATAATTGCTTTACAATGTTGTGTTGATTTCTGCTGTACAAGATAGTGAATCACTCATAATTATACATATATCCCCTCTTAAACCTCCACCTCTTTTCACTCCTGTGGACTGTAGCCCACCAGCCTCCTCTGTCTGTGGAATTCTCCAGGCAAGAATACTGGAGTTGGTTGCCATTTCCTTTTCCAGCAGTTCTTCCCAACCCAGGGATCGAACCCGGGTCTCCTGCATTGTAATCAGATTCTTTACCATCTGAGCTACCAGGGAAGCCCTATTTTCATTTTATTTATTTATTTTTAATTGGAGGATAATTACTTTACAATGTTATGTTGATTTCTGCCAGCAATGTCATGAATCAGTCATAATTATACATATATATCAGCTCCCTCTTAAACCTCCCTCCCCTCCACATCCCACCCCTCTAGGTTGTCACAGAGCACCAGGTTGAGCTCCCTGTGTTACACAGCAACTTCTCTCTAGCTAAGTTGCTCAGTCATGTCCAACTCCTTGCAACTCCCTGGACTGTAGTCCACTAGGCTCCTCTGTCCGTGGGATTCTTCAGGCAAGAATACTGGAGTGGGTTGCCATTTCCTACTCCAGGGGATCTTCCCAACCCAGTGATTGAACCCGTGTCTCCTGCATTGGCAAGTTGATTCTTTACCACTGAGCCACCTCTGTTTTACACACGATAGTGTATATATGTCAGTGCTATTTTTCTCTCTTAATGTATGTCCCACCCTCTCCTTCCCCTGCTATGTCCACAAGTCTGTTCTCTACATCTGCTTCTCCATTCCTTCCATGCAAATAGATTCATCAATATCATTTTTCTAGATTCCATATTTATGCATTAATTTATGATATTTATTTTTCTTTTTCTGACTTACTTCTCTGTATATAACATGTTATAGTTTCACCCACCTCACTACAACTGACTCAAATTCATTCCTTTTTATGGAATTGCCAAATTTCATTGGATCTTAGAGAAAGCAAGGGAATTCCAGAAAAACATTTATTTCTGCTTCATTGACTATGCCAAAGGCTATGACTGTATGGATCACAACAAACTGGAAAATTCTTAAAGAATTGGGAGTACCAGACCATCTTACCTGTCTCCTGAGAAACCTGTATGCAGGTCAAGAAACAACAGTTAGAACTGGACATGGAACAATGGACTGGTTCAAAATTGGGAGAGGAATACAAGAAGGCTGTGTATTGTCACCATGTTTATTTAACTTATATGTAGAGTACATCATGAGAAATGCAAGACTGGCATTTGTGAGTTGCAAACAGGGATCAAAGAATGATGGGAGAAATATCAGCAACCTCAGATATGTAGATGATACTACTCTAATGGCACAAAGCAAAGAAGAACTAAAGAGCCTCTTAATGAGGGTGAAAAAGGAGAATGAAAAAGCTGGTTTAAAACTGTATTAAAAAACTAAGATCATGGCATCTGATCCCATCACTTCATGGTAAATAGAAGGGGAAAAGTTCTAAGCAGTGACAGATTTTCTCTTCTTGAGCTGAAAAACACTGCAGATGGTGACTGCAACCTTGAAATTAGAAGACACTTGTTTCTTGGAAGGAAAGCTATAACAAACCTAGACAGCCTATTAAAAAGGAAAGACATCATCTTGCTAACAAGATGTAAGGTCTGTATAGCCAAAGTTATGGTCTTTCTAGTAGTCAAGTATAGGTGTGAGAGCTGGACCATAAAGAAGGCTGAGCACCAAAGAACTGATGCTTTCAAATTGTGGTGCTGGAGAAGACTCATGAAAGTCCCTTGGACAGCAAGGAGATCAAACCAGTCAATTCTAGAGGAAATCAACCCTGGATATTCATAGGAAGGACTGATGTTGAAGCTGCAGCTCCAATACTTTGGCCACCTGATGTGAAGAGCTAACTCAATGGAAAAGACTCTGATGCTGGAAAAGATTGAGGGCAGGAGATGAAGCGGGCAACAGAGGATGAGATGGTTGGATGATATCACTGATTCAACAGACTTGAATTTGGGCAAACTCTGGGAGATGGTGAAGGACAGGGAGGCTTGGTGTGCTGCAGTCCATGGGGTTGCAAAGAGTCAGACATGACTTAGTGATGGAAAAACAACAAATATTCTGTTGTAGTATATGTACCATGATTTCTTTATCCATTCATCTGTCGATAAATATCTAGATTGCTTCCATGTCCTGGCTATTGTAAATAGTGCTACAGTCAACACTGAGGTACACATGTCTTTTTGAATTATGATTTTTCTCAGAGTCAGTGCTCAGGGGTGAATTGCTGGGTCATGTGGTAGTTTTATTCCTAGAATTTTAAGGACTTCCATACTGTTATCCATATGGCTTGTATGGATTTACATTCCCACCAGCAGTGTAAGAGGGTCCCCCTTTTTCCACATCCTCTCCAGCATTTATTGTCTGAAAGTTTTTTGATGATGGCCAATTTGAGAGGTATGAGGTGATACCTCATTTAGTTTTGATTTGTGTCTCAAAAAGAAATGCAAAAAAAGCAAAATGGCTATTTGGGGAGGCCTTACAAATAGCTGTGAAAAGAAGAGAAGTGAAAAGCAAAGGAGAAAAGGGAAGATGTAAGCATCTGAATGAAGAGTTCCAAAGAATAGCAAGAAGAAATAAGAAAGCCTTCCTCAGAGATCAATGTAAAGAAATAGAGGAAAACAACAGAATGGGAAAGACTAGAGATCTCTTCAAGAAAATTAGACATACCAAGGGAACATTTCATGCAAAGATGGGCTCAATAAAGGACAGAAACGGTATGGACCTAACAGAAGCAGAAGATATTAAGAATAGGTAGCAAGAATACACAGAAGAACTGTACAAAAAAGATTTTCATGACCAAGATAATCATGATGGTGTGATCACTGACCTAGAGCCAGACATCCTGGAATGTGAAGTCAAGTGGAACTCAGAAAGCATCACTACGAACAAAGCTAGTGGAGGTGATGGAATTCCAGTTGAGCTATTCCAAATCCTGAAAGATGATTCTGTGAAAGTGCTGCATTCAATATGCCAGCAAATAGGAAAACTCAGCAGTGGCCACAGGACTGGAAAAGGTCAGTTTTCATTTTAATCCCAAAGAAAGGCAATGTCAAATAATGCTCAAACTACCACACAATTGCACTCGTCTCACAAGCTAGTAAAGTAATGCTCAAAATTCTCCAAGCCAGGCTTCAGCAATACACGAACCGTGAACTTTCAGATGTTCAAGCTGGTTTTAGAAAAGGCAGAGGAACCAGAGATCAAATTGCAAACATCTGCTGGATCATGGAAAAAGCAAGAGAGTTCCAGGAAAACATCTATTTCTGCTTTATTGACTATGCCAAAGCCTTTGACTGTGTGGATCATAATAAGCTGTGGAAAATTCTGAAAGAGATGGGAATACCAGACCACTTGACCTGCCTCTTAAGAAACCTATATGCAGGTCAGGAAGCAACAGTTAGAACTGGACATGGAACAACAGACTGGTTCCAAATAGGAAAAGGAGTATGTCAAGGCTGTATANCCTTTGCTGTGCAAAAGCTTTTAAGTTTAATTATATCCCATTTGCTTATTTTTGTTTTTATTTCCCTTACTCTAGGAATTGGGTTAAAGAAAATCTTTTGTGATTTATGTCAAAGAGTGTTCTGCCTACTTTTCCTCTAAAAGTTTTGTAGTTTCTGGCCTTACATTTAATCCATTTCAAGTTTATTTTTGTGTGTGATGTTAGGAAGTGTTCTAATACCTTTCTTTTACAAGTAGCTGTCCGATTTTTTCATTATCACTGATTGAAGAGGCTGTGTTTTCTCCATTGTATGTTAGTCTTTTTTCTCTTAAGGCCTTTGACTAATTGCATGAGGCCCACGAACATTATACAGGTGTCTTGCTGGTCTCTGATCCTAGGGTAGACAAAGTGTGAGTTGGGAAGCTGGATGAAAATGTGAGGAGCCATAGGAACTACTGCTGCTAAGTCACTTCAGTCATGTCCGACTCTGCGAACCCATAGAGGGCAGCCCACCAGGCTCCTCCATCCCTGGGATTCTCCAGGCAAGAACACTGGAGTGGATTTCCATTTCCTTCTCCAGTGCATGAAAGTGAAAAGTGAAAGTGAAGTCGCTCAGTCATGTCCGACTCTTAGCGACCCCATGGACTGCAACCTACCACGCTCCTCTGTCCATGGGATTTTCTAGGCAAGAGTACTGGAGTGGGTTGCCATTACTGGAGTGGGGTGCCATTGCCTTCTCCAATAGGAACTACAGACATGCTTTATTTGCTAGTGGCTGATACAGCAGCAGCAGGGATTTTCAGGTGGACTTATAAGGTGTACATGAACAGAAGTGGCAAGTGGCCAATCTGTTACTTTGTATTGTGCCTGTGCAGTGCTATAGATGATCTCAGCCATTACATAATCATCTAACATCATTGTTTCTAGAAGTGGGGCAAAAGAGCCAGACCATTGCCATCTTGGCTACTTAGTATTCTTCTACAGGAGGATAATCTACTTTACTGAGTCTACTGATTTTAATACTAATCTCATCTAAAAATACTTTCACTGTAATAACTAGATGTGTTTGAGCAGGTGTCTGAAGACTGTGGTTTAGTCAAGTTGACATAAAATTAACCATCACACCCTCTTTAATCCCCATCTCTTCCTTTGAGCTCATGGATGTGACTTTGCCCTCACTAAACCACGTGTTTGTGCATTTCTTTCCTTCCCTGAACTGCAGACTTATCTAAAGGGCAGATACAGTGCCTCATTCGTCTTTGTAGTCCTCACAAATAGCAGGTGCCCAGAAAGTATGTAACTGATGGAGCCATCCAGCTCCATCATGTCTGGGAGGGATCCTGTAAATGTCTAACCATTAAGCGTGGTTTTAGTGGGAAAAATGTTAACTCTTATTCTTTGGTGGATTATGTGGTGCACCAAGGAGTGTAGCACAAAAAGGGTGCTAAATAAGGTTTTTATGGAATTGTGCTCAAGTATTTGGGTAGGATTTTTTTTCCCACAAAAATTCATCTGAACTGAGTCTGAGGCTTGAAATTCCTTCCTATGTAGGTGTGTGCAATAACATTAACATTATGACCTGCTGAGAACTTTGAATTTTCCTGGTGCTGACTTTGTCAGGTTTTTTTGTGTCCTGGTAAAGGAAGCTCCTTTGATTTGGGTAAGAAACACCAAGTTTCCCTCATGTATGTAAAATTTCTGGCTGGAAGATGGCCTAGGAATTGAGATCTTTTTGACAGTCATTTTCAGTAAATGTGGGACAAATGGCCAAGAATAGAGTGATGAGAAGGGTTAGTGTCAAAATGGCACACTGCCTCTTGGTGGGTTGAAATCATTATTGAAACACATATAATTTAAAATTTTAGATTTTAGCCTCTTTTAAAGTTCATTTGATTTCTCTAACCCTTAAAAAGGTTAGTTCTCTAGTTTATCAGAATCACCTGTAGTGCTTATTAAAACTAAATGATCACACCTTGGAGATTCTGATTCACTAGGTGTTGGCTGGAATCCAAGGTGTCTATTAATATGCCTTTAGTAAATATCCCTGGGTACCTGAAAATAGGCCACATTTGGGAAACAGTGCCCTAGTTGTGGAAAAGAGCAAACAAATCCAAACTGTGCAAATCCAATATAGAGGATGTCAAGATCATTTGAAAAGTAAAATTAGTTGAGAGGAAAAGCCTGTCTTGGTTTACACTAGATGTTTTAGGGGGAAATTTGGAATTTATTCATCTATTCCATCACCAAGATAATTGAATACATAATTGAAGCCTGGCACAGGCTAGGTGTGTATGTATAATGGCTGGTAAGGAAATACAGAGAATCTGTCCTGCTTGGAATTCCTTTCATCAAGTGGGGGGTTAATAACAAACCAACTAGTGAAATTCACTGTGGATGTGTGTTTTTGTGTCATTAGTCCTTGGAAGGAGAACTCTGAGGTGAAATGAGGCACTTTGTTAGAGACTCTGGTTGAATTTTGGAGATGGTACTTCCTGGGAAGACTGGAGAGTTTCATGTGTAGGGATGGGGAAGTGGGAAACTGATACTTTGCATTTTCATGGGGATGGTGACTGTGACAAAGGCTTTTAGTGCATAAGAAGGAAACAAAAATGTTTGAGGCTGCAGAGTAGAGAGTACTGGAGGCCTGAGGAGGGAACTGAAAGGAAACCACAAGTTAAGGATTTTAGTGTCTCAGAACTCAGCCTGGCTGCAGCCTTGGGAACTGGACAGGGAGGTGGGGTGGGGATATAGAACAGAGGCAGGGAGATGAGTGTATCAGGAAGCTGATGCAGTACATGGTCCAGGGATGAGATGATGTGGTTTGGTTTAGGGTGAAATAGACTTGGCCAGATTTCAGAGCATTCAAGCACAACTCAGTGCATATCTTGAATTGGGTATGGAAGGAAGGGAGAGGTGAATGCTGGGCTGTTTTGGGTTATGGGGCTGTAAAATACCTGAATTTGTTGAAATATGGAGTTCTAATACCTTGGCAAATTTGGAAAATCAGCAGTAGCCACAGGACTGGAAAAGGTCAGTTTTCATTCCAATCCCAAAGAAGATAATGCCAAAGGATGTTCAAGCTACTGCACAATTGCATTCCTCTCACATGCTAGCAAGGTAATGCTCAAAATTTTCCAAGCTAGGCTTCAACAATATGCAAACTGAGAACTTACAGATGTTCAAGTTGGATTTAGAAAAGGCAGAGGAACCAGAGATCAAATTGCCAACATCCACTGGATTATAGAAAAAGCAAGAGAGTTCCAGAAAAACATCTACTTCTGCTTTATTGACTACACTAAAGGCTTTGATTGTGTGGATCACAAAAATACTGTTGAAAATTCTACAAGAGATGGTAATACCAGACCACCTTATCTGCTTCCTGAGAGATCTATAAGTAGGTCAAGAAGCAACTGTTAGACCCAGACATGAAACAATGACTCTTCCAAATACAGAAGAGTACATCAAGGCTGTATATTGTCACCCTGCTTATTTAACTTATATGCATAGTGCATCATGAGAAATGCTGGACTGGATGAAGCACAAGCTGGAATCAAGATTGCAGGGAGAAATAGCAATTACCTCAGATATGCAGATGACATCACCCTTATGGCAGAAAGCAAAGAAGAACTAAACAGCCTGTTGGTGAAAGTGAAAGAGGAGAGCAAAAAAGTTGGCTTAAAGCTCAACATTCATAACATGGCTCCCGGTTCCATCGCTCCATGGCAAATAGATAGGGAAACACTGGAAACAGTGAGAGACTTTATTTATTTATTTATTTGGCTCCAAAATCACTGCAGATGGTGACTGCAGCCATGAAATTAAAAGATGCTTGCTCCTTGAAAGACAAGCTATGACAAACCTCAGTTCAGTTCAGTTCAGTCACTCAGTCATTTCTGACTGTTTGCCACCCCATGGATTGCAGTGCACCAGGACTTCCTGTCTATCACCAACTCCCGGAGTTTTCCCAAACTCATGTCTATTGAGTCGGTGATGCCATACAACCATCTCATCCTCTGTCGTCCCCTTTTCCTCCTGCCCTTAATCTTTCCCAGCATCAGGGTCTTTTGTAATGACTCAGCTCTTCGTATCAGGTGACCAAAGGATTGGAGTTTCAGCTTCAGCATCACTTCTTCTAATGAACACTCAGGACTGATCTCCTTTAGGATGGACTGGTTGGATCTCCTTGCAGTGGACTCTCAAGAGTCTTTTCCAAAATCACAGTTCAAAAACATCAATTCTTCAGCACTCACCTTTCTTTATGGTCCAACTCTCACATCCATACATGACTACTGGAAAAACCATAGCCTGGACTAGATGGACCTTTGTTGGCAACGTAATGTATCTGCTTTTGAATATGCTGTCTAGTTTGGTCATAACTTTCCTTCCTAGGAGTAAGTGTCTTTTAATTTCATGGCTGCAGTCACCATCTGCAGTGATTTTAGAGCCCCCCAAAATGAAATCAGCCACTGTTTCCCCATCTATTTGCCATGAAGTGATGGCGCCAAATGCCATGATCTTCATTTTATGAATGTTGAGCTTTAAACCAACTTTTTCACTCTCCTCTTTCACTTTCATCAACAGACTTTTCAGTTCTTCTTCACTTTCTGCCATAAGGGTGATGTCATCTGAATATCTGAGGTGATTGATATTTCTCCCGGAAATCTTGATTCCAGCTTGTGCTTTATCTAGCCCAACGTTTCTCGTGGTGTACTCTGCATTTAAGTTATATAAGCAGGGTGACAATATACAGCCTTGATGTACTCTTTTTCCTAATTGAAACCAGTCTGTTGTTCCATGTCCACTTCTAACTGTTGCTTCCTGACCTGAATACAGATTTCTCAAGAGGCAGGTCAGGTTGTCTAGTATTTCCATCTCTTTCAGAATTTTCCACAGACAGCGTATTAAAAAGCAAAGACAATACTTTGCTGACAAAGATCCATATTGTCAAAGCTATGGTTTTTCCAGTAGTCATGTATGGATGTGAGAGTTGGACCATAAAGAAAGGTGAGCACTGAAGAATTGAGGCTTTTGAACTATGGTGTTGGAGAAGACTCCTGAGAGTCCCTTGAACTGCAAAGAGATTCAACTAGTCATTTCTCAAGGAAATCAGCCCTGAATATTCATTGAAAGGACTGATGCTGAAGCTGAAACTCAAATACTTTGACAACCTGATACTAAGACCTGACTCATTAGAAAAGACCCTGATACTGGGAAAGATTGAAGGTGGGAGGAGAAGGGGACAACAGAGGATGAGATGGTTGGATGGCATCACTGACTTGATGGACGTGAGTTTGAGCAAGCTGCTGGAGATGGTGAAGTACAGGGAAGCCTGGTGTGCTGCAGTCATTAAGGTCTCAAAGAGTTAGATACAACTGAGTGACTGAACAACAAGGGGAAGAGAAGATTGTAAACTTGGTTTTGTATTCTGAGAGGCTTTTGAAATCCCCCAGTGTTTGCTATATGATCCACCCCAATGATGAGCCAAGTCTGATTCAACCTCCTTCCTAGTTTCTAAAAGGAAATAGGAAATAAATATAATTATCTGATCTGATGTTCATTTTTCTTCCTTCCCATGCCTCTCACTTATATGTATTAATCCTAATTAAAAGGTGAATTTGGAAACAGGAAAGAAAGAAAAGATCAGCTGAGTTTACTGACTAGGTGGTCAAAACTGGGCAAGGTTTGACCGTAGATCATCTGGAATCATTATGAGGTATAGAGTTTAGAACATAGTATGGTGTTGACCCCTGCTGCTTCCTGCAGCCTGGTATTTGGTAGACTGTATGGTCATCTCTCATAATTTCCACTTATCATGTATGGGAGCCCTAGGAAGAAAATCTACCACCCCTGCCCACCTTGGAGGGGGTTTAGTGGTTTTACCTGCAGACCTGCATATGGGTTTCATAGCATTGTATCCTCTTGTTTATACATGCTTTTCAATTTCCTTTTTTCCATGCACAGAAAATGAAGATTTATTGATATTATAACCACATAACCAAGAAGTCCACCTATTTTTCTTGAAGAAAGGGGCCCTGCAGTTTTGGCATTGTATTAGTTCAATAGGATTTCAAAAGATCTTGTTTTAACTTCAAAGCACTAAAAATCTTAAATAACTTTTACATCCAGTAAAATGTTTCTCTGAGGTTATATTGTTCATAAAGCTGCTTAGATTTTCCCCTATTAGTCATTAGAAAGTCAATCTTTTTGACTCTAGTTCTGACCTTGATACTTTCCTGCATGACCTGTGCTTGTCCTGCACTTCATGGTGAGACACGCTGGGATGTGGGATGCTTTACTGACTGCTTATAGGTGGAAAAACATCTCTTTGAGCAACAAAATATAAAGAAACTATAAGACTAAAGAAACTATAAGACATAAGAAACTATGAGACTAAAAATAACTTCATGCACTGGCAGTTGGGATAAATTATGAGCAATAAGATACAAAAGGCCAAAACCAAACTGCCATTTCTGAGGTACCCAGAGCAAAAGCAATGTACTGCACATGATCCCTGCACATAGCACCATCCAAGGGGTGGGCAGACCACCTAAGCCATTTCTTCAGCCCCACCCACTGATCCACCTCAATTTTCGCTCCATTTAAGGAACTAGCTTACCCCTACCCCAGCCCCCTGTGAGTGAGCAAGGACACGTGTTAGTTGTTTTCACTCCTAAGTCAAAGTGCACTCTGCTTATTACATGGCAGTCCAATACATCAGAGACAATATGTTGAGGCAAGAAATACAACTTTTTTGGAAAGCTATCTGATCAAGAAGATGGCAGACTAGTGTTTCAAAATAACCATCTTATTGCGTCCTGAATGCCAGTTTCTTTTGTAGACTACAGAGCCGGAAGAGGTGAGGAAGGAAAGCAAAAAGATCATTAATCTTGCAAATATCTCCTGGAATGGCCAGCCTCGGGTAGGGGATGTTTTAATTTCTTATTTTTTGCAGCCATTCTCAGGTGGACAGCTTTAGGATATTTCCATGAACAAAGGCATTTTGGTTTAACATTCAGACAGAGAGGCAGGGTTCCTTGAGGGCAAGCCATTACGTATGCTTATAGCTATAGACAATGATTATAATAACAAAAGTTCCAAGGCAAACCATTCAATATCACAGTAATCCAAGTTTATGCCCCAACCAGTAACGCTGAAGAAGCTGAAGTTGAACGGTTCTATGAAGACCTACAAGACCTTTTAGAACTAACATGCAAAAAAGATGTCCTTTTCATTATAGGGGACTGGAATGCAAAAGTAGGAAGTCAAGAAACACCTGGAGTAACAGACAAATTTGGCCTTGGAACACGGAATGAAGCAGGGCAAAGACTAATAGAGTTTTGCCAAGAAAATGCACTAGTCATAACAAACACCCTCTTCCAATAACAAAAGAGAAGACTCTACACATAGACATCACCAGATGGTCAACACCGAAATCAGATTGATTATATTCTTTGCAGCCAAAGATGGACAAGCTCTATACA
>SJYU01003326.1:0-10529 GCA_006410795.1 Tragelaphus strepsiceros | reverse complement strand
ATCAATGCAAAGAAATAGAGGAAAACAACAGAATGGGAAAGACTAGAGATCTCTTCAAGAAAATCAGAGATACCAAGGGAACATTTCATGCAAAGATGGGCTCATTAAGAACAGAAATGGTATGGACCTAACAAAAGCAGAAGATATTAAGAAGAGATGGCAAGAATACACAGAAGAACTATACAAAAAAGAGCTTCACGACCCAGATAATCATGATGGTGTGATCACTCACCTAGTGCCAGACATCCTGGAATGTGAAGTCAAGTGGGCCTTAGATAGCATCACTACGAACAAAGCTAGTGGAGGTGATGGAATTCCAGTGGAGCTATTCCAAATCCTGAAAGATGATGCTGTGAAAGTGCTGTGCTGAGGTCCAGCCCCTGCTGATCTAGGGTATTCGAAGTGGGGACGGTGTAGGCGACCTATTTACATATCACTTAGAGATATAAAGAGTAATAGAATGAGGATAGCTCAGTAGGAAAATTCAGAGGAGAAAAGAGGCTGAGTAGCTTGGTTTACGCGGAAAATCAATATAACCTGTGACACCAGGCTAGCTCTGACCACGGAGGCTGCAGGCGCCCTCTTGAATAGCAGAAGATGCCCCTCCTTAGGCACCTTCTCGAGTGGGTATTAGAAGCCCAGGCAAATAAATGGTCGCAGAGGACATCCACCTTCTAGATGGAGACTCAGCTGAAAATTGAGAGGGAAGAATGACACGGGGAGAACAAGCTTTGGTGAGCAAGTCCCGTAGCTTTATTTTCAACAGGGGTTTTATACCCTAAATTGCACATAGAGGATAATAGGGGATGTGAAATCATGCAAAGTCAGCAGTCTTTGATCCTTATCAAAAACCAAGGTTTCTTTCCTGCAAATTTATCGTATACAAATGGTTTAGGTGATTTACATCATCTTCTGGCCAGAAGGCCTATTTTCATTTTATGACTCTTGACAAAGGTTTGTCAATCCATAAGACTTATTTTCTCTAAGAGTAATTATTTTAGGGTTTGGCGCCATCCTCCGAAGATAAAGTTGCATTCCTATAAGGCAGAGGTGCAGTGGGTTTACAACAAAGGAAAGAATTTATTGCCTTAAGGGTCTAAAGTTGCTAGCACCAAGGCCACTATTATTTTTTCTATATACCAACTATATTAATTAATACACATCCAAGGATACAATACAGGGGATGTGAAAACTTGGCAGCAAGCATTGGTCATTAATGAAATCTTTTACTAGTTTTATTCTAACAGTTTCTAACTCTCTGAGAGGCTCTAAGCTGTTTGAATATCTTAAGCTTCCTGTGCCTCTCACTGCTGAGACTGTAAACAATCGTATGCATAGCTATAGGAGTCCAGGTAAACTTGTCATGCAAGTTAGAGAGCTATCTGAAGGGTTTGGATTTAAACACTCCTAATGCCCAGGAACTTTATTAATTGAAGCTGTAAGTTAACTCTTTATCAGAGAGAGCGAGATGATGTTGGGGGACAGCCCCCAGTAAAGTCATAGGTGAGAGCACAAAGCAATAAAGTAGGCAGACTCTGTTTTTTTGGGGGTAGATGCTCGAGAATATCCAGGGGCGCTCCTGAGGCTGGATCCCGTGTTTGCGTATGCCGAGCCTCCTTCCTCATGACCTTTGCCACGGGGGGAGTTCTCCACGCCAGCTCCCTGCAGTGCTGCACTCACTATGCCAGCAAATTTGGAAAACTCAGCAGTGGCCACAGGACTGGAAAAGGTCAGTTTTCATTCCAATCCCAAAGAAAGGCAATGCCAAAGAATGCTCGAACTACCGCACAATTGCACTCATCTCACACGCTGGTAAAGTAATGCTCAAAATTCTCCAAGCCAGGCTTCAGCAATATGTGAACCGTGAACCTCGTGATGTTCAAGCGGTTTTAGAAAAGGCAGAGGAACCAGAGATCAAATTGCAAACATCTGCTGGATCATGGAAAAAGCAAGAGAGTTCCAGAAAAACATCTATTTCTGCTTTATTGACTATGCCAAAGCCTTTGACTGTGTGGATCACAATAAATTGTGGAAAATTCTGAAAGAGATGGGAATATCAGATCACCTGATTTGCCTCTTAAGAAATCTGTATGCAGGTCAGGAAGCAACAGTTAGAACTGGTCATGGAACAACAGACTGGTTCCAAATAGGAAAAGGAGTACATCAAGGCTGTATATTGTCACCCTGCTTATTTAACTTATATGCAGAGTACATCATGAAAAATGCTGGGCTGGAAGAAGCACAAGCTGGAATCAGGATGACTGGGAGAAATATCAATAACCTCAGATATGCAGATAACACCACCCTTATGGCAGAAAGTGAAGAGGAACTAAAAAGCCTCTTGATGAAAGTGAAAGTGGAGAGTGAAAAAGTTGGCTTAAAGCTCAACATTCAGAAAATGAAGATCATGGCATCTGGTCCCATTACTTCATGGGAAATAGATAGGGAAACAGTGGAATCAGTGTCAGACTTTATTTTTTGGGCTCCAAAATCACTGCAGATGGTGACTACAGCCATGAAATTAAAAGATGCTTACTCCTTGGAAGGAAAGTTATGACCAACCTAGATAGCATATTCAAAAGCAGAGACATTACTTTGCCAACAAAGGTTCACCTAGTCAAGGCTATGGTTCTTCCTGTGGTCATGTATGGATGTGAGAGTTGGACTGTGAAGAAGGCTGAGTGCCAAAGAATTGATGCCTTTGAACTGTGGTGTTGGCGAAGACTCTTGAGAGTCCCTTGGACTGCAAGGAGATCCAACCATTCCATTCTGAAGGAGATCAGCCCTGGGATTTCTTTGGATGGAATGATGCTAAAGCGGAAACTCCAGTACTTTGGCCACCTCCTGCGAAGAACTGACTCATTGGAAAAGACTCTGATGCTGGAAGGGATTGGGGGCAGGAGGAGAAGGGGACGGCAGAGGATGAGATGGTTGGATGGCATCACTGACTCAATGGACGTGAGTCTGGGTGAACTCCAGGAGTTGGTGATGGACAGGCAAGCCTGGTGTGCTGCAATTCATGGGGTCGCAAAAAGTCAGACACGACTGAGTGACTGAACTGAACTGAAAGTAAAGGAAACGATCCAACAGGGAATCAGACTTTGTTCTTGTGTGTTACACTCTCTCATACTGCAGCATGAGCTGCACTAAAACTTTGCCTGAATTTCTCATCTGGTCTTTTATCAATTTCTATTGATTCAAGGGTCCAAGAACCCAGGTCTGTGAGAGTGGCTCTAATGGCAACTTACTTTCAGTTTTTTCATCACCATGGTCGCTAGAGAATTCAACCAGCACTTCTGACACGTTTACAAGCTGGTCAGATGTTGACTGAAGTCTCATCTAACCTCTAGAAGATTGTAACTTCCCCCTCAGACATGTTATTTATTGACAAGTGCTCAACAGATTTTCTTCCTCACTTAAGGCATAATTCTTCTTTTTTGTTTTTGAAGGTGTAGAGTTATATATTCTAATATGCATACACTGAATATTAAGTTTTATGTTTTGGCAATATGCTTAAGCTGCAATTGGAATTTCTGCCTTGACAAGATTTATAACATATATAACTTTTTTCTTGTTGCTGTGTTAGCTCTGACGATGCAAGGCTGTAGCTTGTCTGTAGTTGGACTGATTTGAACAGCCCTACAGTCCGTTCCTTCATTTAGCTGATACCCATGATGGGCCAACTCTGTGCAAGATTCAGTCTCATTAGAGTTGGGGCTGTGTCTGTAAATGCTTGAATGACATGGTTATCCACCCTCTATGTGAAGTAATGGGAATCCCTCATGGGAATTCAGAGGTAAGGAAGTAAGTGTAAGCTGAAGACATCCTGACTGGCTCCCAGGAGGATTAGTATTTGAGGTGATGCAGAAGAATGGGTGATGTTAGTACTTAGGGTCTCCAGGCAGAGGCCACTTGGGGAGTGTGGGTTTAGGTACTGTTGGTCACTGGAGGGTTTTAAGCATGGTGAACACACTTAGAGGTGCTGTAAAGAGATCAGGAGGAAGTGGTGTTGGGAAGAGCTGGGGAAGGAACTGCTACCAGGGTTCTTAGCCTCCTTAAACAATAGAAATTGACTAGAGGCCAGACAAGAAATTCAGGCAAGGCTTTATTGGGGTCCCTGCTCCAGCAGTGGGGAGGAGAACAAACAGTAGTTTCCCTTGCTTGATAGCTCCCCCATGAGGGGCAAGCCTGTTCCTTATATGGGGAGAGGGTAGGGATGTGTCCAGGGGTCAGGACACAGGTGTGGTTTAGGTGTTTCATCCACTCCTAAAGTGGTATTGTGTGCAGGGGCATGTGCAATACCCTGCTTTTGTTCTGACATGCTGTTTTTGCTCCAGGATTTTCAAAAAGTGGCAGTTCGGGTTTTTGATCTTTCTATCTTTTGGGTCCAGAATTTGCCCCAACTGTGCATGCACACAGTTATTTTTAGTCACATAAGATTTATTTGTAGTTGGTTGCTGGAGGAAAGATGTGTCCAGGTGTAAGCATTGCAGCATTGCAGCAAAAGTTCCCAGGTTCCAGCCTGCCTCAGAACCAGCAAAAGAAAAGTTGTATCAGTATTTGAAAAGATTAATAGTGAGAGTCTGAAATTGTGTTGTTTCAAGAAAAAAGCAGAATTGGAAGAGGGTTGAGCTGTGTCAGAACCGATGAGAGCCCATACCTGGCTGACGATGGGACAGGTGGTTTGGAGAGAGAACTCAGGCTGCAGTGGTTGAGAGGCTACAGAGGAGTCCTTAGACCACCATCCGTCCATCCTGCCTCCTGTTGAACACAGGCTCAGGGCACGTAGGAGTAGCCATGCTCAGTGTTAGGATCTCAGTGAACCTGGGTAAGAGGAAGAGGGAAACAGTTGATCACATCTCCTACCAGTTGGTCTTTGAGAGAAATGCAAGGATCCTGTCTTCCTTTTCTTGCACAGAAGCAGGTTATCATGTTCTATTTTTAATAGTTGTTCTTTTCTTTTCCTTTGAAAAAAATTTATTTCAAATTATACATACATATGGAGAAGCAATGGCACCCCACTCTAGTACTCTTGCCTGGAAAATCCCATGGATGGAGGAGCCTGGTAGGCTGTAGTTCATGGGATCACTAAGAGTCGGACATGACTGAGCGACTTCACTTTCACTTTTCACTTTCATGCATTAGAGAAGGAAATGGCAACCCACTCCATTGTCCTGGAGAACCCCAGGGACGGGGGAGCCCGGTGGCTGCCGTCTATGGTGTCACACAGAGTCAGACACGACTGAAGTGACTTAACATAGCACAGCATACATACATTAAAAAAAAAAAACAAAACAAAACTAGGGCAAAGATTTATTTGCCTGACATTTACATCATACATTCTCCCCCAACTGAGAGTTTTGTTATAAAGTAAAGCAATTCTTTCTTCTTTTGGGACCCAAAATCACTGCAGATGGTGACTGCAGCCATGAAATTAAAAGACACTTGCTCCTTGGTAGAAAAGCTATCACCAACTTAAATAGCATATTAAAAAGAAGGGATGTTACTTTGCCAGCAAAGGTATGTCTAGTCAAAATTATGGTTTTTACAGTAGTCATGCATAGATGTGAGAGTTGGACTATAAAGAAAACTGAGCACCAAAGAATTGATGCTTTTGAACTGCGGTGTTGGAGAAGACTCTTGAGAATCCCTTGGACTGCAAGGAGATCCAACCAGTCAATCCTCAGGGAAATAAGTCCTGAATATTCATTGAAAGGACTGATGTTGAAGCTGAAAATCCAATACTTTGGCTACCTGATGTGAAGAACTGACTTATTGGAAAACACACGATTGCTAAGAAAAATTGAAGGCAGGAGAAAATGACAGAGGATGAGATGGTTGGATGGCATCACTGACTCAATGGGCATGAGTTTGAGCAAGCTATCGGAGTTGGTGATGGACAGGGAACCCTGGAGTTCTTCAGTCCACAGGGTCTCAAAGAGTCAGACACGACTGAGTGACTGAACTGAACTGAATTCTCTGTTGTAAATTTCTTCTCTTTCAGGGATTCACAGTCAAAATATCTAAAAATATAGTATACCTTTCACAGAAAACTTTTATGTAAGCTTATCAAATTGAGTGTTTGGTAGTGGGAGAATCCCAGGGAGAGAGAAAACTAGTAATGAAAATTACCAGGCAGGTTAAACTCCCACCATGCAATGTTCTAGTGGTTTCAAGAAGGTTCTGCCTCTTATGTTTTCTTTCATGTGTTTCATATTTAGAAAAGCTTTTTTCCCCCTTACTAAACAAAGTAAGTTTAGTAAATTATAATTTGCTTGAAATAATTTAAAGTTTGTTAAATTATTTAATAAACTATTAAATAATTTGCCTCCCTACTTATACTTATCAACAATAAATGTGTCAAAGTAGAATATTATCAATAGTAAATGTGTCAAATGATAAACATGATGTGACATTGATGTTCTGACAAAGATTGAACAATGAAACTTTAAGTGGGTAAATGTATGATTTTTATTATTATTTTTTCAAGTTATGAATACATACTCCCATTAATGTTTCTTTGCACTCAAGGAGCCTAAGGAGAGACCACTTGTAAAGAAACTTTCTCACTAAAGCTGTGCTCTACTAGCTACCAAGTTTTGAGTCCATTGTGGTCTGTTAGGTCATAACAAACATCTCTGTGACATCACTGAGCTTTTTTGTGATTGATAACTAGAAAAAAATTAGTTCACTGAAGAATGAACTCTGTAACATGGAGTTATTCTGGTTCTTTGGCATGGGGCTCTGAAATAGCAGAAGTGTCATTTTAACTTTTAGAAGAAAAGGAAAAAGTTCTCATTCATTGTAGCTCTATTCTTAGAGAAGTGCTGATATCTTGGTCTCTCCCTAGAGAGAGGCACATGGCCATCTGGTATGACTCTGGGCCCCATCAGGTTGTACTTCCTCCTCTACTCAGAGTTCCTCTTCCACCTGTTCTGCTAAGATTTGGAGGTGGACTGCAAGGAGATCCAACCAGTCCATTCTGAAGGAGATCAGCTCTGGGATTTCTTTGGAAGGAATGATGCTAAAGCTGAAACTCTAGTACTTTGGCCACCTCATGTGAAGAGTTGACTCATTGGAGAAAACTCTGATGCTGGGAGGGATTGGGGGCAAGAGGAGAAGGGGACGACAGAGGATGAGATGGCTGGATGGCATCACTGACTCGATGGATGTGAGTCTGAGTGAACTCCGGGAGTTGGTGATGGACAGGGAGGCCTGGCGTGCTGCGATTCATGGGGTCGCAAAGAGTTGGACATGATTAAGTGACTGATCTGATATGATTATCATTTTACTGTGGGTTTTTTTTTTTTTTTTGAGCGTTTTTAGCATCTGCTGAGGTGGCCTCCACTGAACATTGAGTTGCCTGTTCACTGGGCTGTCCAGGTTATCTCTAGGTACAGAGATATTTTTGCTGTGGGTTTGGGTTTTTGCTGTACCTCCATTGAGGTACAGGTTATTATTTTTTTTTAACTTATTTATTTTTAACTAAAGGATAATTGCCTTACAGTATCGCATTGGTTTCTACCAAACATCAACATGAATCAGCCATAGGTTTATCCATGCTCCTCCCACCTGAACATCGCTCCCACATCCCTCCAGATATCATCCCTCTAGGTTGTTACCCAGCCCCTGAGTTTGGGACAGCAAATTCTCATTGGCTATATCTTTTACATATGGTAATATATGTTTCCCTTTTACTCTCTCCATACATCCCTCTCCTTCCTCCCCCACTAGCCTTGTCTGTAAGTCTGTTCTCTATGTTTGTGTCTTTATTGCTGCTCTGCAAATAGGTTAATCTGTATTATCTTTCTAGATTCCACATATGTGCATTAGTATTTGATATTTGTTTTTCTCTTTCTGACATAATTCACTCTGTATAATAGGCTCTAGTTCATCCATCTCATTAAAGGGAAAGGGAAGTCACTCAGTCATGTCTGACTTTTTGCCACCCCATGGGCTGTAGCTTACCAGGCTCCTCTGTCCATGGAGTTTTCCAGGCAAGAGTACTGGAGTGGGTTTCCATTTTCTTCTCCAGGGAATCTTCCCGACTCAGGGATTGAACCTGGGTCTCCTGCATTGCAGATAGACGCTTTACCATCTGAGCCACCAGGGAAGCCCATCCACCTTGTTAGGGCTGACTCAAATGCACTCCTTTTAATGGCTGAGTAATATTCCATTGTATATATATACCACCACTTCTTTTTCTTTTTAGTTTATTTATTTTAATTGGAGGCTAATTACTTTATAATATTGTAGTGGTTTTTGCCATACATTGACATGAATCAGCCATGAATCAGTACATGTGTTAACCATCTGGAAACCTCCTCCTATCTCCCTCCCCATCCCATCCCTCAGGGTCATCCCAGTGCACCAGCCCTGAGCACCCTGCCTCATGCATTGAACTTGGAATGGTGATCTGTTTCACATATGGTAATATACATTTCATTGCTATTCTCTCAAATCATCCACCATCGCCTTCTTCCACAGAGTCCAAAAATCTGTTCTTTATCTCTGTGTCTCTTTTGCTGTCTCAAATATAGGGTCATCATTACCATCTTTCCAAATTCCATATATATGTATTAGTATACTGTATTGGTGTTTTTCTTTCTGACTGACTTCACTCTGCATAATAGTCTCCAGTTTCATCCAACTCATTAGAACAGATTCAAATGCATTCTTTTTAATGGCTGAATAATATTCCATTGTATATACATACCACAGCTTCCTTATCCATTTGTCTGCTGATGGACATCTGGGTTGTTTCCATGTCCTGCCTATTGTAAACAGTGATGCGATGAACATTGGAATACATTTGTCTCTTTCAATTCTGGTTTGTTCTAGTTCTGTGGAAAATACCATTGGTAGCTTGATAGGGATTGCATTGGATCTGTAGATCACTTTGGATACTACATTCATTTTCACTGTATTGATTCTTCCAATCCACAAACATTGTGTATTTTTCCATCTATTTGTATCATCTTTGATATCTTTCATCAGTGTTTTAGAGTTTTCTATATACAGGCCTTAGTTTCTTTCGGTAGATTTATTCCCAAGTATTTTATTCTTTTCATCGAAATGGTGAATGGAATTTTTGCCTTAATTTCTCTTTCTGTTTTCTCATTGTTAGTGTACAGGAATGCAAGGATTTCTCTGTGTTAATTTTATATCCTGAAACTTTACTATATTCATTGATTAGCTCAGGTTTTCTATGTAGACCTTTTAGAACTAACACCCAAAAAAGATGTCCTTTTCATTATAGGGGACTGGAATGCAAAAGTCGGAAGTCAAGAAACACCTAGAGTAACAGGCAAATTTGGCCTTGGAATACAGAATGAAGCAGGGCAAAGACTAATAGAGTTTTGCCAAGAAAATGCACTAGTCATAACAAACACCCTCTTCCAACAACACAAGAGAAGACTCTATACATGGACATCACCAGGTGGTCAACACCAAAATCAGATTGATTATATTCTTTGCAGCCAAAGATGAAGAAGCTCTGTACAGCCAGCAAAAACAATACCAGGAGCAGACCCATCAGAAGCACAGAAATTGAAACTGTAATCAAAAATCTTCCAGCAAACAAAAGCCCAGGACCAGATGGCTTCACAGGTGAATTCTACCAAAAATTTAGAGAAGAGCTAACACCTATTCTACTCAAACTCTTCCAGAAACTTAAAGAGGAAGGTAAAACTTCCAAACTCATTCTATAAGGCCACCATCACCCAAATACCAAAACTATACAAATATGCCACAAAAAAGAAAACTAAAGCCAATATCACTGACATAGATACAAAAATCCTCATCAAACTTCTAGCAAACAGAATCCAACAACACATTAAAAAGATCATACATCATGACCATGTGGGCTTTATCCCAGGAATGCAAGTTTCTTTAATATTCACAATCAATCAATGTGACACACCACAATAACAAACTGAAAGATAAAAAAACATATAATTATCTCAATAGATGCAGAGAAAGCCTTTGACAAAATTCAACATCTACTTATGATAAAAAAAAAACCCTCCATAAAACAGGCATAAAAGGAACATAGCACAAAATAATAAAAGCCATATCTGATAAACCCACAGCAAACATTATACTCAATGGTGAAAAATTGAAAGCATTTGCCCTAAAGTCAAGAACAAGACAAGGGTGCCCACTCTCATCACTATTATTCAACATAGTTTTGGAATTTTTAGCCACAGCAATCAGAGAAGAAAAAAATAAAAGGAATCCATATTGGAAAAGAAGAAAAACTCTCACTGCAGATGACATGATCCTCTACGTCAGATCAGATCAGATCAGATGAGTCACTCAGTTGTGTCCGACTCTTTGTGACTCCATGAATCGCAGCACGCCAGGCCTCCCTGTTCAGCACCAAGTCCCAGAGGTCACTGAGACTCACATCCTTCGAGTCAGTGATGCCATCCAGCCATCTCATCATCTGTCGTCCCCTTCTCCTCCTACCCTCAATCCCTCCCAGCATCAGAGTCTTTCCAATGAGTCAACTCTTCGCATGAGGTGGC
>SJYU01003325.1:140990-159227 GCA_006410795.1 Tragelaphus strepsiceros | reverse complement strand
TGAAATTAAAAGACTCTTACTCCTTGGAAGGAAAGTTATGACCAACCTAGATAGCACATTGAAAAGCAGAGACATTACTTTTCCAACAAAGGTCCATCTAGTCAAGGCTATGGTTTTTCCAGTGGTAATGTATGGATATGAGAGTTGGACTGTGACGAAGGCTGAGCGCCAAAGAAGTGATGATTTTGAACTGTGGTGTTGGAGAAGACTCTTGAGAGTCCCTTGGACTGCAAGGCGATCCAACTCATCCATTCTGAAGGAGATCAGCCCTGGGATTTCTTTGGAAGGAATGACGCTAAAGCTGAAACCCAGTACTTTGGCCACCTCATGCAAAGAGTTGACTCATTGGAAAAGAGTCTGATGCTGGGAGGGATTGGGAGCAGGAGGAGAAGGGGACGACAGAGGATGAGATGGCTGGATGGCATCACTGACTCAATGGATGTAGTCCATTGAGTGAACTCCGAGAGTTGGTAATGGACAGGGAGGCCTAGCATGCTGCGATTCATGGGGTCACAAGTATTTGGACATTACTGAGTGACTGAACTGAACTGGAGATTCAGATCATATGCTTGAAATGGGCTATCCAAACTCCTATTTACTCTAACTCTCTCTGTGAGCTCAATTTACTGTATTTGGCTAGTGTTTTGAGCCCCAGAATATTTTATGTTTCTATCGTTGAATGACACAAGTCATCTAGAAGGATACATTAGCTCAATATCATTTTGTGTGTTATTTTAGACTAAGTTTCTACATTTATACTTTAATTGATTTTGTTATGTGTGTGTTGAGAGTCATGTTCTATTTTAAACAAATCTCCCCAACAGTTAATAAGCTCATATGAGTGACATTTAATTATTTCTCATAGATTCTTACGAGTGGGATGGTGGGGTCCAGGGGTTAACACATATGTGGTTGGCCAGATATTTCCACACCCTTCTCCATAGGAGATGGACCATCCTGCACTCCTACCAGTGTATGAGATGTGTCTGTTTCCCACAGTTTTGCAGTGGAGGACATTGTTGAACTCTTCATTTTGGGGTTCATTTTTTAAAATTTCATATCTCACTGCCATTTTTTCCCTTTTAGACTGAGAATATACAGGTTGTGCTACCTCTAGAGGACCATTTGGAAGGAAAAGTGGGTTTTAAGACCTATAAGAATTACTTCACAGCTGGTGCTGACTGGCCTGTCATCATCTTCCTTATTCTAGTAAACATCGCAGCTCAGGTACATAAGGGTGTTTATTTTGGTTTGTTCACTCAGCTGTTTATATTATATTTTATAATTATTTTAATTAATTTATTTATTTAAAATTTTATTTTATTTAACTTTACAATATTGTATTGGTTTTGCCATATATCAAAATGAATCTGCCACAGGTATACATGTGTTCCCCATCCTGAACCCTCCTCCCTCCTCCTTCCCCATACCACACCTCTGGGTCGTCCCAGTGCACTAGCACCAAGCATCCAGTATCGTGCATTGAACCTGGACTGGCGACTCGTTTCATATATGATATTATACATATTTCAATGCCATCCTCCCAAATCATCCCACCCTCTCCCTCTCCCAGAGTCCAAAAGACTATTCTATACATCAGTGTCTCTTTTGCTGTCTCGTATACAGGGTTATTCTTACCATCTTTCTAAATTCCATATATATGCATTAGTATACTGTATTGGTGTTTTTCCTTCTGGCTTACTTCACTCTGTATAATAGGCTCTAGTTTCATCCACCTCATATTTTATAATTATTTTTAAATATTTGTATTAAGAGATTTATCTCAAAGACTTGGCTCATGCAGTTGTGGGCCTAGGTTGGTAAATGGGAAATCAGAAAGGCAGGCCTGCAGACTGAAACTTTAGGCAGGAGCTGACCCTGATGTCTTGAGGCAGAATATCTTCCTCTTCCAGGAAGCCTCAGATTTTGCTCAAAGGGCCTTTGACTGACTGGATGAGGCCACTGCAATGTTGAGGGTGATCTCCTCTCCTGAAGTTCTGATGATGGATGTGAACCACATCCACAAAATACCTTCACAGCAACATCTAGATGGATATTTATTTGAATCACTATAGACTGGCCCAGCCAAGCTGACACCCAGAACAGATCATCACTGTACCTGTCAAGCTTTTTGCTTTGAAAAATCCCAACATTTTTTTGTTATTACTGCCTTTTGCAGTCCACTTGGATTTGCATTGAAGTACATTATATTTGGGGAGCAAAGTCTTCTAGGGAAAAGGGGATTTCTTTTAAAGATATTAATTTTGTAAGATCCTCTCCCCTGACCTGTGGTCATCTGGGGCATGGGGCTTGGTTCAGACTTGAGTCAGAAGGACCATCTCCATGTTCTGGAGCCTCTCCATCCCCCATCCTAGTGAGCAGGGTGTGAGGCTCTGTAATGTCAGTGTGTGAGTGACTGTTGTTTCCTGCTCCAGGTTGCCTATGTCCTGCAGGATTGGTGGCTTGCATTCTGGTGAGTGATTCCTGGTCTGACCCAAACTGCTGTGAAATCTACACAAAGCCTCACTTTGACAGAGTCAGGGTTGGAGAAGGCAATGGCACCACACTCCAGTACTCTTGCCTGGAAAATCCCATGAATGGAGGAGCCTGGTAGGCTGCAGTCCGTGGGGTCGCTAAGAGTCGGACAGGACAGCGACTTCACTTTTACTTTTCACTTTCATGTATTGGAGAAGGAAATGACAACCCACTCCAGTGTTCTTGCCTGGAGAATCCCAGGGATAGGAGAGCCTGGTGGGCTGCTGTCTATGGGGTCGCACAGAGTCGGACATGACTGAAGTGACTTAGCAGCAGCAGCAGCAGCAGGAGGAGAGATGGGGCAAGTTCAGCCTCCACTTCTGACCCTCACATAGTTTCCCTGAAGAAAGATGAAAGTTCCTGGGGGTGGTGTGTGATCCTGTTGTCATCTCTCACCATGTTCCTCCCTGTAACAGCTTCTTCACAGAAAATTCTTTTTCTTTTTTTTAACTTTTAATATTGTATTCCAATATAGCCTATCAACAATGTTGTGATAATTTCATATGAACAGTGAAGGGATGCAGCCATACATATACACGTACCCATTCTCCCCCAAACTTCCCTCCCATCCAGGCTGCCACATAACATTGGGAAGAGTTCCATGTGCTGTACAATAAGACCTTGTTGGTTACCTGTTTTAAATATAGCAGTGTGTACATGAGCATCCAAACATTCTAATTATCTTTCCCCTTGGCAACCATAAGTTCATTTTCTATCCCTGTCTTCACAGATAATTTTGAAAACAGAAAGTCATGATTCAGATTTTTAAAAGGAAGACACACAGAGAGCTTGTGAGCTGGGAAACACTTTCCAGCATAAAATACATTTCTTGAATTGAAGTAATTTTTCGGTGATATTTGTGTAAATTTTATGTATATCTATAGTGTAATATTTTTTATTTCCTGTTCCATAGGGCAAATGTACAAAATGACCTGTATTTTGGGAGATATGTAAAAGAAGATGAAGATGTAGTGTCCATTCTGAACTGGTACTTAGGAGTTTATTCAGGTAAAGCTGAGTCATCTGCTCCATTATAGGAGAGCTTAAGGCACTTATAATGAGTCTGTGTGAGCAACAGGGCTTCCAGAGTAATTTAGTAATGTCTTAACAGACTAAGTGTCTAAATCACATTTACTCTATGAATTAACTAAAATAGTTATTTTAAAGATCTACTAGAAGAAAAGAGGCTGAATGGAGACTCTTAATTTGGTCTATACTGGATTGTGGTAGTTAAACCAGGATTGAATATTGAGAAAATCAGCCACTGGAAATATGTAGCTATTGTATATTTTAATAGGTGTTTTAACTAAATTTTATATCTCTGTATGGATGGGCAAGGGGATTAGAAATGGATCCCCACCCTGTGGTTCAGATTGTCCAATTCTGTCTTCATAAACCCTGGCTTTTATTGATCTTGGATGAAATCCTCTGGCAGCATGGGCCCTAGATAAAAGCATTATTCCGTTCCAGGTATGCAAAGCTCCCCTTTCCACATGGCTCATTTCCTGAGCTTCACTAATAACTTGAGAAGCTAAGCAGGGGAAGTCCATTGTCTAAAATTAGGATTCCTTCTCTTCTTACCCTGAGATCATAGTGTTAGCTCCTCCCCAACTGTGTGATTAATTCAATTTTGGCTTGCTAGACTAATATTATAATGACTGTATCTATTCACAAGACTATTTAGAATATATATAGCATAGCATTATATACTATTTAAAGGATATCTTTAACAAAAACTTTAAATGCCTTCTTTATCCAATTATCTGTTTATGGACATTTAGGTTGCTTCCATGTCCTAGCCTTTTGTAAATGGTGTTGCTATGAACACTGGGGTGCATGTGTCTTTTTGAATTATGGTTTTCTCAGGATATGTGCCAAGTAGTGAGATTGCTAGGTCGTATGGTGGTTCTGTTTTCTATTTTTTAAGGAGCCTCCATTAATAAAGCTGAGTACTGGAGAATTGATGCTTTTAAACTGTGGTGTTGGAGAAGACTCTGGAGAGTCCCTTGGACTGCAAGGAGATCCAACCAGTCCATCCTAAAGGAGATCAGTCCTGGATGTTCATTAGAAGGACTGATGTTGAAGCTGAAACTCCAATACTTTGGCTACCTGATGTGAAGAACTGACTCATTGGAAAAGACTCTGATGCTGGGAAAGATTGAAGGCAGGAGAAGGGGATGACAGAGGATGAGATGGTCGGATGGCATCACCGACTCAATGGACATGAGTTTGAGTAAACTCTGGGAGTTGGTGATGGACAGGGAGGCCTGGCATGCTGCAGTTCATGGAATCGCAAAGAGTCAGACACAACTGAGCAACTGAACTGAACTGATACTGTTCTCCATAGTGACTGTAGCAATTTACATTCCTACTAACAGTGTAAGAAGGTTCCCTTTTTCCACACCTTCTCTAGCATGTATTGTTTGTATATTTTTTGATGATGGCCATTCTGACTGGTGTGAAGTAATACCTTATCTGAATTTTGATCTGTATTTCTCTAATAACGATATTGAACATTTTTTCATGTCCCTCTTGGCCATCTGTATGGTTTCTTTGGGGAAAGGTCTATATAGATCTTCTGCCCATTTTTTCATTTTTTTAAAATATATTAAGCTGCTGAGCTGTTTGTATATTGTGGACATTAATCCCTGGTCATTTACTTTTTTTGCAATTATTTTCTCCCATTCTCAGGACTGTCTTTTTATTTCATTTATGGTACATATATACACTGGGTTTGGGGGGGGTGGCTTCCTGGGTAGCTCAAATGGTAAAGAATCTGCCTGCAATGTGGGAGACCTGGGTTGGATCCCTGGGTCAGGAAGAACTCCTGGATAAGGGTATGACAACCTACTCCACTATTCATCCTTGGAGAATTCCATGGACAGAGGAGCCTGGCAGGCTACAGTCCATTGGGTTGCAAAGAGTTGAACATGACTGAGTGACTAACATGCATATACACTGGAGTATTACTTATCCACAGAAAGGAATGAAATTGGGTCATTTGTCGAGATGTGGATGGACCTAGAGTCTTTCGTACAAAGTAAAGTAAGTCAGAAAGAGAAAAACAGAAAAACAAAAATAACAATTGAATTAATGCATATATATGGAGTCTAGCCTAGCCTCTTCGTGGATCACTGCATGGCAAAGGGGCTGGTATAACTCAATGAAGCTATGAGCTATGCCATGTAAGGCCACCTAAGACAGATGGGTCAGAGTTGAGCGTTTTGAAAAAAAAAAAAAAATAGAATCCACTGGAGGAGGGAATGGCAAACCACTCCAGTGTACTGGCCATGAGAAACCCATGAACTGCATAAAAAGACAAAAATATAAGATGCCAAAAGATTAGCACCCAGGTCAGAAGGTGTCCAATATGCTACTGGGGAAAAGCAGAAGACAACTACTAATAGCTCCAGACAGAATGAAGTGGCTGGATCAAAGGGGAAACGATGCTCAGTTGTGGATGTGTCTGGTGGGGAAAAAATTTTGATGCTATAAAGAACAGTATTGCATAGGACTCTGGAATGTTAGGTCTATGAATCCAGGTAAATTGGATGTGGTCAAGCAGGAGATGTTAAGACTAAATATCGACATCTTAGGAATCAGTGAACTAAAATGGACAGGAATGGGTGAATTTAATTCAGATGACCATTATATCTACTACTGTTGGCAAGAATCACTTTGAAGAAATGGAATAGCACTCATAATCAACAAGAGTCCAAAATGCAGTTCTTGGTTGCAACTTTAAAAATGACAGCATGATCTCAATTCATTTCCAAGGCAAACTATTCAACATCTCACTAATCCAAGTCTATGAACCAACCCTTGATGCTGAAGAAGCTGAAGTTGACCAGTTCTATGAAGACCTAGAAGACCTCCTAGAACTAAATGCAGAGTTCTAGAGAATAACAAGGAGAGACTGGAAGGCTTTCTTCAATGGACAATACAAAGGAATAGAGGAAAACAACAGAAAGGGTAAGGTAGAGATCTTTTCAAGGAAATTGGAAATATCAAAGGAACATTTCATCTGAAGATGAACACAATAAAGGACAGAAACGGTAAAGACCTAATGGAAGTAGATGCGATCAAGAAGAGATGGAAAGAATGCACAGAAAAACTGTACAGTAAAGATCTTAATGATATGGATAACCACAATGATGTAGTCTCTTATACAGAGCCAGACATTCTGGAGTGTGAAGTCAAGTGAGCCTTAGGAAGCACTGCTGCCTATAATGTAGTGGAGGTGATGGGATTGCAGCAGAGCTATTTAAAACCCTAAAATACGATGCTATTAAAGTGCTGCCCTCAACGTGTCAGCAAATTTCAAAAACCCAGCAGTGGCCACAGGACTGGGAAAGGTCAATCCTCATCCCAGTTCTAAAGAAGGGCAGTACTAAAGAATGTTCATTCCACCAGACAGTTGCACTCATCTCCCATGCTAATAACGTTATGCTCAAAATCCTTCAAGCTATGTTTCAGCATCATGTGAACTGAGAACTTCCAGATGTCCAAGCTGCATTGATAAAGGCAAGTGAACCAGAGATCAAATTGCCAACATTTGCTGGATCATAGAGAAAGCATGGGAATTCCAGAACAACATCTACCTCTGTTTCACTGAATAAGCTAAAGCCTTTGACTATGTGGATCATAACAAACTGGGGAAAACTCTTAGAGATGGGAATACCAGACCATCTTACCTGTCTCCTGAGAAACCTGTATGTGGGTCAAGAAGCAACAGTTAGCACCCTGTATGGAACAACTGATTAGTTCAGGATGGAGAAAGAAGAATGACAAGGCTGTTTGTTGTCACCCCGTTTATTTAACTTATACACAGAGCACATCATGTGAAATGCTGGGCTGCATGGGTTACAATTTGGAGTCAAGATTGCTGGAGAGTATCAGTCTCAGGTATGTGGATGATACCACTCTAATGGCAGAAAGCAAAAAGGAACTAAAGAGCCTCTTGATGAGGATGAAGAGGGAGGGTGAAAAAGCCAACTTAAAACTGAATATTAAAGAAACTAAGATCATGGCATCCAGTATTATCACTTCATGGCAAACAGGAGGGGAAAATGTGGGAACGGTGATGGATTTCCTCTTCTTAGACTCTAAAATCACTGCAGATTGTGACTGCTGACATGAAATTTGCAGACAATTGCTTCTTGGCAGGAAAGCTATGACAAATCTAGATAGTGTGTTAAAAAGCAGAGACATCACTTTGCCGACAAAGGTCTGTATACACAAGGCTATCTTTCCAGTAGTCATGTACAGATGTGAGAGCTGGACAATAAAGAAGGCTGAGCACTAAAGAATTGATGTTCTCAAACTGTGGTGCTGGAGAAGACTCTTGAGAGTCCCTTGTATTGCAAGGAGATCCAACCAGCCCATCGTAAAGGAGATTAGTCCTGGGTGTTCATTGGAAGGACTGATGTTGAAGCTGAAACTCCAATACTTTGGCCACCTGATGCAAACAGCTAACTCACTGGAAAAGACTCTGATGCTGGGAAAGGTTGAATGCAGGAGAAGAGGGTGACAGAGGACGAGCTAGTTGGATAGCATCACTGATTCATGAACTTGGGCAAACTCCAGGAGATGGTGAGGGACAGGGAAGCCTGGCATGCTGCAGTATATGGAGTTGTGAGAATTGGACATAACTTGGCGACTGAACAACATGTAATCTAGAAAAATGGTACATAGGAACCTATTTTCAGGGGATGAATAGAGTTGTAGATGTAGAGAATAGATGTTTGGACACAAAGTGGGAGTAGCGAGGTGAGAGAGGTGAATTGGGAGATTAGGGTTGAAATACATACATTACCATGTGTAAAACAGACAGCTAGTGGGAAGCTGCTATATAGCACAGGATGCTCAGCTCAGTGCTCTGTGATGACTTAGCAGGGAGGGATGGGGGAAGGGAAGTCCAAGAGGGACATATGCATATATATAGCTGATTTACTTTGTTTAACAGCAGAAACTAATATAACATTGAAAAGCAACTATAATCCAAGAAATTTTTTAAATAACTAAAACTTGAAATATTCTCATAGGAAACACTTGTACAAGCTTTCTACAAAGAGTAAGTTATGTAAAAATCCACTCATTGAAATTTGATATTTATTTTATTGATCACTTGATAAGAAACTTGAATCTACCAGCAGTTTACCTTCTGAATTAGTGGACAGTAAGGGCTGAGAGAAGAAGGAAGGGATTCTGTTACACATTCATATAGGATGGTGGGCTAAGGCCAATTCCTGTTGATGGAATTCAGGAATTTGAGCAGCTTTCAGAAGTTAAATAACACTGACATCATAACTGAACGGAAAAAATGTACTTGATGAAATATACATTGCCAAAGTTATCTCCACTCTACATAGCATTGTGAGTTGAAGAGATGTTTGGAGGGCTATTTTTATTTTTATATGCACAGTAGTGCTCTTTTATGTCATTAATAAGACATAAATTTAAATAATTATATTTATTTACAAATGCTTTGGGGTTCTATAAAATAGTGAGAGATTAGCTTAGATTATCTTGTTTATCTCATTTCAGAATATAATTTGTAGTTTCTTGCAGTTTAATTATTTAAGAGATTGTCCACTTGCAACTTAACATGGTCTTTTCATACTTTTTATACGTACTTGGGCATAGAAGCAGCTAGTTTATTTGTATTATTTTAAACTTTTATTAATTTTTATTATAGTTTCTTTTAATGTTTTAGTTTCTGTTGTACAGCCAAGTGAACCATTGAACATATATCTTATCTTTGGATTTCCTTTCCATTTAGGTCATCACAGAGCATTAAGTAGAGTTCCCTGTGCTATACAGTAGGCTCTTAAAAAAGCTACTTTATATGAAAATAAGGAAATGGTATATCATGTCTCCTTTTCCCTTAATTAATTCTTGTGCTGGTAGTAAAGCACTGGAGAAGGGAATGGCAACCCACTCAACTCCAGTATTCTTGCCTGGAGAATTTCATGGTTAGGGAACCCTTGGGGCTACAGTCCATGGGGTTGCAAAGAGTATGACATGACTCAGCACCTAAAAATTTCATTTTCACCAAAGCATACCTTACTTTTACATTATGGGACATGTTGTAAATAATGAGATTCGAAATGTGGAGAAAGAAAGATCAGATCAGATCAGATCAGTCGCTCAGTCGTGTCTGACTGTTTGCGACCCCATAAATCACAGCACACCAGGCTTCCCTGTCCATCACCAACTCCAGGAGTTCACTGAGACTCATGTCCATCGAGTCAGTGATGCCATCCAGCCATCTCATCCTCTGTCGTCCCCTTCTCCTCCTGCCCCCAATCCCTCCCAGCATCAGAGTCTTCTCCAATGAGTCATCTCTTCGCATGAGGTGGCCAAAATACTGGAGTTTCAGCTTTAGCATCATTCCTTCCAAAGAAATCCAAGGGCTGATCTCCTTCAGGATGGATCGGTTGGATCTCCTTGCAGTCCAAGGGACTCTCAGGAGTTTTATCCAACACCACAGTTAAAAAGCATCAATTCTTCGGCACCAAGCCTTCTTCGCAGTCCAACTCTCACATCCATACATGACCACAGGAAAAACCATAGCCTTGACTAGACGAACAGGTACTTGTATAATTATCTTTCTTATAAGTTTTATTAGAACTTGTAATTGAATTAGGCAAGCCTAGAATGAAGCTGTGGTTTACATATTTTCCCACATGTTGTTTTCATTTAGTCAGAGGAAAACAGTGATTTTTATACTTTTCTTTATAAATGTATTTTTTGAAAGCACATATATATATATATGTATAGAATATATATATTCTCTGTGTGTGTTATATTCTATATTCTGTATATGTAAACCTCTATGCAAATTTTATTTATAGAATAAAATATACAGTATCTTTTTAAACTGCCTGTCATGCTTTAGCATGGTTGAGAATAAGAGATCTTGTGCTGGGCAATATTTCTTTATTTCAGGGTTAACTGTGTCTGCTGTCCTTTTTGGCATCACACGGTCTCTGTTGATATTCTACATCCTTGTTAATTCTTCACGAACTTTGCACGACAAAATGTTGGAGACCATTTTAAGAGCTCCTGTATTGTTCTTCAATAGAAATCCAATAGGTAAGTCAGACACCAAATTTTTTAGTGAATATGTCTTGTTAACACATAATAAAGTGCCTGGTTTGTATGAAATACAATTTCATATTTGAAAATGGAAGATATGCTTAGAAGAAAATCACTGTGTCTGTTTATTCATTTTCTACAAAAGCTTCACTGATAATTTTTCCTGCCAGAGAAAACCTGAATATAGGAGCAAATAAAATTTTATTCTAATTTATGCATGTCTGTAAAAATACATGAATGTTTACTTTGCAGGATGATTTAGAAGTCCATTTGTTATGTGGCATATGAAACACCTAACAGATGATGCAAATGTATTGAAATGTTTTTGATTAGTTGTTGAAACGTTGGATTTGTTATGTAGTGTTAAGCTAACTAGGAAGGACCTTTTTCCAGGAACATCTCTACAGAAGACAGGCTGTGTGTTTCTTTCTTTCTTTTTTCCATCCATTTTTGGGACCACAGAGCTCTGACACATGCCCATATTTTGAGTTTTACCTAAATGGTAATGTAAGATTAATTAAAATACAAGATCAGTGAAATGTAAACATCCTCTTCAATAAAATCAACCCTCTAGCTTTACAATGGACTTTTGGTTACATTTAAGAGGTCTTGTGGTTTATAGCAGGTGAATCTTCAGTATTAAGTAAGAGTGTTCCTGAAGGGTTCCCAGTGGTTACTTCCTTCTTTCTGAGGCCTTCGACCTGTCTTGCTTCTGAAAGTGGCCTCCTGACCTGGGTTTCTATGAAGAGCTAGTTTATCAGCACACATGCCACTCTGTTCAGTTGGTTAGACTTGTGCTGTGGCCCAGGGAGGCTTTGTTTTTGTAGGTCATAATTGACAGGGCCTGTTGAGGCAGGGCAGAGAAGGCAATGGCACCCCACTCCAGTACTCTTGCCTGGAAAATCCCATGGATGGAGGAGCCTGGTAGGCTGCAGTCCATGGGGTTGCTAGGAGTCAGACATGACTGAGTGACTTCACTTTCACTTTTCAATTTCATGCATTGGAGAAAGTAATGGCAAGCCACTCCGATGTTCTTGCCTGGAGAATACCAGGGACTGGGGAGCCTGGTGGGCTGCTGTCTCTGGGGTCGCACAGAGTCGGATACGACTGAAGTGACTTAGCAGCAGCAGTTGAGGCAGGTATGTAACTGGAGGGAGGACAGTAGTAGCCTTGGCCTGGCCATCAACTAACTGTGCCATCAAGGCCAAAGTAGATAGATACTACTGGAAGCGGATCTCCAGGCAGGATGTTATCATGGTTATAAGTATGGACTCTGGAGCCAACTTCCTGGGTTCAGCCCTAGTACTAGTTACTAATAGTAATAGCTAGCTATAATTATGTTAATACTTATATGCTAGTTATTTAATTTCTCTGTGTTTAATTTTCTTACCTATAAAATGAGAATACTATTCACACACTTACTGATATCTTGATGTTATGCCCATTAAGCAGGTTAATATTTCACAGTGCTTAGCACAAGGTCAGTGCCTAATGAACCTCAGTGAGGATGTCGACATGATGTCTGGGAACTTCTCTCCTGTGTAATGGAAATACCACTGTTCTTCCTGTTTCACAACACTGTTGTGAGAATTAAATAAGACTGTTTAGGGCAGCATCTTGTGCAGATTTATTCAACACATGTTCTTTAGCCCAGGCACTGTGAGGAGCACAGGATGGTAAACTTCAGAGGCCCACACAATCTCATCTTATTATGAAGCTGGAGTGAGGAAGTGATTGGAAGAGTCTTTGCTATTACAGCTGTGAGGTCTCTCTACTTTGCCTGTTAACATGAAAACTATAGTCATAAATTTGCAAGCATCAGTTGGGACTGAATTTCTGTTATCACAGCCTCTGAATGGTTGTGACCACTATTAACCAGGCTCTTGATGACCTGTAGACCTGTCCAGATGCTGATTTATTATTCAAGGATTTGGAACCAAGTTTAAATCTATAAAGTCACTAATCCCAGAGCAGCAGGCATACACAGTATGTATCTTGTTTCCCCCTCTTGTGTCTATTATCAGATCTTCATTCATTCAAGAAAATAGAAGCCCAAGTAAGTACTGTAAAGATAGGCCCAAAGGTTTAGGTGAATCAGTTATTTACACTTTTAGTGATATATTAAATTGAACTCTTTTCTGTGTTTATTTTCAAAAGTAGAATTTCTAATAGATGATTTATGGTGTTCTTGGTTTCTGGTATGTGATGACATGAAGATAAAACCACATAGAGTGGTGTTACTTGCTACCAAGTTCAAGCTTACTCTACTCATCTCATGATGCCAGTAAGTCTTACAGATGATGTGTTAAGACAAAGAATAGTGACTTTATTTGGAAACCTGGCAGATTGAGAAGATGGCAGACTAATATCTCAAAATAACCATCTTTTGGGGGTCTGGATGCCTAGTTCTTTTAAAGAACATAGGGGAGAGGAGGCGAGGAAGTGAAGTCAAAAGGCCATTTATCTTGTGAAATAAGAGGGTATTTGTTCATTTTTTTTCTTTTCTGTAGCCATTCACAGGTGGTGAGGGTCAGATTGTCTCCTTGTGAGCTGATAAAAGCCAATTTAGTTTAACAATCAGGCAGAAGGGCAGGGTTCCCTGACAAAAGCAATGCATAGCAATGGTCAAAGAAACAGATCCAGCATGGAGTCAATATTGGCTCCTCCCTGCTACAGTTCCTTTGATGTGCACCTCCCCTGTCTGGGGCCAGTGTGCAGTTCTTTCTCATCCTGAGTCTCCTTAGGGAGCATCACCCTTGCAGGGGTGGCTGCAGAGTCCTGATGGCTGCAACATCCTTTGTTTACTGAAGTGACAGGTGACATTTTTAGTTTATGCCAGATATTTACTAGAAATTCTCATATTCTATCCTGCAGCCTTAAGGATATACTATTATTGTGGATTCTGAAAAGGGAAGTAAAATCAATGATAAATGATCCTTACTCATTTAGTACTATTTTTGTTTTCCTTCCTATATCGCTCTGATCTTCTTAGATGCTTATTCATAAGTCTGTGCTTGTCACATCTGATATACCTCGGAAAATCATGGCTTATTAACCCAGTAGTAAACTTACAACTTGGAAATGGCCACAAGCCATAATTTACCAAAATGTGAGCTGCTGTGAGCCATCTGGAGGGGAAAAAATTACAGAGAGGTTATAATTATACTTATTTAAAAAGTATCATTTGGCAAAATTAATCTTGATAATTAAAGCAAAATTGATGTAACAATTAGGATTAACTTGTATTTTGCAACTATTTATTTACCAATTTAGCACTTGGAGTAAGTCTAAGATGGGATGGATCTAAAGGGAGGGAACATTCTCAAATCCACCAACCCTTCCTGTTATTGCCACAAGATTCCTCCATTCTTTTAGAAATCAGGACTCAATCAATGTCAATTCCCTACCCATTGCCATTTGGTAGTATTTTTGTTTCTTTTTAGGTATCATCCTATTTTGTCTTTCTTTTTACCACTGACATTGGCTTATTTCATATGAATTTGTAATATATTAAATTTGTTGCTGTGTTACCACTAAGTCATGTCTGATTTTTTTTTGTAGTCCCATGGACTATAGCCTGCCAGGCTTCTCTGTCCATGGGATTTCCCAGGTAAGAATACTGGAGTAGGTTGCCATTTCCTTCTCCAGGGATCTTCCTGACCCAGGGATTGAACCCCTGTCTCTTATGTCTCCTGCATTGGCAGGTGGATTCTTTAGCATGAGCCCCTCAGGAAGCCCAATATATTAAATATTTAATACATATACTTTTTCGGAGAAGGCAATGGCAACCCACTCCAGTATTCTTGCCTGGCAAATCCCATGGATGGAGGGGCCTGGTGGGCTGCAATCCATGGGATCGCTAGGAGTCAGACACGACTAAGTGACTTCACTTTATTTTTTCACTTTTATGCATTGGAGAAGGAAATGGCAAGCCACTCCAGTGTTCTTGCCTGGAGAATCCCAGGGATGGGGGAGCCTGGTGGGCTGCCATCTATGGGGTCGCACAGAGTTGGACACGACTGAAGTGACTTAGCAGCAACATGTACTTTTTAAAAAAATTTATTTATTTATTTTTAGTTGCATTCGTCTTTTTTTTTTGCTGCATGTGGGCTTTCTCTAGTTACAGTGAGCAAGGGTTACTCTTCATTGCAGTGCCTGGGGTGCACATTGTGGTGGCTTTTTCTGTTGCAGAGCTCAGGCTCTAGGCACATGGACTTCAGTAGTTGTGGTGCACAGGCTTAGTTGTTCTGTAGCATGTGGAATCTTCCTGCACCAGGGATTTAACCCATGTCCCCTGCACTGGGGACACTGTACCACCCGGGAAGTCCACAAATACATCTTCTTCAAAAATATTGTTTTGATTTGTTCATGAATTATTTCTCTTAAAGCTCCTATCTGAGGAAATGAGTAATTTTTTGTATCCTATTCTTGCAGGAAGAATTTTTAATCATTTCTTCAAAGACATTGGGCATATGGATGACTTGTTGCCCCTGATATTTCAAGATTTCATCCAGGTAGTGTACCAGTCCTGGCAGAGTTCTCACAGGGAAGAGCAGAGTACCTGTTTCTCAATAATTTTTCACAGGGATTGGAGGTGGGCCTTTCAGCCTGGTGATGTGCCCTGTTATCTTCCATAAGAGGCTGTGTTTCTGAGAAAGAGGTGCAGCTGTGATTGGGGAGGCTGAGTTAACATGAGTAAAATCGGGGGCAGGAGTGGCTACATAGTCACGTCAAGGTTGGTCTGAAGCAGTGGCATGCTGGATAAGTGGTTCTCCCTCTGCTTTCCAGGTATCTGGTGTGAATTCCCTTTACTGTGAGCACATTTCATAACACAGAGACAATCACTTCTTATGGAAAGATAACCTAGATTAACTAAATTATGCATTGTATTTGGCTTCCCAAGTGGCTCAGTGGTAAATAATTTACCTGCCAATGCAGGAGATACAAGAGATGAGGGTTCAATTCCTGGGTTGGGAAGATGCCTTAGAGAAAGGAATGGCAACCCACTTCAGTATTCTTGCCTAGAAAATTCCGCAGACAGAGGAGCCTGGTGGGCTATAGTCCATGGGGCTGCAAAGGGTTGGACGCAACTGAGCACAAGCATAATGCATTGTACTCCTACAAGGGACAAATATCTACTGCACCATTTTATTTGGATAAAACCAGGTGTGGTTACTTACAAAGAAAAGATTGGTTAAAAATAAGGTGAAAATAATACTTTAACAAGAACAATGTTGTTTACTTGCTAAACTGTGTCTGACTCTTTTGTAACACTGTGGACTGCAGCCCACCAGGCTTCTCTATCCACGGGATTTCTCAGGCAAGAATACTGGAGTGGGTTGCCATTTCCCTGTCCAGGGAATATTCCTAACTCAGAGATAAGACTTGTGTATCCTGCAGTGTAGGTAGATTCTTACCACTGAGCCACGTGGGAAGTCCAACAAGTTTAATAGAGAGAAGCTTTGAAGATACGAAGGCTTTTAAGCCAGTAATTCGATTATGGGATGAAAGTCGTCTCAGAAAATGTCTTTTGTTTTTGTAGACAGTTTTTCTTTTCATAAGCTGATTGCTGTCTCAAGGTGTCTTATTGCCAAATTCAGACTTAAATTGAAGAAAGTAGGGAAAACCACAAACCATTCAGATATGACCTAAAACAAATTATACAGTGGAAGTGAGAAATAGATTGAAGGGACTATATCTTATGGGCAGAGTGCTTGAAGAACTATGGACGGAGGTTTGAGACATTGTTCAGGAGACAGGGATCAAGACCGTCCCCAAGAAAAAGAAATGCAAAAAAGCAAAATGGCTGTTTGAGGAGGCCTTACAAATAGTTGTAGAATGAAGAGCAGCAAAAAGCAAAGGAGAAAAGGAAAGATATTCCCATTTGAGTGCAGAGTTCCAAAGAATAGCAAGGAGAGATAAGAAAGCCTTTCTCAGTCATCAATGCAAAGAAATAGAGGAAAACAATAAAATGGGAAAGACTAGAGATCTCTTTAAGAAAATTAGAGATACTAAGGGAATATTTCATGCAAAGATTGGCTCAATAAAAGACAGAAATGGTATGGACCTAACAGAAGCAGAATATTAAGAAGAGGTGGCAAGAATACACATAAATGTCCAAAAAGATCTTCATGACCTAGATAATCATGATGGTATGATCACTCACCTAGAGCCAGACATCCTGGAATGTGACGTCAAGTGGGCCTTAGGAAGCCTCACTATGAACAAAGCTAGTGGAGGTGATGGAATTCTAATTGAGCTACTTCAGATCCTAAAAGATGATGCTGTGAAAGTGTTGCACTCAATATGCCAGCAAATTTGGAAAACTCAACAGTGGCCACAGGACTGGAAATGGTCAATTTTCATTCCAATCTCTAGGAAAGTCAATGGTAAAGAGTGCTCAAACTACTGCACAATTACACTCATCTCACATGCTAGTGAAGTAATGCTCAAAAATTTCCAAGTCAGGCTTCAACAATATGTGAACTGTGAACTTCCAGATGTTCAAGTTGGTTTTAGAAACGGCAGAGGAACCAGGGATCAAATTGCCAACATCCGCTGGATCATCAAAAAAGCAAGAGAGTTCCAGAAAAACATCTATTTCTGCTTTATTGACTATGCCAAAGCCTTTGACTGTGTGGATCACAATAAACTGTGGAAAATTCTGAAGGAGATGGGAATACCAGATCACCTGACCTGCTTCTTAAAAAATCTGTATGCAGGTCAGGAAGCAACAGTTAGAACTGAACATAAAACAACAGACTGGTTCCAAATATAAAAGGGACTGTGTCAAGGCTATATACTGTCACCCTGCTTATTTAACTTATATGCAGAGTACATCATGAGAAACGCTGTGCTGGAGGAAGCAGGAATCAAGATTGCTGGGAGAAATATCAATAACCTCAGATATGCAGATGACACCACCCTTATGGCAGAAATTGAAAAAGAACTAAAGAGCCTCTTGATAAAAGTGAAAGAGGAGAGCGAAAAAATTGGCTTAAGGCTCAACATTCAGAAAACGAAGATCATGGCATCTGGTCCCATCACTTCATGGAAAATAGATGGGGAAACAGTGGAAACAGTGCCAGGCTGGATTTTCTTGGGCTCCAAAACCACTGCAGATGGTGAGTACAGCCATGAAATTAAAAGAGGCTTACTCCTTGGAAGGAAAGTTATGATCAACCTAGATAGCAGACTAAACATGGACATTACTTTGGCAGAAAAGGTCCATCTAGTCAAGGCTATGGTTTTTCCAGAGGTCATGTATGGATGTAAGAGTTCAACTATAAAGGAAGCTGAGCGCCCAGGAATTGATGCTTTTGAATTGTGGTGTTGGAGAAGACTCTTGAGAGCCCCTTTGACTGCAAGGTGATCCAACCAGTCCATTCTAAAGGAAATCAGTCCTGAATATTCATTGGAAGGACTTATGTTGAAGCTGAAACTCCAGTACTCTCTCCACTTGATGTGAAAGGCTGACTCCTGGTCCAGGAGGTAGCGGAGCTTCTAGGACGTGACCTCTGATCCTCGATGAAAGGGAGAGGCCACTGTGGATGGTGGGGCAGGAGGTATTGGTGGAAGCCAAGTTCATGTGTTGGACCCAGT
>SJYU01003325.1:124717-140983 GCA_006410795.1 Tragelaphus strepsiceros | reverse complement strand
GCCAGGCCTCCCTTTCCATCATCAACTCCTGGAGCTTACTCAAACTCATGTCCATTGAGTCAGTGATGCCATCCAACCGTCTCATGCTCTATCATCCCCTTCTCCTCCTGCCTTCAATCTTTCCCAGCATCAAGGTCTTTTCCAATGAGTCAGTTCTTCACATCAGGTGGCCAAAGTATTGGAGTTTCAACTTCAGCATCACTCCTTCCAATGAATATTCAGGACTGATCTCCTTTAGGATGGACTGGTTGGATCTCCTTGCAGTCCAAGGGACTCTCAAGAGTCTTCTCCAACACCACAATTCAAAAGCATCAATTCTTATGTATCCTCATGAAAATATATGGGAAATATTTCCATTTTTAATGGTCAGGTTAATGTCAGCTTGACCAGACTACATTCCTCAGTTATTCAGTCAAAAGGTGATCTGTGTGTTGCTCTGTACGTATTTTTGTAGATGTGATTGAAGTCCATAATCAGTTGATTTTAGTAGAGACAAAGCCTCTCTGAAGTAAAAAGAAATTATGCTTGTGGTGAACAGCATCAGCTCCTGCCCAAGGGTTCCAGCCTGTAATAATAGATGACTCTGAGGATTTTGTACTTGCCCAGTCAAGTTAGATTGTGGAATATTATCTTTTTTATATTGATATATTCAGTTCATTGTATGTTGTTTAATATTCTAAGACAGTTTAGTTTGCAATTTTTCTTTCTTTTAATGTTTTTATCTGGTTTTTGTATCATGGTAATGCTGGACCCTGGAAAAATACCCTTGAAAAGTTTGGTAACACTTTTCTGCATAATGTTTTTGTGAAGCCCTCTGGACTTAAAGTCTTTTCTTTGAGAAATTTAAAAATTATGTGTTCAGGCAATTCCCTGGTGGTCTAGTGGTCACAACTTGGTGCTTTCACTGCTGTTGGCCTGAGTTTGATTGCTGGTAGTGAGAGGGTAACAGGCAGGAAGGCCAGAGGTCTCCAAATGGAAGAAACAGGCTGCAAGTGTCAGGCATTTTTATCTCTCTTAAGCAGCAGGAGGAAACAAACTAGTTATATATACATATATATATGCATATATATATATATATTTTTTTTCCCCCTTCTCTATACAAATTTAAAAGGAGGTTTCTCTTAAAATACTGTGTTGCCATAATGACACCTGGTTTCACCTGAAGTTAACTATTCTCAAACCTTGAGTTAGCCAATGCATTTTTCTTATGGAAATGTTTGTCTTAAACTATGTTAATGTACTATGCATTTACCCCAGACTCTTGTCTTCAAGCCAGTTCGCCTAATGGCTCAGAACCTACTTGACAAACAATTATGTTATACTCAGACATTGTTCCCCTAATCTATGTAAATGAAACTAATTGTATGGTAATCTGCCCTTCTACAAGATTCAAGTCAATCGTTTTAAGGGCCGGGATGACTAGTCTGGTGCCAAGATTATCCCAAAATACATCTTATGGATGAGGGGCCTGGTGCCATTCTGAATTTTAAGACATTCCTCTCTTTCATCAACAGACTGCTAATGACTACATAACATCCAGCTGAAGACTAGCAGGGGGATACTCTTTCTGTCCCCTTCTGAGGCCTATGTCAGAAGCTTTCTCTATCTCCTTTATACTTTAATAAAACATTATTACACAAAAGCTTTGAGCGATCAAGCCTTGTCTCTGGCCCCGGATTGAATTCTTCTCCTCCGGAGGCCAAGAATCCTGGTGTCTTTTCATGGTTCAGCAACAACCTTTCATCTTGGGGGCTAATCCGGGATCCTTCAGGACAAGGTACAGATGCTTGGAGCTCTAGTTCTTTGTTCTCATAGCGAACACATTTTCTGATGTACTTTACTAACTCTACGGTGTGCTTGTTTGAATGAATGAAATGTCCTGCACGAAGCAAGTGAGAAGCCCTGCTCTGTGATTCTGTGGTGATCCCTTACAGCTTATGGCAGAAACCTATTGGGGATTTATATCGATCTGCCAAAGCCAAGAGGCACCCAACGTCTCCTTTGAGGACCGAGCAGAAATGGGCCAAGTGTGTGGACCGAACTCTGCTTTCTCGGTCAAACTTTTCGGTCTCTTTGACCTTTACGGAATTAGAAGTACTAACCTAATCTATTGGATCATAGACTTTCAAGGGACTTGGGATCTATGCTGTTACTGTGTACTCTTACTTAGGTCCCAGACTTAGATTGGTAGTCAGAAAGTGCCTAGCCTCGCTAGGAATCAAAAGTTCAGAAGCTAGATGGAGCTCTAGCTCCAAGAGCATCTCTGAGGTTAAAAAAATTACTCAGTTTGGAACTACAGTGTTTTTTTTTTTTTTTTTTCCTTTGGTAATGCTGGCTCTTAGTGGACCAGAGGAGGCTCTTATACTGGTGTGATGATGCTTGGAAGGGACATCTCAGTTTTATGTTTGTATTGATCTTATTGTAGTCGGAAATATACTCAGGGTTGTGCACAATCACTCAGGTGATTAATGCTTACCCCAGCGCTCTTAGCTTGGAAGACATTCTGGAAGGTTACTCTGGTTGCACCCTGGGTGGCACCAGAGGCAAGCAAGATTTTAATGGTGAGGAGCTAGACGTCAGTCAGGGATGCCATCAGGTCTACCCCTGGTGCATCCCCACCCCGTCTCTGTGGTAGAACTGGGAGGGACGAGTATGAAGCCTGTGTCAGTAAGGGACAGAATAAATCTGACCAGGAAAAGAAAAGCTTTGGTGTAAAGTCTGTCTACACCCCCATCTAGAGCATGGAGGGACACCTCTTGTAGAAAGATGACGCTGGTAGCTTTTTTTCTCTCTTACAGATGGGAGCTAACAATTCCAGCCTCACTCCTTTGAACTGTATCCTGAAAAACTGGGATAGATTTGATTCCCAGGGCTTAAAGAAGACATGCCTGGTCTTCCTATGTGATACTGCATGGCCGCGGTACCCACTGGAGGATGGAAAACGGGTGGCCAGTTGGAGGGTCTCTTAAGTATAATACTGTTTTACAATTAGACCGGTTCTGTTAAAAACAAGAGAAATGGGTAGAAGTAGCATATGTATTGCCCTTTTTTTCTGTCCGTGAAATATGCCAGACTTATGTCCTAAAGATATAGATTTGGGTGTGAAACCTTCAGCTCCCTCCTGTCTCCTACTTTGCCTCCATACTTGGGGCTCCAAACTGAGCAAACTGGAAGTCAGATAACCCCCTCATGAAGGGTTGCCTTGGTCTCAGTGGAAACCCAAACTGAAATTCAAATGGCCCAGGTAGAGGTCCAAACAACTCTTGTCTCAGTATGACCTCAGACTACTCTGGTTTCAATAGAAATTCAGACCATCCAAGTAAGAGATGAGATGGCAGACAGGAGACAAAGAGATAAAGAAAAACAGATTTCTCCAATCTATCCCTGGGATCATATGTGCAGAGCAGCAGAGAGGCTGAGGAACAGCCACATAAGCTGTTGCCTCTTCATGAAGTACCCACCAGGAGAAATAATCAGTCTATGAGTGTTAATAAGCCTTTTTCTTATCAAGAAATAGAAATAATCAAGGAGGATCTGGGAGACTATTTAGAGGACCCAGAAAAATATATTAGAGCTTTTAAAGGTGTTACTCTGCTTTATGACCTTACTTGGAAGGATGTGATGTATATCTTGGAACAAATACTGACTCCTGACTCAAAAAGTCGAGTTTTGGGAAAAGCAGTTGCTTATGGAGATGAATGGCTTGGTAATAAATCAATAGAAAAGAGGGAGGACAAGATAACCGCCCTCCCCACTGAAAATCAGACGGTCCCAATTACAGAAGCAGATTGGGACTACAACACAGCTAAAAAAAGATGAGATCAGAGTCATTTTGATATATTCTTGAAGGACTCAGACAGGTGCATGCTAAGCCTTTCAGTTCAGTTCAGTTCAATCGCTCAGTCGTGTCCAACTCTAAGACTTTAAGCTATGACAAATTGACAAACATAGAACCGGAGGAAAAGGAAGCTCTTGGTAATTTCCTAGATAGACTGAGAAAAGACCTTCGCAGATTCACTGAGGTTGATCCTAAAAGTGAAGAGGAAAAAGTGATCTTAAAAGATAGATTTCTCACTCAGTTGGCTCCAGATTATCCACCATAAGCTATTAAAACAGGCGTATGGACCAAATCAGTCCTTAGATAGTCTGTTACAACTGCCTCAGACAGTCTATTATGGTAGGGAATATGAGGAAAAGAAAGAATGGCAGAAAAAGACAAAGGAACAGGCAGAAGCCTTCGCAATGGATATGAAAACCATTCTTAAACAGCCTGAGAAAAATGCCCAGAGGGACCCGGGTGAAAAGGGATGGGCTAGCTATTACTTGGAAAGGAGGGTCACCTCAAGAGGGATTGCCCTCAGGCATCCAAGCTGCCCCCGGCTCCATGTCTAGTCTGCAAAGGACCACACTGGAAGAGAGAATGCCCCCCAGAGGCATAGGTCTCAGGGGTCAGACTCTCAAGACACATCAGGACTGAAGGTGCCTGGGGGACCCCACACAAACTCCCATCCTAATTATACCTGTGGAACCCCGGGTATTAAGAACTGTGGGGAGCCAATCCATCAGTTTCCTTTTGGATACTGGGGCAAATTACTCTGTGCTTTCTGAAGCCCCTGGCCAACTTTCTTCCCAATCTGCTTCCATAATGGGACTGTCTGGACAAGCCAAAAGGTATTATTTCAGCTATATTTTAAGTTGTAACTGGGATTCTGTGCTGTTTTCACATGAGTTTCTGATCATGCCAGAATCTCCCTCACCCCTTTTGGGGAGGGATATACTGAGCAAGGTCCATGCCTCTGTTTTCATGAATATGGAGCCCTCATTCTCTCCCCCTTTAATTAAACAAAGTGTAAATCCTAGAGTATGGGCTGATGGTAAATCTGTGGGTCAAGCACAAAATGCTATTCCTGTAGTTGTCAAGCTCAAAGACCTGCACTTATTTCCACATATGAAGCAGTATCCACTGAAACCCGAGGTTAAGGAAGGGTTAAAACAGAGGTTTTAAAGGAGCAAGGCCTATTAATTCCCTTAACAGTTCATGCAACACTCATATTTTGTGTATAAAAAATCAAATTTAAAGGAGCATGGACTATTAATTCCCTGGAACAGTCCATGCAACACTCATATTTTGTGTATAAAGAAATCAAATTTAAAGGAGCAGGGACTACTAATTCCCTGTAACAGTCTATGCAACACTCCTATTTTTGGTATAAAAAAATCAAATTTAAAGGAGCAGGGGCTATTAATTCTCTGTAACAGTCCATGCAACACCCCTATTTTGGGTAAAAAGAAATCAAATGGTAAATGGAGACTAGTTCAAGATTTACAAATAATAAATGAGGCTGTAGTTCCTTTACACCCCATGGTGCCTAATCCTTACACTCTATTGTCTAAAATTCCTGAATGAGCCAAATATTTCTCAGTAATTGATTTGAAAGATGCCTTCTCTTCAGTGCCTTTGGCAGAGGAAAGTCAGTTTCTATTTGCCTTTGAAGACCCTACGCAGCCAGCTTCTCAGTTAACTTGGACAGTTTTGCCCCAGGGATTTCAAGACAGTCCTCACTTATTTGGACAAAGTTTTTCACGGGATCTACAAAACTTTAATAGCTCTGAGTGATTAAAGCTTGTCTCTGGCCCCGGATTGAATTGTTCTCCTCCAGAGGCCAAGAATCCCCGTGTCTTTTCAAGGTTCAGCAACAAACTTTCATCTTGGGGGCTCATCTGGGATGGGGCACCCCATGGCTCAGGGCAGGTGGTGTGGGCTCTTACCTATGGGCATGGCTTCCCCCTGGTTGCATCAGTTCAGTTCAGTTGCTCAGTCGTGTCCGACTCTTCACAACCCCATGAATCGCAGCATTCCAGGCCTCCCTGTCCATCACCAACTCTGGTAGTTCACTCAAACTCATGTCCATCGGGTCAGTGATGCCATCCAGCCATCTCATCCTCTGTCATCCCCTTCTCCTCCTGCCCCCAATCCCCCCCAGCATCAGAGTCTTTTCCAATGAGTCAACTCTTCTCATGAGGTGGCCAAAGTACTGGAGTTTCAGCTTTAGCATCATTCCCTCCAAAGAAATCCCAGGGCTGATCTCCTTCAGAATGGACTGGTTGGATCTCCTTGCAGTCCAAGGAACTCTCAAGAGTCTTCTCCAACACCACAGTTCAAAAGCATCAATTCTTCAGCGCTCAGCCTTCTTCACAGACCAACTTTCACATCCATACATGACCACAGGAAAAACCATAGCCTTGACTAGACGGACCTTTGTTGGCAAAGTAATGTCTCTGCTTTTGAATATGCTATCTAGGTTGGTCATAACTTTCCTTCCAAGGAGTAAGTGTCTTTTAATTTCATGGCTGCAGTCACCATCTGCAGTGATTTTAGGGAGATGCAAAACTCGGTGGGCAATGTCTGTATTTTACTGGTATGGTTATTTGGCTGCAGTGATTGTTCCCTCTTTGGGAACTACAGATGTTATGCTACGAGTGGATGCTTTGACTAATTTTACTCAACAGGCATTACAAGATTCTCAAAAAGCTATTTCAGCTCTTAATCCTCAACAAGCACAAATTAGAAAGGTGTTTTTACAAAACAGATTGGCTTTAGGTATTCTGACAGCTGTACAAGGAGGAGCATGTGCCATTATTCATACCCAATGCTGTACATATATACCTGATATGAGCACTAATGTTACTCATTTTACTAAACACACGAACAAGATGACTGGGGCTATGGGTACTCCTGAAGCCTCAATTGCCTCACTTTGGGAGATGTTAACTAGTTTCCCAGGGTGGGAAACTATCTTAATTACAATAATTCTGATTGTTTTGTTTTTGCTGTTTGCTCCCCGCATCTATAACTGTGTAACTGGGTTTGTTTCTAGTGGCATGAAAGCTTTTAAGTTACAAATGGTTGCTTAAACTCCTGATACTGCTGCAGCTTCTTCCAACTACTACTTGGGGCCCCTCGATCAGAAATCCTCAGTATGAGGGTTAGGAGGATATGTTGCCTGGCCAATTTAGGGATAACAACCCTTGTCAGCTCGGAAGCAGTTACGGAAGAAGAATGACGCCCCTTTTCCCTAGGCAACGTAATTCTCCTAGAAGAGAAGTGGGGAATGAGAGGGTAACAGGCAGGAAGGCCAGGGTTCTCCAAACGGAGGAAATAGCCTGCAAGTGTCAGACATTTTTATCTCTTGTAAGTGGCAGGAGGAAACAAACTAGTTTCCCCTTCTCTATACAAATTTAAAAGGAGGCTTCTCTTAAAATACTGTGTGGCCATAATGACACCTTGTTTCGCCTGAAGTTAGCTATTCTCAAACCTTGAGTTAGCCAGTGCATTTTTCTGATGGAAATGTTTGTCTTAAGCTATGTTAGTGTACTATGCATCAACCCCAGACTTTGTCTTCAAGTCAGTTCTGCTTAATGGCTCAGAACCTACTTGAAAAACCATTATGTTATACTCAGATATTGTTCCCCTAATCTATGAAAATGAAACTAATTGTATGGTAATCTGCCCTTCTACACGATTCAATTCAATCATTTATGGCCTGGAATGACTTGTCTGGTGCCAAGATTATCCCAAAATACATCTTATGGATGAGGGGCCTGGCGCCATTCTGAGTTTTAAGACATTCCTTTCTTTCATTAACAGATATAACATTCTCTTTGTAATGCTTATGATATCTTTTGTATTAAAATGAAACCTAAAGTATTAGTTCCTCAGTCATGTCTGACTCATTGTAACCCCATGGACTGTAGCCTCTCAGGCTCCTCTGTCCATGGGATTCTCCAGGCAAGAATACTGCTGTAGGTTGTCTTTTCCTTTTTTGGGTGATCTTCCCAAACCAGTGCTCAAACCTGGGTCTCCCCTATTGCAAGCAGATTCTTTACCGTCTGAGGCACCAGGGAAGCCCAATCTTTTGTGTTATCCTCTTGGAATTCATGTGAATAGTAAAATTTTCTCTCTCTCTCTCTTTTTTTCTTTTGCATTTTGTAGTGATTTCAAAGAACTATACTTTGTGTTTGTTGATTTTTCTGCTAAAAAATTAGCTTTCTTTTTCATTCAGGTCTTTTGTCATTTAGTTGCTTAGTTGTGTCTGATTTTTTGTGACCTCATGGACTGCAGCACTCCAGGCTTGGCTGTCCTTCACTATCTCCCAGAGTTTGTTCAAACTCATGTCCATTGAGTTGATGATGCCATCCAACCATCTCATCCTCAGTCGCTCCCTTCTCCCTCTGCCCTCAATCTTTTCCAGCATTAGAGTCTTTTCCAATGAATCAGCATCTCACATCAAGTAGCCAAAGTATTGGAGCTTCAGCATCCAATCTTTCCAGTGAATAATCAGCATTGATTTCCATTGGGATTGACTGGTTTGGTCTCCTTGCTGTCCCAGGGACTCTCAAGAGTCTTTTTTTTNTTGCCCTTATTTTCATTTTTCTACATACTTTTATATGCAAGTTTTTTTTTTCTTTTATTTATAAGATGGATTTTAAAACCTTTGACTTTTAGCTTTTTTAAAGACTTTTTTCTTTTTTAAAAATTATTTTAATTTTATTGGTATATGGTTGATTTACAATGTTGTGTTTGTTTCAGATGTATAGCAAAGTGATTCAGTTATACATGTACATATATTCATTCTTTTTTAGATTCTTTTCTCATATAGGTTATCACAGAATGTTGAGTAGATTTCCCTGTAATATACTTTTATAGTGCTCTTCTTTTTAAGGTGTATCTTGTTAAATTATCAAATAAGAGGACTCCAGACTTAAATTTGATAATAAGGTTGAACCCTGACAAAAGTGGAAAGGAAGCATTTGATCAATGAGAAACACTAAACGTGAAGAAAGAGACACACCATGTTTCCCTAAAGCTTCCTGTTGTGCTGGTTAAAAAAGTGTGAACCAAACCCCATCATTCACTCTCCAGTGGAGTTACCTGTGACTCTTAGTTGAGAGTGAATTGAAGGATACCCAAGTCCCAGAGTTGACGTGGTTGTGAAAAGATGCAAGGCAGCCAAATGAGGGATGAAGAATGTGATTAATGTATCCCAAGCAAAGGGCAGGTTTAGAAAAACTTAGTCTTAGGGTTTGTACTTGTATGTGTACACGTGTTAGTCACTCAGTTGTGTCTGATTCTTTACAATCTCATGGACTGTAGACTGCCAGCCTCCTCTGTCCATGGAATTCTCTAGGCAAGAATAATGGAGTGGGGTACCATTCTCTTTCCCAGGGGATCTTCCCAACCCAGGGATCGAACCAGGGTCTTTTTGCAATGCAGTCAGATTCTTTACCGTCTGAGTCACCAGGGAAGTCCAGGGTTTGTATAGATCTCATCATATAGCTAAGACTCACCAATGTTTTATAATATACTGATTTACAGAGTTAAATTAGTTTCAGTTCATTCGCTCAGTCATGTCCGACTGTTTGTGACCCCATGAATTGCAGCACGCCAGGCCTCCGTGTCCATCACCAACTCCTGGAGTTCTCTCAAACTCACATCCACTGAGTCGGTGATGCCATCCAGCCATCTCATCCTGTAGTCCCCTTCTCTTCCTGCCCCCAAGCCCTCCCAGCATCAGAGTCTTTTCCAATGAGTCAACATTTTGCATGAGGTGGCCAAAGTACTGGAGTTTCAGCTTTAGCATCATTCCTTCCAAAGAACACCCAGGACTAATCTCCTATAGAATGGACTGGTTGGATCTCTTTGCAGTCCAAGGGGCTTTCAAGAGTCTTCTCTAACACCATAGTTCAAAAGCATCAATTTTTCAGCACTCAGCTTTCTTCACAGTCCAACTCTCACATCCATACATGACTACTGGAAAAACCATAGCCTTGGCTAGATGGACCTTTGTTGGCAAAGTAATGTCTCTACTTTTGAATATGCTATTTAGGTTGATCATAACTTTCTTCTTAAGGAGTAAGCATCTTTTAATTTCATGGCTGCAGTCACCATCTGCAGTGATTTTGGAGCCCAAAAAATAAAGTCTGACACTATTTCCACTGTTTCCCCATCTATCTGCCATGAAGTGATGGGACCAGATGCCATGATCTTAGTTTTATGAATGTTGCTGAGCTTTAAGCCAACTTTTTCACTCTCCATTTTCACTTTCATCAAGAGGCTTTTTAGTTCCTCTTCACTTTCTGCCATAAGTGTGGTGTCATCTGCATGTCTGAGGTTACTGTTATTTCTCCCAGCAATCTTGATTCCAGCTGTGCTTCTTCCAGCCCAGCGTTTCTCATGATGTACTCTGCATATAATTTAAATAAGCAGGGTGACAATATACAGCCTTGTTAGAGGAGATGGATGATATCAAAGGAAACAGAGGTAATGAAGGAGGGATCTGAGAACCAGAGCTGATCTCCAAACTTCCTGAGACGTTCAAGCTACTGTAAATGCTTACATGAAGACTCAGCACTAACCCTCACTTAGTGTTAAGCTTATGTGCTTAGTTGCTCAGTCGTGTCCAACTCTTTACAGCCTCATGGACTGTAGCCTTCCAGGTTCCTCTGTCCTGCAGATTCTGCAGGCAAAAATACTGGAGAGGGTTGCCATGCCATCCTCCAGGGGACCTTCTCAACTCAGAGACCAAAGGCAGGTCTCCCGCATTGCAGGCAGATTCTTTACCATCTCAGCTACCAGGGAAGCCCTATCTAAATGCAATATTGTGCTGAAGGAATGTCTCCTCCAGGCATAGATTGTCATACTCTGCCAACTGAAGAATTTTTCTGAATTGGAAAAATCACCACTTTCTCTCAAGTGAAAGAGTTTATCTAATAATTTTTTTTTATTTGTGCATGTGGATTAATAGACATTGCATAGAATTTCCCAAATGGTGTGCTCCAAGTGGGAAATATATAAAAATAATGATTCTTTGTATTTGGGGGGGCATCAGGACTTGGGTCACTTGCTTCTGGATCAGTATGCTTCTTTCTATATATCCATCACTGTCTCTGTTCCATAGTCTGACAGATATGCAGAAGCACTAGCCATGGTGATGTGGTTCATCAGATGGGCCTGGAATCCTACCAGGTGGGGGTAACTGTGTGTGTAGCTTGAATTGGGCTTTTTGGCATTCCTGAGAATGTAGGAGAAATAAATGAAGTTGGCTACAAGGAAGGGATTTATTGTGTGTTTATTGTACACTAGGATCTTTTGTTTTCTTCTTCAGATGTTAACTTTTTGCTTAGATACTTTTTTCTCCTTCTACAAACTTCTATAAAGGGTTTGAGATGGTTGGCAATAAAAGATTCACAAATGTACATACATATAAAAGTAAAAGTGCTCAGTCATGTCCAATTTTTTGGAACCCCATGGACTGTAGCCTGCCAGGCTCCTCTGTCCATGGAATTTTCCAGGCAGGAATACTGGAGTTGGTTGCCAGTCTCTTCTCCAGGGAATCTTTCAAACCCACGGATCAAACCTGGATCTCCTGCATTACAGGCAGATTCTTAACCATCTGAGCCACTTGGAAAACCAATATGCTGTGTATGTAAGTGTGTGTGTGTGGGTGTGTGAGTGTGTGTGTATAAAAGCTGTTAGAGACATCCTCTTTGAATTGCTTTAGAATTTAGGGCCATTAAATCTGAACCTAACTCCAGAGTTTGTGAGAACTTTAGTAGTTGGTCTTCAGTGGGTATCTCAGGAAGCTGGTACCCAGCTTCCATGGAGCTCTACATTTTGATCTTACCTCTGCTTCCCAGGTTACATGCCAGGCTGGGTTAGTCATCAAAGGCCCTCACCTGGAATGGTTTAGTTGCACAGTCTTGTCTCTTTTTGACGCTATGGACTTTAGCCTACCAGGTTCCTCTGTCCATGCTATTATCCAGGCAAGAATACCAGAATGGGTTGCCATTTCCTTCTCCAGGGGAACTTCCTGACCCAGGGACCAAACCTGGGTCTCCTGCATAGCAGTCAGATTCTTTAATGACTGATCCACCAGGGAAGCCACCTGTGGAGAGCCAGATTACTGAAATGGTTGATTGTTATCCATCAAATTATGCAAGTCTGCTAAAACCCAGTAATTTGCATTTTTTAATAATTGACATTTTAGTGTTTTTTTTTTTTTTTTGACAAACAACAATGCAAGCCAAGTGACCTAAAGGCTAGACATAGAAGGAGCTGGAAGGCTCCCTCTCCATGAACATGAAAACTGTAGCATGGTGGGATGCACAGTTAAGCCACTGGCTGCAAGAAATTGTTTTCCAATAGGTCTAATAGGAGGGAGGTCAGATCGCCTTATTTTTCTCCACTTATGATTATAATTTATTCCTTCAGAATTCCATCCTCTTCATTCTGAGTTTTCTTCTGATACCACAGCAGAGGCAGGGAGAAACAGGAAAAGCACATGTGTCTCCATCCAGATCATGCAGTTTGCTCCCCAAGGTCTCCTGGCCACAGAGTCACAGTTCTGGTTTGTTGTTCCTCCTGCCCTCAGCTGTGGCTCTGGGATTCCCTGAGCACAAACTGCTCCTCTTCTTCTCCAGTATAAGCAGTACCTTCCTGGGAAACTCTAAGATAACCACTTACCCTCCCAACCTCATATTTCTTATCTTCAAGAACAGCCAGTGTTAACTCAGACAAGCATCTCAACCTTCTCATCTCAGCTCCTTTTTGGTCAAAATTTCCATCAACTGTGATTACTGCCTGCAAGTCATTCATGTCATTCTATTTGTTAAAGAAGCCTATAAAATCAGTCATGAGTCTTAGAATTGTCTAAAAATTTTCAGATAGTCTTCCCTGTGTTTGTCCAGCACCCTGTGCAGATCACCATGGATTTGTATCCACCTGAGACCATTAGCTTCAGAGGCCTTGGCCCAGACTGGGTGAATCTGCAAGTCCCTAGCACCCCACCCCACTTTCATAGCAGGCAGACACTAAATGTTGATTGCATTCTTATTGCCTGATACTGTCCTCAAGAGTATCATACTTTTCCTGATAAAGATGGATGCTTAAATCAGCATCAACCAATGATTTCCTTTTCTATTCTACCTGCTGTCTTTTTTAGGCTAAGATCATTTCCCAAGAGAATGCTATCTCAGGGGATAATGTGATGATTAAGAGAATGTTCATGGAACTCAGCACAGAGCCTTACACACAGTGCACACATTGTAAATGAAGTCTGGTGGTGTTATAATAGTTAACCTTTGGAATGGACATTTTAAATACTTAGTATAATGATAGAAAGATGGCTGTATATTGGGGGCAAGTTTAAATATGTCATAATGGCTCATGACATGGGGTTCCCAGCTCCGTGACTTAGGCTTTGCAGTCTCTATCAAGTTGCTTTTCCTCTCCCTGTGCCTCACTGTCTCCACTTGTAAAATTAGATAATACTGTTACTAGATATGTTACTCTGAATTTGTCATTAACCACTTCTGTATCCCTACATGGATAGCTGATGTGTCTGGATTACTCATCTGTGATACATCCTCACTCATCTCTCTAGTAGATGAATCAAGACCTACTGACTCCTGATAGTTTGTGATGCAGCTCCTACTCTCTGAATCTCAAATATTCTCACCTTTTAAAAATAGTAATGCCTGCCTCAAAGTACTACTGAGTGTATCATAAAACCTGATACCTAGAAAGTTCTTATCAGTGTTTGGTTCATGCAATAAACATCATGAGGACCACCTATAGTTTTATTTCTTTGGAAGGAAAACCATTTCCTGCCGTTTCAACAAATTTCAGGAAAAGGAGTTTAATCCTAACAAATCAAAAAAGTTTATCTTTGAAAAGTATCCTTGACACAAAGGCCTCTATTTTCGCTATTTCAGACATTTCTACTTATGGTTGGTGTGGTAGGAGTGATGGTGGCTGCAATTCCTTGGACTGCTATACCTGTGATTCCCCTTGGCATCATTTTCTTTTTTTCTTCGGCGATATTTCTTAGAGACCTCAAGAGATGTGAAACACCTGGAATGTACAAGTGAGTACCGGGGCTCTCAGGTTGGGAGGGCAGTGCAGGCTGTTTTCCATTCATACTGCAATTAACCAGACCCCTGAAACTCTGCAGACTATTCTGTGAAATTTCTCACTGTTAACTTTGGTGATTGAAAGTTATGGCCCCTAAGAGTAGGTTTTGGTCCTTAGGACAAATGGAGCTGCTGGTGGGTCAGCTGCACTTTGCATTTAGCCCAAGGAGGATGGACGTGAGCACCATGATGACAGGGACCATCTCTGTCGTGTTCACGACATACTTCCTTACACAGTGTATTACTCTATTAATACTATTCTTAAAATTATCTCATCATGTTGAAACCAATGCAGAAGGAAAACGGAGAATAGCATTGAAACATGTATATTATAATATGTGAAATAGATCGCCAGTCCAGGTTCGATGCATGAGATAGGGTGCTTAGGGCTGGTGCACTGGGATGACCCAGAGGCATAAGATAGGGAGGGGGGTGGGAGGCGGACTCAGGATGGGGGACACATGTACAGCCATGCCTGATTCATGTCAATATATGGCAAAACCACTATAATATTGTAAAGTAATTAGCCCCCAATTAAAATAAATAAATTAAAAAAAAAAAAGAAAAGAAAGCTGAGTGCTAAAGAATTGATGCTTTTGAACTGTGGTGTTGGAGAAGACTCTTGAACTGCAAGGAGATCCAACCAGTCCATCCTAAAGGAGATCAGTCCTGAGTGTTCATTGGAAGGACTGATGTTAAAGTTGAAAATCCAATGCTTTGGCCACCTGATGAGAAGAGCTGACTCATTTGAAAAGACCCAGATGCTGGGAAAGATTGAGGGCAGGAGGACAAGGGGATGACAGAGGATGGTATCACCGACTCAATGGACATGAGTTTGGGTAAACTCCGGGAGTTGATGATGGACAGGTAGGCCTGGCATGCTGTGGTCTATGGTGTTGCAAAGAGTTTGACACGATTGAGTGACTGAACTGAACTGAACTGAAAGTTACCAGAAATGAGATAGCAAGGAAAAGATTAGGAAAAGGAAATGAGACCTCAGGAAATGTGTGTCAGAAGTGATATATTTGAAAAATATATTCTTTCACACGTTCTAGTAAGTTACAGCTGTTAAAAGTATTGAAAATATGTGTATTAGTTGCTTAATCATGTCCGACTCTTTGCAACCACATAGACTGCAGCCCACCAGGCTCTTCTGTCAATGGAATTCCCTAGGGAAGAATACTGGAGTGGGTAGCCATTCCCTTCTCCAGAGGATCTTCCTGACCCAGGGATTGAACCCAGGCCTCCTGCATTGCTGGTGGTTTCTTTAATGTCTAAGCCACTAGGGAAGCCCTGCTGAAAAGATAAGTCCTGTTATTTTCAGGTTTGCTCTTTGTCATTATCAGGATTTGGAGTGACAGCACACTGTTTGTGTACCCCTTTTTCAAAGCTATTCATATAAATAATGCTGAAAATAATCCCCTAGGAGAACACAGGAGGAGGGTCAGTTCAGTATGCATTTAGTTGATTACTCCATTCACCTTTCTTGTTTTAGAATAATGGAGAAGAGAGGTGTTCCTTGTGATCCTGGGGTAAGACTCTGTGCTTCCACTTCAGGGGCCACCACTTCAGTCCCTGGTTGGGAAACCAGATCCTGCAAGGTGCAGGAAAAAAAAAAAACAGAATAGTGGGGAACACATTTTATGATCCATTATTCTATTCTACAGGTAATCACAGATGATGAAATAATCAAATTTCTCTTATTAATGCACACATTTCATCAATATTAAAACAAAAATAAGGAAAATAGAGTTATATATTTTTTAAAAGTTATAAAAATAATAGCCAAAAAGTAAGGAGATAATATATTTGCATCAGAGACCTCAACCATGAATAATTATTGCAAATTTATACCAACTTAACTTTCTAGAAACCGAGCCAAGAACAGACACATATTGAGTCTCATGCTTCTCTGTATCTAATAAGTGGAAAAAAAATCTCAGTTCATCCAGTCAAAAGAATTGTTTTATTGTAGCATTTGTATGTTTTGTTTTTAATAATAAACACTTGAGGTACTTACCTTTATTTGCAAAAAGGATAGTGATCATCAGTTTCATAAAGTCTGTAGAAGACATTTTCACTCATCAAGAGAAGCAGCTAACCTCCTGTGAAGTCGAGTTTGGCGAGGTGTTTGGATGGATGGACATCTTTTTTGGGTGTTAGTTCTAAAAGGTCTTGTAGGTCTTCATAGAACCGTTCAACTTCAGCTTCTTCAGCATTACTGGTTGGGGCATAGACTTGGATTACTGTGACATTGAATGGTTTGCCTTGGAAACGAACAGAGATCATTCTGTC
>SJYU01003325.1:60460-122624 GCA_006410795.1 Tragelaphus strepsiceros | reverse complement strand
TGGGAGGGATTGGGGGCAGGAGGAGAAGGGGACGACAGAGGATGAGATGGCTGGATGGCATCACTGACTCGATGAATGTGAGTCTGGGTGACCTCTGGGAGTTGGTGATGGACAGGGAGGCCTGGTGTGCTGCAGTTCATGGGGTTGCAAAGAGTCGGACATGACTGAGCGACTGATCTGATCTGATCTGATCTTGGATGAATGGGGAGCACTAAAGTCCAGGTGTGTGTCATTCTCCTATATGATTGAGTAGGATGGTAGGACCTGGGGAGGCAGAAGAGAAAGTGCTGAGCTCCATCCTGTCTTCTCTGTAGACAGGGCTGCAGACCTTTTATGGTTTGAGGCCACTCATGAAATGAGTCATTCAACAGTCTTGTTGCAAAGCAGGTCTCTGGTACATTGATAGAGGGAATGTTCCAATAAGAATATTTGACAGAATTTTTGCCTGGGACAAGGGCCATTTCCCATTCATATGGAAGTGGAGGGATGGGCTCCTTCTGAGGCTTTTGTCAAGAAGCAGTACAGGATTTTCTCAGCCTTTCATCTGGAGAGTCTGAGAACTTTGGCACTATTACTGTGGAATATTTGGACTTTTTGCACCCAGTAGGCTGAAACAAGTTAGACAATATATTTAATCCAGGCACTGCATCCTGCACACCTCAGATAACCACATGTGGTGGCCAGTTGACTAGAATGTTTGTGTTCTCTCTCTGGGTGGTAGTGGTGGGGGTACTCAGTCCCTCAGTCATGTCTGACTCTTTGACCCCGTGGACTGCAGTGTCCCAGGCGTCCCATTCCCAGTCCTTCACCATCTCCCAGAGTTTGCTCAAACTCATTTCCATTGACTTGGTGATGCCATCCAACCATCTCATCCTAGGGCTGAGTGGATGGTCACCTGGCCCCCAGCCCAGGCTGTCCTCTCTCAGCCCAGGGCTTCCCATCCCCTATGAGCTCCAACGTCTCACAGAAGAAAGCCTGCTCCTTCCTTCCTTATAGAACTGGGAATACTAAACACAAGAGGAAGTTCTGTGTCTTTACCTGTACCTCAACCCCTCCAAAGGTGCAGTACCCAGGTGCACATCTGTACTGACTGAACTGTCACCAGACAGGCATTCAGATCCTGGACTCAGGAGTGAGGACCTGAGAACAGTGTGGAGTTTCCCCCTTGATTCTTTCCCCATCATTTTAGAAAATCTCTGTAGCCTCCTGTAAGATGCATTAACTTTCTGTAAATAACCTCGTTGTATTAACAGATCTTCTCTAAGAGACGCACAGGTAACAAAGTGATGTCAGTATTTCTTGTTGATACAACACAAGTTATCACTCACCCCAGACAGAAGTCACAGGCTCACTATGTGCCCTTGACAACAGCAAGTTACATCTTCATTCACAACGAGGAATGAAAACCCCACCAGGAAATGTCCTCCCTGCCTGGAAGCCTGCAGCCCACCTGTTCCCTAGCAGGCAGGAGCCTGACCCTGGTGCTCATGGTCATTGTGCTCATAGAGAAGATGGCAGGAAACGAATTGTCAGTGATGTGATACCAGACCCCAAAACCACATGAATTCACTCAAATGAGAATGGATACTAAGGCCAGTGTCAGATTCTACAAGATTGATGTGAGTGTCACTTGCTGCTGTGACCTCAGAACACCAAGACAGGTATCCAGCCAGCAGTTATAAAAATGTCCATGAGGTTCCTGGAGCAGAAGTCAAGACTATGCAAAGACTCCTCATCTACCGGGTCCTGTGGGCACAAGGGTGGTGCAGCATCAGGTGCTCTGTGACCTGCACAGAGGCTCCTGGTGCAGGTGCAGGGAGTCCCAGGATCGGGGAGATGGCAGACTGTCCACTCCCTTACTCGTCTCACACTGTCCTGTGTCTGGCTCTGGTGCAGGGTGGGGGATGTACTGACTCTATCCCAGCCCTTAGGTTACTCATCTAAGGTGGAGAGGCCCACAGTTAGCGCATAAAAATCAGTGTGGTGAGGGTTCTAATGAGGAATTAAATGTTAAAATGCTACTGATTCCAAAATTAATGAATAGTAATTACTCACCCATGAAAAAGAATGAAATATTACCATTTGCAGCAACATTGATGGACTTAGGGAATATTATTATTAGTAAAGTAAGTCAGAGAAAGATAAATATAATATCACTTATATATGGAGTGTAAAAATAATACAAATGAATCTGTACACAAAATAGAAATGGACTCAGAGACATGGAAAAAAAAAAGTTGCCAAAGGGGATTGGGAGAGAGGGAAGAACAAATTAGAAGCATGGGATTAATAGACACACTGCTAGATAACAACAAGGAATTACTGTATAGCACAGAGAATTTTATGCAGTATCTTATAATAACCTGTAATGGAATATAATCTAAAAAAATAACTGAATGACTATACTATATCCCTGAAACTAACACATTATTGTAAATCAACTATACTTCAATATATATTTTTTTAAATGTGAACAATTCCCACCTGGTGAGATGCCAGAAAAATTTAGAGGGAGGCATGTTTGAGAGGATCCTGATGAAAGAACAAGAATTTCTTTATCTAAATCTAGCTGTGATTTGAATTTGATCAAAGATAGTTTCAAGGAGAATCTTTCATTCCCAAGTCATTAAAGTAAAGCGTGGTGTGAGCAGGAGTTTGAGGTTCACATGGAGGATTCCCTTTGGCGGGACATGTGACCACAGACCCCAGGAGGCAGTGGTTTCCTTGCATCCAGCCTCCCTGACTTTCTCTGTTGTGTGTCTGTCTCTGCTTCCCCATCACGGAGCCCGGTGTTTTCCCACTTAGCATCTTCTCTCCGGGGACTCTGGACAATCCGGGCATACAAAGCTGAATGGAAGTTTCAGGAAGTGTTCGACGCACACCAGGATTTGCACTCAGGTCTGTAAGTTTCTGGAGATGATTACCAAGGATGTGATGTGCTGCCTTCTGAGGCTGACTCCATCTCGGGTGGCCTAGTAGGCCAGCACCTCTCTCTGTGTCTCCCCTTATCCCCCTCTGCACACCTGCCTCCCCCACCCCTTCCTCTCAGCATCCCCTCTGTGCTCCCTTCTTCCCTGTCATCCCCAGCTTTTCTCCCCTGACTGGCTCACATTGTCCTTGAGTCACCGTGCCCTGTGGACTTCTGTCTCTTTAGGGCAAGAGTCAGAAAACTCTTTTTTGCAAAGATCCAGATAGAAAATATTATAGGCTTTATGTGCTATACTGTATCTGTTGCAACTACTTGCCTTTGCTGTTGTGGCACAAAGACAGGCAAAGATAATACATCAGTGAATGGCTGTACCTGTGTTCCAATAAAACTTTATTTACAGAACCAGGTGGTGGCTGTTTTTTCCCTCCAGGCTGTGGTTTGCTGACTCTTCAGAGCATGGAGGGTGGCAGAAATGATTGAAGAAAATAATTTCCTGATTTGCTACCCACTGGATTATGTTTTTATCAGTGAAGTTTTTTTTTTCCCTAGATAGAAAATTCAGGATTTTCTCCAAGTATATAAAATTCAAGCATAACTTTCCAATTATTATTGTATTTTGAAGATAAAATTGCATTTTGAAATTCACATGCAGATTCTGTTAGCTGATGGTCATATGACACTGGCTCCTAAGAATAAACACCTCAGGGCCCTGTAATGAGATCAGAACGTTCTGGAAAAAGTGTGAGCTGTGCTCTCTGCTCTGTGAGAGCTGGAAGCAGTCGGCCCTGTGAGAGGATAATCTTCACGTTGAGGCTCAGCACTTCAACAAATGCACTGATGAGACGATTTTTCCATCTTCCTTCTTGTGATTGTGATTGTATTTCTATTGATAACCTGTGGGTTGACGTTTTCAGTGCATGCTCCCTGGACTGAGTCCTGTGTGTCCCATACATTGTCTTGTGTTAGAACCTAGTTTTCTGGAATCTTCAGATTTCTTGAGTGTGTAACTTTGCTGTCCTACCTTGTGTAAAGTCTTCTGTAGCTCAACTGAGAAAATGATCTCCCTCGTGAGAAGCAGCTAACATGGTTTTTCTGTTTATGTATTACACTTATTATGATTCACAAAACAGAGGCTTGGTTCCTGGTTTTGACGATGTCCCAATGGCTTGCTGTGTATCTAGATGTCATCTGTGCCATCTTTGTCACTGTTGTTGCCTTTGGGGCCCTGATTCTGGTAGAATGTAAGTACAGATGTGAATATTTGTGATATGGTTACAGTTTATAGCTTTGTTTGTAGTTATTAAGCTCTTTTCATCTTGTCTAATATATATTCTTTGCTTCTAATGGATTGTATTAAAGTGTCTGTAGTATGTGAATCCAATGTGGTCCATGTGAAGTCATTTGTGTCTTGATGAGAACTTTTATCTTTTTTTTCCATTTACTTATTTATTTACAGTAAATCCTTGTTGAGACCATTAAAAAATTTTTGGCATGTGGTTGATTTACAGTGTGTTAGCTTCAGGTGTACAGTCAAGTGAATCTGTTATACATATATCCACTTTTTAAAGATTCTTTTTCCATACCCCCATAAACATTGGGGTGCATGTATTTTTTTAGTAATTTGCATTTTGATTAATACTTGAAATGAATTGTCATTTAGAAAAGAATTTCTGTTTTTAACTTTAGGAATCCTCAGGAGCAAAGACCAGGTATGAACATGCCTGCTCCAGCAGACCTGTGGTGCCTTGGACCCCTGCTTTGGCTCACTCAGGCCATTCTTTCATTTTATTTTAAATTTTATTGGAGTTTAGTTTGTTTACCCTGTTGTCTTAGTTTGTGATGTATAGCAAAGTCAATATGCTATCAGTTCAGTTCAGTCACTCAGTCATGTCCGACTCTTTGCAACCCCTTGAGCCACAGCATGCCAGGCGTCCCTGTCCATTACCAACTCCTGGAGTCTATCCAAACCCATGTCCATCGAGTTGATGATGCCATCGAACCATCTCATTCCCTGTTGTCCCCTTCTCCTCCTGCCCTCAATCTTTCCTAGCATCAGGGTCTTTTCCAATGAGTCAGCTCTTTGCATCAGGTGGCCAAAGTATTGGAGTTTCAGCTTCAACATCAGTCCTTCCAATGAACACCCAGAACATCTCCTTTAGGATGGACTGGTTGGAGACTCTCAAGAGTCTTGTCCAACACTACAGTTCAAAAGCATCAATTCTTTGGTGCTCAGCTTCCTTTATAGTCCAACTCTCACATCCATACATGACCACTGGAAAAACCATAGCCTTGTCTAGATGGACCTTTGTTGACAAAGTAATGTCTCTGCTTTTTAAAATGCTGTCTAGGTTGGTCATATCTTTCATTCCAAGGAGTAAGTGTCTTGTAATTTCATGGCTGCAGTCACCATCTGCAGTGATTTTGGAGCTCAGAAGAATAAAATCTGACACTGTTTCTACTGTTGCCCCATCTATATGCCATGAAGTGATAGGACCAGATGCTATGATCTTAGTTTTGTGAATGTTGAGCTTTAAGCCAACTTTTTCACTCTCCTCTTTCACTTTCCTCAAGAGGCTCTTTAGTTCTTCTTTACTTTCTGCTATAAGGGTGGTGTCATTTGCATATCTGAGGTTATCGATATTTCTCCTGGCAATCTTTATTCCAGCTTGTGCTTCCTCGAGCCCAGCGTTTCTCATGATATATCCACTATTTTTTTAGATTCTTTTCTTATATAGGTAATTACAGAGTTCTCTGTACTTTACAGTAGTTTATTATTAGCTATCTATTTTAATATTTTATATATAATAGTGTGAATATGTCAATCCCAGTCTTCCAATTTATCCCTCCCCTCCCTTATCCCCTGATAACCATAAATTTGTTTTCTACATCTGTTACTCTACTTCTCTTTTATAGATAAGTTCACTTGTAGCCTTCTGTTATATTCCATATATAAGCAGTATCATATTCTATTTTTCTCTGATGTACTTCACTCAGTATGAAAATCTATAGGTCCAGCCATGTTGCTGCAAATGGCATTATTTCATCCTTTGCTATGACTGGGTAATATTCCATTGTATATATGGCACCACATCTTCCTTATCCATTGCTCTGTTGATGGACATTTAGGTTGCTTCCACGTCCTGGCATTGCAAATAGTGCTGCAGTGAACATACGGGTGGATGTATATTTTGGAATTATGGTTTCCTCTAGAGTTGACTCATTGGAGAAGACTCTGATGCTGGGAGGGATTGGGGGCAAGTGGAGAAGGGGACGACAGAGGATGAGATGGCTGGATGGCACCACTGACTCAATGGACATGAGTTTTAATATTATATTTTTAAAATTTTGTTGTTTATTTATTTTTGATAGTGAACTGCAATGAACCATTTGTGTATATTGGAGAGTAAACCCTTGTCAGTCACTTCATTTGCAAATATTTGCCCCGCATTCTGCAGGTTGTCTTTGGTAATTTTTTTATGGTTTTCCTTACTGTTCAAAAGCTTTTAAGCTTAATTGGCCATTTGTTTAGGTTTTATTTTATTTTCATTAGGAGATGGGTAAAAAAACAAAAACAAAAACAAAAAAAAGCGAGAGCGTTCTCCCTGTTTTCATTTAAGTTTTGTACATTAATGTCTGTAATCCATTTTGAGTTTATTTTTGTGTATGGTATTAGGGAGCATTCTAATTTTATTCTTTTGCATGTAGCTGTCCAGTTTTCTCAGTACCAATTATTTAAGAAACTGTCTTTTCTCCATTGTATATTCTTGCCTTCTTTACCATAGGTGACCACAGATGCATGGGTTTATCTCTGGACTTTTGTCCTGTTCCGTTGATCTATATTTCTGTTTTTGGTGCCACTAGCATACTGTTTCAATTACTGTAGCTTTGTAGTATAGTCTGAAGACAGGGAGCATGATTCCTCCTACCTTCGTTTTTCTTCTTTGTTTTCCCCAAGATTACATTGGCTGTTCATGGGATTTTGTGTTTCCATACAAAATGTAAATTTTGTTCTAATTCTGTGAAAAATGCCATTGGTAATTTGATAGGGATTGTGTTGAATCTGTAGACTGCTTTGAGTAGTTTGCTTGTTTGCTTGCAGTAGGTCTTCATTGAGATCTTTTCTTTTTCTCTTTTTTTGAATGGGTTGAGGTCTATATAACTGTAGCAAGATTACCTTCTGAAGATTACAGGTAATGTCCTGTAATTAGATGGAGAGAACCAGATACAGCTTAGGTTTTAGGTTTTAGCTTTTAGGCTACTTGGATCTCTTGGTTGTAGGGGTCTGGTGTACTGGGGTGAAAAAGATTCTCTGGGGCAAAAACAGTATCCCCACTACTATGTGGGTCCCAGGTGAGCAGTTGTTGGAATGTGTGCCATGAATTCATCATCTTTCACTATCTATAGCAATAACCCTGCATCACAGTGTTTAATAATGGAAAAATGAAAGTAATATTTTAGATTTAAAAGCACTGGCTCTTAAAACCCACTGCCTTGCTTTTGTGATATCAGCTGCAGCTACATTGGACATAGAAAGTGAAATTACATAATTATAATTGAAGCATAAGGACAAAAATCTGAACAATGACATCTTCACCTATATTATACTGCCAAATGTATGTCATATTAATATTAATCTCCAGGTGGGATTAATATGATAAAGGACAAAAATGGTAAGGACCTAAGAGAAGCTGAAGAGATTAGGAAGAGGTGGCAAGAATACACAGAATAACTGTACAAAATATATCTTAATGACATGGATAACCACAATGGTGTGGTCACTCACCCAGAGCAAGACATCCTGGAGTATGAAGTCAAATGGTCCTTAACTTCAAAGCATTACTATGAACAAAGCTGGTGAAGGCTATGGAATTCCAACTGAGCTATTTAAAATCTTAAAAGATGATTCTGTTGAAGCGCTGCACTCAATATACCAGCAAATTTGGCAAACTCAGCAGTGGCCACAGAATTGGAAAAAGTCAATTTTTATTCCAATCCCAAATAAATGCAATGCCAAAGAATGTTCAAACAATCATACAGTCTCACTCATTCTGCATACTAAGGTTATACTCAAATTCTTTCAAACAAGACTTCAACAGTACATTAACCAGGAACTTCCAGCTGTATAAGCTGGGTTTAGAAAAGGCAGAGGAACCAGAAATCAAATTACCAACATTCACTGGATCATAGATAAAGCAAGGAAATTCCAGAAAAATATCTGCTTAATTGACTATGTAAAAGGCTTTGACTATGTAGATCACAACAAACTGGAAAATTCTGAAAGAGATAGGAATATCAGTCCACTGTACCTTTCTCCTGAGAAATCTGTATGCAGGTCAAGAAGAAACAGAACTGGATGTGAAACAATGGACTGGTTCAAAATCGGGAAAGGAGTATGACAAGGCTATATATTGTCGTTATGTTTATTTAACTTATGTGCAGAATATATCATGCAAAATGCAAGGCTGGGATCAAGATTGCTGTGAGAAACATCAATAACTTCAGATATGCAGATGATTCCACTCTAATGGCAGAAAATGAAAAGGAACTAAAGAGCCTCTTGATGAAAATGAGAGAGCAGAGTGGAAAAGCTGGCTTAAAACTCAACATTCAAAAAACTAATATCATGGCATCTGTTCCCATCTGGGGTACAATTGAAAACAGTGACAGATTTTATTTTCTTGGGTCCAAAAAATCACTCTGAACTGTGACTGCAACCATGAATGAAAAGACGTTTGCTTCTTGGAAGGAAGACTATGACAAATCTAGACAGAATATTATGAAAAAAAAAAAAACAAAAACAAAAACAAAACAACCTCGAATAGCCAGAACAATCTTGAGAAAAAAGAATGGAACTGGAAGAATCAACCTGCCTGACTTCAGGCTCTACTACAAAGCCACAGTCATCAAGACAGTATGGTACTGGCACAAAGACAGGAAAACATAGCCCAATGGAATAAAATAGAAAGCCCAGAGATAAATCCACGCACCTATGGAAACCTTATCTTCAACAAAGGAAGCAATAATATACAATGGAGAAAAAAAACATTCTCTTTAACAAGTGGTGCTGGGAAAACTGGTCAGCCACTTGTAAAAGAATGAAACTAGAATACTTCCTAACACCATACACAAAATAAACTAAAAATGGATTAAAGATCTGAATGTAAGACCAGAAACTATAAAAGTCCTAGAGGAGAACATAGGCAAAACACTCTCCGATATACATCACAGCAGGATCCTCTGTGACCCACCTCCCAGAATATTGGAAATAAAAATAAAACTAAACAAATGGGACCTAATTAAAATTAAATGCTTTTGCACAACAAAGGAAACTATAAGCAAGGTGAAAAGACAGCCTTCAGAATGGGAGAAAATAATAGCAAATGAAGCAAATGAAAAATAATTAATCTCAAAAATACACAAGCAACTCCTGAAGCTCAATTCCAGAAAAATAAATGACCCAATCAAAAAATGGACCAAATACCTAAAAAGACATTTCTTCAAAGAAGACATACAGATGGCTAACAAACACGCAAAAAGATGCTCAACATCACTCATTATCAGAGAAATGCAAATCAAAACCACAATGAGGTTCCATTTCATGCCAGTCAGAATGGCTGCGATCCAAAAGTCTGCTAGCAATAAATGCTGGAGAAGGTGTGGAGAAAAAGGAACCCTCTTACACTGTTGGTGGGAATGCAAACTAGTACAGGCACTATGTAGAACAGTGTGGAGATTCCTTAAAAAACTGGAAATAGAACTGCCATACGACCCAGCAATCCCACTGCCGGGCATACACACTGAGGAAACCAGAATTGAAAGAGACACGTGTACCCCAATGTTCATCACAGCACTGTTTATAATAGCCAGGACAGGGAAGCAACCTAGATGCCCAACAGCAGACAAATGGATAAGAAAGCTGTGGTACATATACACAATGGAATATTACTTGCCATTAAAAAGAATACCTTTGAATCAGTTCTAATGAGGTGGATGAAACTGGAGCCTATTATACAGAGTGAAGTAAGCCAGAAAGAAAAATATCAATACAGTATACTAACACATATATATGGAATTTAGAAAGATGGTAATGATAAACCTGTATGCTAGACAGCAAAAAAGACCAGAGGGATGGGATGGGGAGAGAGGTGGGAGGGGGATTCAGGAGGGGAACACATGTACACCCATGGTGGATTCATGTCAATTTATGTCAAAACCAATACAATATTGTAAAGTAATTAGCCTCCAATTAAAATAAATTAATATATATTAAAAATAAAATAACAAAAATAAAAATAATAAAATAAAAAGCAGAGACATCATTTTGCCAACAAAGGTCTGTATAAGTGAAAGCTATGTTTCTTAAGGTAGTTGTGTAAGAGTTGTCAACAGATTTACATGTTGGGCCATTAAGAAGGCTGAAGAATTGATGCTTTCAAGCTGTGGTGTTGAAGTATACACAGAGAGTCCTTTGGACTATTTGTAAGGAGATCAAACCCATCAATCCTAAGGGAAATCAACCCTGAATATTCACTGGAAGAACTGATGCTGAAGCTCCAATACTTTGACCACCTGTTGCAAAGAGCTGACTCATTAGAAAAGACCCTGATACTGGGAAAGATTGAAGGCAGGGGGTGGCAGAGGGTGAGATGATTAAATAGCATCACCAACTCAATGGACATGAATTTGAGCAAATTCCAGGAGATAATGAAGGGCTGGGAAGCCTGGCATGAGGCAGTCCATGGCAACACAGAGTCAGACATGACCTAGTGACTGAACAACAACAACTTCGTTAGTTCTTTCTAAATTCATAATATTTTTAAAAATTGACATTCATTTGGCTGTACTGGGTGTTAGTTGGGGCACTTGGGATCTTCAGTCTTAGTTGTGACCGGCAGGACTTTAGTTCCAGCAAGTGAACTCTTAGTTGTGGCATGTGGAGTCTAGTTCCCTGACCAGGAATCGAACCTGGAGCCCCTGCCCTGGGAACTCGCAGTCTTAGCTATTGGACCACCAGAAAAGTCCTGCATAGTGGGTTTAAATTTTTTTTTTAAATGTATTGTCTCATACAGCAGAAGTGATATTATGAGTAATGCTATCATTTCATGCCAATGATTTCAATATTATAAAGGAGCCTTCTCACTACTATATATAAAATAGGTAACTAAAAAGGACCTACTGTATAGCACAGGAAACACTATTTAATACTCTGTAATGATGTATATGGGAAAATAATTTTAAAAGAGCAGATTATATATATGTCTGGCTAATTCACTTTACTAACACAGCTTTGTAAATCAACTATACTCCAATACAAATCATAAAAGTAAAGGAGTCTTCTTTGTAGAGTGACAGAAGGACCTGTGTGAGGGGTTGAGAAGGAGCTGACTTTATTCCTCTTCTTCCTCATTTAGCTTTGGATCTCGGGCAGGTTGGTCTGGTCCTGTATCTCACTCTCACACTCATGGGGATGTGCCAGTGGTGCGTCAGACAAAGTGCCGAAGTTGAGAACATGGTGATGTTTATCTTTCTGTTCTTAGCCTTTCCAGGTCTCCATGCTGTTAATTGGCATAAAAGCAAATCTTATGTAAAATAATAAAAACTGTTATTTTTACTTAATTTTACAAAGTTTTTTACATTCTCCTCCATCTGCTTAAGAGCTTCCCTGGTGGCTCAGATGGTAAATAATCCTCCTGCAATGCAGGAGCCACAGGAGACTCAGACTCAATCCTTGGTTTGGGAAAATCCCCTGGAGAAGGGAATGGCTACCCACTCCAGTATTCTTGCCTGGAGAATCTCCATGGACAGAGAAGCCTGGCAGGCTACAGTCCATGGGATTGCAAAAAGTCAGACAGGACTGAGCGACTTTCATTTTCATGTTCCATGTGCTTAAAGTTAATGTAAAATAAAATATATACATATTTTTCTCAGTCATATGCATGCCATGTCAGAAGGTTTTATATTAATCACAAACTGTCTTCAAATACAATAAATGTCTCTGTAGGAGGGAGGTTCTGAAATTCTGGAAACAATATAAACTAATTTCTTAGCAGTTTGTTTATATTTGTTTCTTAATGGATAATTCCTTATTTTTGGTAAAAGAAAAGAATCCAGTATTTTGAGGTTCATTTAATTACTATGTTCCTTCACCCCTCCCACATTTTGGCATTTATTCTTGTGTATGTTGAACACCTGAATTTGCTGGTGGCCCTTCTTCCTGATAGGATAGGATCCCTCTCAGAGTGTGCTCTCTAAGATGTGGAGTCATGGTTGTTTAAGAGGCCTTAGTCAGTAAGCAAATTATACTCTTTTGAATATTTGTACCTTCTCCTAAAGGGAGAAAAACAATAAAAATAAAGTTTTCCCATTTCTTTTCTCTAACAGAGTAGAAAGTGACTGATTATTAAAATGAGGTTTGATGACGTTCCAGTTCTGCTCTTTTGTAACATGTGGCCCTTCTATAGCCACACATACTGATTGGTGTTCATAAGTGTTCTTTTCTTAGAAAAATTTCTCTTGTTTTTTTATTCAGATGTAAAAGGTGGATCAGTAAAATTTTACCATTCATTTATCTAATTCTTTTAGCTTTAGTATAAAATTGAAGAAAGTAGTTGTAAGTAAAAGTGTTGAAGATGATGAACAAGTTTGCTAATCGTCTAAGGCCTCATCAGACTCCTACTTCTGTCCTTTGTGGATACTGAGACCTGGCATGTTCTGAACCATATAAAAACAGACGGTTTCATTTACAGTCTCTGAACATATATCAACAAGACCCTCTGATACTAACTCATGAGATGTCATATGTGTTTCAGATGATTTCAGTAGAAAGGGTGATTGAATACACAGACGTTAAGAAAGAAGCATCCTGGGAACTCGAGTATCGTCCACCAGCATCCTGGCCCAAAGAAGGACTGATTTCCTTTATCAATGTGAACTTCAGGCATAAGTGGGATGGGCCTCTGGTATTGAAGAATGTATATGCATACATTCACCCAGGACTAAAGGTTAGTTTAATCCATTTGCCTTTTTAAAATCCAGCTGGAAATTTCACACCACATCTGCTCTTGGCTTCCTTGTCAGTGTGTCAGGGGGATCTGTCAGTGTGTCTTTCCTAATGGATGCACATTAGATTAGTGACATTGTAGGTGAATCCTTCTTGGAAACTGACCATGGAGTGGGGATCCCTGCAATGTTTTTCCCTGTGTTGTGAGCTCCCTCATGGTAGTTGATGGGCCCTGGGACCAGGGCTCCATCTTAACCTGACTCGACACTATATGTGACACCTGATTATTCATGCAAAGTCTGGGACGTCAACCTTGTCTTCCTGGCCCTAACTCTCCAATAGCTCATTCCTTTAGATTTTTTGTTGTTTGTATTTCTGAAATCTTCTCTTCCTTCCATGGTGCACACTGGTTGCAGCCTCCTTCCCTGTCCCTTAGCCCTTCCTGTAGCCTTGTCCTCCACTCACCCACACTGAGCTGCCAGCCCCCTGCCCTCCCCCCACAGACTGATTCTTTCTTAGCCCAGATCTGATCTTTACTGGCCTGGGTGAGCTGCTGCTGGAACCATAGCATAGCCTCAAGTCCACTCCAGCAGGGGCTGTGGGGTGAGCTTGTGTCAACCAGAGAAGAGCCTCAATAATGACCCAGTCAGCAGTGAGGAACCAGGGCCTCATATGGAGGCAGGGATTAGAGATTGGCTCAAAGTCAAAAGCAAATTGAAGGGAGCAGAGAAGATCCGTGTGGGAGACGGCTTAGAGGCTTGTGACCTGGACCAGTCAGCATCCATGTGTGCTGGTGATGTTCCTTCCACACTCAGTTTGAGGCCCTCAGCTGGGACCAGGACAGAATCTTGAAGAAGATACTAAGCCATAACAGACAAGGTGTTAGGAAGCTTTTCCCCACCTCCCTCTGCAGCCAGTATGTCTGACATACACACACCTGCACTTGGATTGTGTGTAGTTTCTCTCAAAGCACCACGTCCTCCCTGTTCCCAGTGCACACGCTGCCCTTCAGCCTCAGATACCCAGGCGCTCCATCATCTGGATGGTGAAAATCTCATTTTCTGAGTGAACTCTAATGCATCTTCGAGACTCTCAGTTCTTCCTTAGTGTGTTATGTATACTTTTAAGATAGCGTTTATGGTACACATATGTTCATAGCAGCCAAAAGTTGGAAGGAACTGAATCCTTACAACTTAGCCTTTAAGAGCAAGAAAATTCTGACCTGTAGATAAACCTTGATGACATCTTGCTAAATGAAATAAGCCAGACACAAAAGGAATGAATACTCTGATTGCATTTGTATGAGATTCCTAGAGTAGTCAAATTCAAGAAAACAGGAAGTAGGATGGTGGTCTCCAGGGACTAGGGGAGGGAAAATGGGGAGTTTTTTGCTTAATGCATAAGAATTTCAGTTTTACGAGGCAGAAAAAAAATATCAAGCTTGGTTGCAAAGCAGTGTGAATGTACTGAACACCAAACTGTCCACTTAAAAATGGTTAGTTGAATTTTATCATAATAAAGATAAAATATAGCACCTGTGACATGCTTTGTAACTTGGGATCTGTATCTCACAGAACCTTGAAGCTTTTTAAAATCAGAGAGCATCTTGTTTTTTGTTCCCAGAAAGTGGCATTCTGCAGGGCACAGACAGGGTGCTGAGGGACTACTGGCTGTGAGGGTGAGTGAGTAACACAGGTGTGAGCAAGCAGGAACCAACACACACACACACACACACACACACAAGACAACTCCATCAATAACTGAAAGAACTGTTCTTTAAAACTTTTACCACCCCAGACCCATCTAATGGACTGTAACTATAATTTAATGAATTAAACCCTTGGACATAAAAGTTGAACTGTGAAGAAGGCTGAGCACCAAAGAATTGATGCTTTTGAACTGTAGTGTTGGAGAAGACTCTTGAGAGTCCCTTGGACTGCAAGGAGATCCAACCAGTCCATTCTAAAGGAGATAAGCCCTGGGATTTCTTTGGAAGGAACGATGCTAAAGCTGAAACTCCAATACTTTGGCCACCTCATGTGAAGCGTTGACTCATTGAAAAAGACTCTGATGCTGGGAGGGATTGGGGGCAAGAGGAGAAGGGGATGACAGAGTATGAGATGGCTGAATGACATCACTGACTTCATGGACATGAGTCTGAGTGAACTCTGGGAGTTGGTGATGGACAGGGAGGCCTGGCGTGCTGCAATTCATGGGGTTGCAAAGAGTTGGACAAGACTGAGTGACTTATCTGATCTGATCTGATCTGAACATGAAAGAACGGAGAAGGCAATGGCACCCCACTCCAGTACCCTTGCCTGGAAAATCCCATGGACGGAGAAGCCTGGTAGGCTGCAGTCCATGGGGTCGCTAAGAGTTGGACACGACTGAGCAACTTCACTTTCACTTTTCACTTTCATGCATTGGAGAGGGAAATGGCAACCCACTCCAGTGTTCTTGCCTGGAGAATCCCAGGGATGTTGGAACCTGATGGCTGCCGTCTATGGGGTCGCACAGAGTCAGACATGGCTGAAGCGACTTAGCAGCAGCAGCTGCAGCAGCAGCATGAAAGAATACTCAATTTAATGCCCAAATTCTAACCAGGGAGCAGTTTCAGTTAGTCACAGGGCAAAAGCCCCCTCCTAATTATTTTCAATTCCATTGTAGGTCAAGAAAAATGTGAACTGCTGTGTCAGGAAAACATTAACCCCAGATCCTGATAGAATCTTTTCCCTGAGAGCACTGTAGGTGATGTTTACTTACTCTCAGATAGTGTGTCTGTAAGATTTTCTGTTTTAAATATAATTCTGTTCACCTGCACTTGTCTTAAATTTTCCACAAAGCCATAAAATATGAATTATCTAAGATACTTTGTAGTACAACATAGGAACATAACAGATTCTTATTTTTCCTTCTTAAAACCCGCAAATCATAGGATTATCAAGATTCTAAAATGTTTGAGAGAAAATTGAATTTGGAGACTGAATTAATAGCTTGACTTTTGAACTGTGCCTTGGTCCACTCACAGTATCACTGTTAGCTTCATTTCTGTGTTTGGAGATGATACCCCGGCAGTGTGCTCATGAAATGATTTCAACCCACCTGTGTACATCCCAGGTTCCCTCTTCTGCCTGTCCCATCCCCCACAACTCCAGGACACCCCTTTTATGTTGGATCTGATTGAGAGAGGCTGTTGGGTTTGGGTGAAGCAGGCAGGGGACATGGGAATGAGCCAGCCCAGCAGACTGGGAGCTTTATTCTCTTTCCATCATTTCCTCTTCTGTCCTGATTCCTGCAAGTTAGAGTCACTAGGAAACTATAGTAGGTAGTATGCAGGATTTTAATTCACAGAAGAAATAGCAAGTAAAAACAAGAAACTAAGGCTTCCCTGGTGGTGCAGTGGATAAGAATTTGCCTGCCAATGCAGGCAACACTGGTTCAATCCCTGGTCTGGGAAGATTCCACATGCCACAGAGCAACTAAGCCCTGAACCACAACTACTGAGCCTGTGTGCCACAACTCCTGAAGTCTTTGCTCAGCAACAATAGAAGCCCCCTCAGTGAGAAGCCAGTGCACTGCAGGAGTAGCCCCTGCTTGTCACAACTAGAGACAGCTTGTGCAAAGCAATCAGGACCCAGCATAGCCAAAAAAAAAAAAAATCAACATAAGGTAAATAGGACCCTAGACTTCCTGGTGAGAGTCTGAACATGGGCTGTGTTTTTCATTTAGATGATTTTGTGGTTGATTTGATCATTTTAGAGAGTCCTGGGAAATAAAGTATTTTCCAGCTCTTGAGGTAGATTGATTTTGCTTTGCTTTTGCTCACAGGTATTATTTGGATGATACATTTTTACAGATCCTTAGTAGACCATGCTATAATGTGCAAAAATATTAGTTTCCTACATTTTTTCCTTTTTTATGTAACATTTTCTTAAAAACTGCTCCCTTCACTCCCAGATTGCCCCTATTCTCCTGCAGGCTTCTAGTTCCCTGTGACTCAGACACTGGTGCCAGGGCCAGCAGCACCTGCCTCTCGGAGCTTCTTAGAAATGCAGAGTCTCAGGCTCACCCAGACCTCTTGACTCAGCTTTGCATCTGAATATGACTTCCTCTTTTCTCTCCCATTGGCAGTTTTTGATGAGCGATAACCTGTGATTCCCAAGAAATGTCCTTTGACAGTTTGAAATTGAACTCAAGAATTCCCAAATTTCTGCTGTTACTGAGCAAGAGGCTCTAGAATGTTCTGTGCCACTAGATTTACTTACTTTTATGAGATGGCTGAATGGCATCATCAACTCGATGGACATGAGTCTGAGTAAGTTCTGGGAGTTGGAGATGGATAGGGAAGCCTGGTGTGCTGCAGTCCATGGGACTGTAAAGAGCTGGACACGACTGAGCAACTGAACTGAACTGAAATGATGCTCTGTAAATTGCACCTTTGCATTATAATCTAATTCTGTGTGATTCCACTACATTTCTTTATATCTTTCCAGTGGAGTCTGTCTTCATTACACTTTTCATCCTGTTGTCTGTCCTTCCCCACACCAGCTTCCTGCAAGGACTGGAAGGATTTCCCACAGGCTCAGCCCTGCCTGAATCTGCAGTCAGAGACAGCCCAGTGCAGCAGTGTATGTGTGGCTGTTTCACCACCTGATGGGATCAAAAATGAGTCTTGTTGCCCCAAGCAAGGCATGAGGTCTGTTTAGCCTGTTCCCCAGTCATCATGTGTCCCACTTAGCTTCAGGTTTCTCTCTCCCAGCTGTGGGTGCTGGGTCTTTCTGCTGACAGCTGGTCTACCAGCCCTCAGGTACCCTCTTTGCTCTCACTCACCACATGTATGCCTGTGTCCACATCATTCTTTAATTCTCTGACCATAAGATTTCTATGGTAGGCCTGTTCCTTTAACTGCAGTTACACCTCTCCCCACTTTCTCTGTTCTAGCTGCACAGAGGCACATGATAATGTGTTAGACCATCCAGGGGATAAGGAGGCCCATCAGCAGATGGAAAAGAGGCCAACAGATATGGATTTGAGTCCCATCATGCTACTTATGGGCTCTGATATTCAGACAAATTAATCTAAGCCTCAATCTTTTCTTACACAAAATGAAAGTGATATATTGTAACCTGTAGGGTTGATGTACAAGAACTTAAACAAGATAAGGCATGTAAAACACCCAGAGTAAATGCTTGGAGAAAAAAATGGTCATTGTTTTCATAGGGTGCAAAATGATCATAACCACTTACGCTGTGGAAAGTATTGTCTGTCCCATGAGAATGAGGTGTTGGCCATTTGAAGTTGTATTTATGGCTGTAGGATACATCTGTGGTGTCTGTCTCTGATTTATCTAATATCTAAATAATATGGTAATAGATTTTCCATAAATTTCTCTGGCCTGAGTTAAAAATCTCAGCTCCCATGGAGGTTTCTTTGTCTCAGGACACCAAAGGTAATACACATAAGAAAAATCAAGTCCATTAGAGATCCTGATGTCAATATAAACAGTCTGGTTAAAGAAATAAGAAAATGACTATATTAGCTTTGTAAGCTAGAACGAGGTCATAATTTTTGTAGATGTTTATAAAAAAATGACATAACTTCTGTTAGAGTTGGAACAAGTTCACATGAGGGGACAGCGAGAGCATTTTCAAGGAATTAGGCATATGAGACAGACTTAGTGGTGTGTGGTTAGGGTTTCAGCAGGTGGAAATACATGTGAAAGGCATTCCAGGAGGTAGGACCAGCATAAGTAAAAGCATGATGCCCTGATCCAGTGAATGAAGACCTAGACACCTGCAAAGTATTCAGGAAAATGAACTATTAAGTGTGTAACACACATTTTTGCATTCAACCCTCGCCACTACCTAGTGATGCCAAGGAAGCTGACTCATGTACATGAAGGATGGAGAGGTTAGAGAGAACAGTTTTGTAGAAGAAACATCCTGGGGTGGAGTGTTGGTTGCTGAGCTGGCAATCAGGAGTTTAATCTGAGAAGTGAGAGCACATGGATCAGAGGCGTCAGGTGCAGGGAGCCAGGAGCTGTTATGCCTCCAGCAAGACATCCTGGGAAAGCGATTCCACTTTTTAAAATCAAATTTATGTCGATTAAAACAAAGCTATAACACCTGGATTTGTGAGCATGCAGGGAAATGGGTGGTAGTAGAAAATGGTATTGTACTTTTGGAGGGTAGATTAGCAGCTTAACAGCTTCCTCAGAAAATATTCATACTTTGTTGTTTAGTCGCCTAGTCATGTGTGACACTTCACGACCCCATGGACTAACACACACCAGGCTTCTCTGTCCCTCACCATCTCCTACAGTTTGCCCAAATTCATGCTTATTGTATCAGTGATGCCATCCATCCATCTCCTCCTCTGTCATCCCCTTCTCCTCCTGCTTTCAATCTTTCCCAGCATCAGGATCTTTTCCAGTGCCTTGGCTCTTTGTGTCAGGTGACCAAAGTATTGGAGCTTGAGCATCAGTTCTTCCAATGAATATTCAGGCCTGATTTCCTATAGGATTGACGGATTTGATCTCCGTGCTTTCCAAGGGGTTCATACATGACTCCCAGCATTCCACATCTGAGAATTTTTGTGGAGGAAATGATTAAGATTGCAAATATTTAACTTCAGGGATATTTAACACAGAATATTTATCAGATCAGATCAGATCAGTCGCTCAGTCATGTCTGACTCTTTGTAACCCCATGAATCGCAGGACACCAGGCATCCCTGTCCAACACCAACTCCTGGAGTTCACTCAGATTCGCGTCCATCTAGTCAGTGATGCCATCCAGCCATCTCATCCTCTGTTGTCCCCTTCTCCTCCTGCCCCCAATCCCTCCCAGCATCAGAGTCTTTTCCAATGAGTCAACTCTTCGCATCAGGTGGCCAAAGTACTGGAGTTTCAGCTTGAGCATCATTGCTTAAAAGAAATCCCAGGGCTGATCTCCTTCAGAATGGACTGGTTGGATCTCCTTGTAGTCCAAGGCACTCTTAAGAGTCTTCTCCAACACCACAGTTCAAAAGCATCAATTCTTCGGCGCTCAGCCTTCTTCACAGTCCAGCTCTCACATCCATACATGACCACAGGAAAAACCATAGCCTTGGCTAGAGGAACCTTTGTTGGCAAAGTAATGTCTCTGCTTTTGAATATGCTATCTAGGTTGGTCATAACGTTCCTTCCAAGGAGTAAGCGTCTTTTAATTTCACAGCTGCAGTCACCATCTGTAGTGATTTTGGAGCCCAGAAAAATAAAGTCTGACACTGTTTCCACTGTTTCCCCATCTATTTCCCATGAAGTGATGGGACCAGATGCCAAGATCTTCGTTTTCTGAATGTTGAGCTTTAAGCCAACTTTTTCACTCTCCACTTTCACTTTCATCAACAGGCTTTTTAGTTCCTCTTCACTTTCTGCCATAAGGGTGGTGTTATCTGCATATCTGAGGTTATTGATATTTCTCCTGGAAATCTTGATTCCAATTTGTGTTTCTTCCAGTCCAGCGTTTCTCATGATGTACTCTGCATAGAAGTTAAATAAACAGGGTGACAATATACAGCCTTGACATACTCCTTTTCCTATTTGGAACCAGTCTGTTTTTGTAACTGTTGCTTCCTGACCTGCATGCAGATTTCTCAAGAGGCAGATCAGGTGGTCTGGTATTCCCATCTCTTTCAGAATTTTCCATAGTTTATTGTGATCCACACAGTCAAAGGCTTTGGCATAGTCAATAAAGCAGAAACATGTTTTTCTGGAACTCTCTTGCTTTCTCCATGATCCAGAGGATGGTGGCAATTTGATCTCTGGTTCCTCTGCCTTTTCTAAAACGAGTTTGAACATCAGGAAGCTCACAGTTCACATATTGCTGAAGCCTGGCTTGGAGAATTTTGAGCATTACTTTACTAAGGTGTGAGATCAGTGCAATTGTGCAGTAGTTTGAGCATTCTTTAGCATTGCTTTTCTTTGGGATTGGAACGAAAACTGACCTTTTCCAGTACTGTGGCCACTGCTGAGTTTTCCAAATTTGCTGGCATATTGAGTGCAGCACTTTCACAGCGTCATCTTTCAGGATTTGGAATAGCTCAACTGGAATTTCATCATCTCCACTAGTTTTGTTTGTAGTGATGCTTTCTAAGGCCCACTTGACTTCACATTCCAGGATGTCTGGCTCAAGGTGAGTGATCACACCATCGTGATTATTTGGGTCGTGAAGCTCTTTTTTGTACAGTTCTTCTGTGTATTCTTGCCACCTCTTCTTAATATCTTCTGATTCTGTTAGGTCCATACCATTTCTGTCCTTTATCTAGCCCATCTTTGCATGAAATGTTCCTTTGGTATCTCTGATTTTCTTAAGAGATCCCTAGTCTTTCCCATTCTGTTGTTTTCCTCTNCTTTTTTGCATTTCTTTTCCATGGGGATGGTCTTGATCCCTGTCTCCTGTACAATGTCACGAACCTCATTCCATAGTTCATCAGGCACTCTATCTATCAGATCTAGGCCCTTAAATCTATTTCTCACTTCCACTGTATAATCATAAGGGATTTGATTTAGGTCATACCTGAATGGTCTAGTGGTTTTCCCTACTTTCTTCAATTTAAGTCTGAATTTGGCAATAAGGAATTCATGGTCTGAGCCACAGTCAGCTCCTGGTCTTGTTTTTGCTGACTGTATAGAGCTTCTCCATCTTTGGCTGCAAAGAATATGCTATGCTATGCTATACTAAGTCACTTCAGTCGTGTCCGACTCTGTGTTACCCCATAGACGGCAGCCCACCAGGCTTCCCCGTCCCTGGGATTCTCCAGGCAAGAACACTGGAGTGGGTCGCCATTTCCTTCTCCAATGCATGAAAGCGAAAAGAGAAAGTGAATATAATTGATCTGATTTCGGTGTTGACCATCTGGTGATGTCCATATATAGAGTCTTCTCTTGTGTTGTTGGAAGAGGGTGTTTGTTATGACCAGTGCATTTTCTTGGCAAAACTCTATTAGTCTTTGCCTTGCTTCATTCCGTATTCCATGGCCAAAATTGCCTGTTACTCCAGGTGTTTCTTAACTTTCTACTTTTGCATTCCAGTCCCCTATAATGAAAAGGACATCTATTTTGGGTGTTAGTTCTAAAAGGTCTTGTAGGTCTTCATAGAACCATTCAACTTCAGCTTCTTCAGTGTTACTGGTTGGGGCATAGACTTGGATTACTGTGATATTGAATAGTTTGCCTTGGAAAGGAACAGAGATCATTCTGTCGTTTTTGAGATTGCATTCAAGTACTGCATTTCAGACTCTTTTGTTGACCATGATGGCCACTCCATTTCTTCTGAGGGATTCCTCACGCAGTAGTAGATATAATGGTCATTTGAGTTAAATTCACCCATTCCAGTCCATTTGAGTTTGCTGATTCCTAGAATGTCGGCATTCACTCTGGCCATCTCTTGTTTGACCACTTCCAATTTGCCTTGATTCATGGACCTGACATTCCAGGTTCCTATGCAATATTGCTCTTTACAGCATTGGACCTTGCTTCTATCACCAGTCACATCCACAGCTGGGTATTCTTTTTGCTTTGGCTCCATCCTTTCATTCTTTCTGGAGTTTTTTCTCCACTGATCTCCAGTAGCATATTGGGCCCTTACTGACCTGGGGAGTTTCTCTTTCTGTATCCTATCATTTTGCCTTGTCATACTGTTCATGGGGTTCTCAAGGCAAGAATACTGAAGTGGTTTGCCCTTCCCTTCTCCAGTGGACCACATCCTGTCAGATCTCTCCACCATGACCTGCCCATCTTGGGATGCCCCACGGGCATGGCTTAGTTTCATTGAGTTAGACAAGTCTGTGGTCCTAGTGTGATTAAATTGACTAGTTTTCTGCACATGTGGTTTCAGTGTGTTTGCACTCTGATGCCCTCTTGCAACACCTACCATCTTACTTAGTTTTCTCTTACCTTGGGCGTGGGGTATCTCTTCACAGCTGCTCCAGCAAAGCACAGCCATTGCTCCTTACCTTGGACGAGGGGTATCTCCTCACCTCCATCCTTTCTGACCTTCAACGTGGGATAGCTCCTCTAGGCCCTCCTGCGCCCGGGTAGCCACAGCTCCTTGGACGTGTGTTGGTCCTCCCAGCCACCGCCCCTGGCCTTGGGCATGGGGTTTCTCTTCCTGGCTGCCGCCCTTGGCCTTGGGCGTGGGGGAGTGGCGTAGCTCCTCCTGCCCACTGCCCCTGGCCTCCAGCTTGGGCCGTGGGGTATCTCCTCCGGGCTGCCACCCCTGACCTCTGACGCGGGTAATTCCTCTCGGCTGTGTCTGCACCGTCACAGTCTGGTACTCTCGGCCTCTGCCCCTGGCCTCAGACGTGGGGTAACTCCTCTTGGCCACCACCCTTTGGGCATGGGGTACCCCGACTTCTGCCCCTAGCCTTGGACATGGGGTGGCTCCTCTCGGCCGTGGTTTAGTGCACCCGCCGCAGCCACCTGCGCTTTAGCGCACCCGCCACAGCCAAATAGCTAACTATTTGATGCTGCCTAAATATCCAGCAGTAGAGGTTTTGTTAAATAAGTGATCACATTGAAAGGTTGTTGTTGAACCACGAAAAGACACCAGGATTTTTGGCTTCTGGAGGAGAATTCAATCCGGGGCCAGAGACAAGTCTTGTTCACTCAGAGCTTCTGTGTAATAAAGTTTTATTAAAGTATAGAGGAGATAGAGACAGCTTCTGACATAGGCATCAGAAGGGGGTAGAAAGAGTACTCCCGTGCTAGTTTGTAGCTGAATGTTATATAATCACTAGCAGTCTGTTAATGAAAGAAAGGAATGTCTTAAAACTCAGAATGGCACCAGGCCCCTCATCCATAAGATGTATTTTGGGATAATCTTGGAACCAGACAAGTCATCCTGGGCCATAAAATGATTGAATTGAATCGTGTAGAAGGGCAGATTACCATACAAATAGATTTATTGACATAGATTACAGGAACAATGTCTGAGTATATCATACTGGTTTGTCAAGTCGGTTCTGAGCCATTAGACAGAATTGACTTGAAGACAGAGTCTGGGGTAAATGCATAGTATATGTTAACATACCTTAAGACAAACATTTCCATAAGAAGAATGCATTGGTTAACTCAAGGTTTGAGAATAGTTAATGTCACGTGAAACCAGGTGTCATTATGGCAACACAGTATTTTAAGAGAAACCTCCTTTTAAATTTGTATAGAGAAGGGGGAAAAAAAAAATATATATATATATATATATATCTCACTAGTTTGTTTCCTCCTGCTGCTTAAGAGAGATAAAAATGTTTGACACTTGAAGTCTATTTCCTCCTTTTGGAGACCCCTGGCCTTCCTGTCTGTTACCCTCTCAACATGAAATATAATATTATGCAACCATTAAAATAAATATTTTTATGAAATACAAAATGAAAAAACATATAACAGTATGTTCACATTAATCCTATTTTGTTTAAATATGTGAGCTTGTGTCTTTAAGAACATATACCAAAAAAAAAAAAAAAACAAGAACAAAAAGAACACATACAGAAGCCTAGAAAGTAAGAGCATTTTACAAATTTTTTTCAGAATGCTGGGATATATAGCTAGTGCTTATTTACTTTTTGAATTCATTTGCACTGTTTATGATTAAGGAAAGAGCTTATTTTAATTTGATTTTTAAACACTGTGAGCCTGGGAAAGATGTAATGAGAGTAAAGTGCGGAAGATGGATGAAGGGGTTGCTTTGTGTGCAGCATTGGGTGTTGATTATTTTGAGTTTGATATGTGAATAGAGATCCAGGAGCAAGTGTCTAACACTTGCAAGTTGTGTTATCATTGGTTGGAAAAACAGAAAGGGGACACTGCAAGTAAATAACAAGGTTTTCTCTAAGTGTCTTTACATTGTATCTATTTGTTTTTGGCTGGGCTAGGTCTCTTTTGCTGCTTGGGCTTCTTTCTAGTTGCTGTGTGTGGGCTTCTCACTGTGATGTCTTGTTAACAACATGGGCTATAGGGTGCGAGGGCATCAACAGTTGTAGCATGTCGGCTCACAGTCGTGGTTCCCGGGTTCTAGAGCACAGGCTCAATAGTTGTGGCACACGGGCTTAGTTGCTTCACAGCTTGTGGGATTCTCCTGGACTAGGGATTGAACCCACATCTCCTGCATTGGCAGGCAGTTTCTTTACCACTGAGCCACCAAGGATGCCCTCAAGTGTCTTTAGATTGAAGAATGTGAGCTTACTGATACTGGTGACACTCTCCATGGGCAATTGGTAAAACCCTTTGGTTACCCAGAAAAGACATTCAGACTATAGCTTTGATGACTAAACTCTAGGAATAATCAGAGTTAGGTTTTCTTTGAGTTGCCTTTTTCATTTTTGGGGGGTCTGGGGCCATGAAGCATGTGGGATCTTAGTTCCCTGACCAGGGATCGAATCCACGCCTCCTGCGGTGGAAGCACAGAATCTTAACCACTGAACTGCCAGGGAAGTCCCCTGGCTTCTTAGTTTTTTTTGCTGGAGTTTGGAACTCACAGTCCCGTGGTCATGAACAGTCCTTGGTGTCCTTACATATCTCAGTCCATTTACCCAAAGTTTACAGATGTTCCTGTTTGCACAGATGAATCAGTTTCAATGGAGCTGATAACATGGGAACATATATGCATTCTCACAGATCAGTTCTCACCTGTGTCCTGATGTGTATTTATTTATGTATAAGAACACTCAGAAATATAGGCCCACCTGTTTTACTGTGCTTCATAGATAATGCTTTTTTTTTTTTTTTAAAAAAAAAGGACATTTATGGAAACACAGTGTCAGCTAAGTAAATACATTGGCACTATTTGGAGCATTTGGTCACATCATGTCTCTGTCATATTTTGATAATTTTTGCAGTATTTCAAATCATTTCATTATTATTATATTTAGTATCCTGATCTGTGATCAGTGGCTTTTAATGTTACTATGCTATAAATGCTTAGATGGTTAGCATTCTTTTAGCAATAAGTGTTGGAAATTAAGGTATGTACACTTTTATATATATAATGCTATTGTACATCATTAGACTAAAATATAGTATAAATGTAACTTTTGTTTGCACAGAGAATGAAAACATTCAAATAACTTGCATTATTTTGATATTCATGTGTTGAGGTGGTCTGGAGACAACTGCAAAATATCTTTGAGGCCTGTACACAGAATACATAAGCCACATATACACACACTAGGATGTGCCTGTATGCAAAGAATGGCCCATATATATTATATAAATTAGGGTTTAACATAAGGTACAAAATATCCTGAGAAGCCTTTATGCAGATCAAGAAGCAACAGTTAGAACCATACATGGAGCAATGAACTGGTTCAGATTTGGGAAAGGAGTACCTCAAGGCTGTATATCGTTATCCTGATTAATCAAATTACATGCAGAGTACAGCATGCAAAATGCTTGGCAGGATGAAGCAAAAGCTGGAATCAAAACTGCCAGGAGAAATATGAGTAACCTCAGATAAGCAGATGATACCACCCAAATGGCAGAAAGCAAAGAGGAACTAAGCCTCTTGAAGGTGAAAGAGTCGTATCTGACTCTTTGTGACCCCATGAACTGCAGCATACCAGGCCTCCCTGTCCATGAACAACTTACATGATTTACCCAAACCCATATCCATTGAGTCAGTGATGCCATTTAACCATCTCATTCTCTGTTGTCCCCTTCAATCTTCTCCTGCCTTCAATCTTCATCTCCTTCTGCCTTCAATCTTTCCCAACATCAGGGTCTTTTCCAATGAGTCAGCTCTTCGCTTCAGGTGGCCAAAATATTGGAGTTTCAGCTTCAAAATCAGTCCTTCCAATGAACACTCAGGACTAATCTCATTTAGGATGGACTGGTTGAATCTCCTTGCAGTTCAAGGGACTCTCGAGAGTCTTCTCCAACACCACAATTCAAAGCATCAGTTTTTCAGCACTCAGCTTTCTTTATAGTCCAACTCTCACATCCATACAAGACCACTGGAAAAACAATAGCCTTGACTAGATGGACCTTTGTTGGCAAAATAATATCTCTGCTTTTTAATATACTGTCTAGGTTGGTCATAACTTTCCTTCCAAGGAGTAAGTATCTTTTAATTTCATGGCTGCAATCACCATCTGCAGTGATTTTGGAGCCCACAAAAATAAGGTCAGCCACTGTTTCCCCATCTATTTGCAGTGAAGTGATGGGACCAGATGCCATGATCTTATTTTATTGAATGTTGAGCTTTAAGCCAACTTTTTCACTCTCCTCTTTCACTTGCATCAAGAGATCCTTTAGTTGTTCTTCACTTTCTGCCATAAGGGTGGTGCCATTTGCATATCTGAAGTTATTGATATTTCTCTTGGTAATCTTGATTCCAGCTTGTGCTTCTTCCAGTCCAGCGTTTCTCATGATGTACTCTTCATATAAGTTAAATAAGCAGGGTGACAATATACAGCCTTGGAGTACACCTTTTCCTGTTCAGAACCAGTCTGTTGTTCCATGTCCAGTTCTATTGCTTCCTGACCTGCATACAGGTTTTTCAAGAGGCAGAGCAGGTAGTCTGGTATCGCCATCTCTTTCGGATATTTCCACAGTTTATTGTGATCCAAACAGTCAAAGGCTTTGGCATAGTCAGTAGAGCAGAAGCAGATGTTTTTGTAGAATGCTCTTGCTTTTTCAATGATCCATCGGATGTTGGCAGTTTGACCTCTGGTTTCTCTTCCTTTTCTAAAACCAGCTTGAACATCAGGAAGTTCATGATTCACCTATTGCTGAAGCCTGGCTTGGAGAATTTTCAATATCACTTTACTAGCATGTGAGATGAGTGCAATTGTGTGGTAGTCTGAGCATTCTTTGGCATTGCCTTTCTTTGGGATTGGAATGAAAACTGATCTTTTCCGGTCCTGTGGCCACTGCTGAGTTTTCCACATTTGCTAGCACATTTAGTGCAGCACTTTCACAGCATCATCTTTTAGGATTTGAAATACCTCAACTGGAATTCCATCACCTTCACTAGCTTTGTTCGTAGTGGTTCTTTCCACTTGACTTCACATTTCAGGATGCCTGGCTTCACAGATATTACCTTAAAAAAGAAATGGACATTTATGGCAATGCTGTGTCAGGCAAGTACATTGGCACCATTTTTCCTGTAGCATTTGGTTACTTCTTGTCTCTTTTTGCTAATTCTTGCAGTATTTCAAATCATTTCATTATTATTATATTTATTATCCTGTTCTGTGATCAGTGATTTTTAATGTTACTATGCTATGATCTGCCTCTTGAGAAATCTGTATGCAGGTCAGGAAGCAACAGTTAGAACTGGTCATGGAACAACAGACTGGTTCCAAATAGGCAAAGGAGTACGTCAAGGCTGTATATTGTCACCATGTTTATTTAACTTANACTGTGGTGTTGGAGAAGACTCTTGAGAGTCCCTTGGACTGCAAGGAGATCCAACCGGTCTATTCTGAAGGAGATCAGCCCTGGATTTCTTTGGAAGGAATGATGCTAAAGCTGAAACTCCAGTATTTTGGCCACCTCATGCGAAGAGTTGACTCATTGGAGAAGACTCTGATGCTGGGAGGGATTGGGGGCAGGAGGAGAAGGGGACAACAGAGGATGAGATGGCTGGATGGCATCACTGACTCGATGGATGTGAGTCTGAGTGAGCCCCAGGAGTTGGTGATGGACAGGGAGTCCTGGTGTGCTGCAGTTCATGGGGTCGCAAAGAGTCGGACACGACTGAGCGACTGATCTGATCTGATGCTATAAATGCTTAGATGGTTAGCATTCTTTTATCAATACAATACTTGAAATTAAGGTATATACATTTTTATATATAATGCTGTTGTGCATCATTAGACTACAATATAGTATAAATGTAACTTTTGTTTGCACAGAGAAAGAAAACATTCAAATAACTTGCATTATTTTAATATTCATGTGTTGAGGTTGTATGGAGCCAACTGCAAAATATTTTTGAGGCCTGTACATACAATACATAAGACACATATATACACACTATGAAGTGCCTGTATGCAGAGAATGGCCCATCTATATTATATGAATTAGGGTTTAACATAAGGTACAAAATGTCCTGATAAGCCTGTATGCAGATCAAGAATCAACATTTAGAACCAGACATGGAGCAATGGACTGGTTCAGATTTGGGAAAGGAGTACCTCAAGGCTGTATATTGTTACCCTGCTTATTTAACTTACATACAGAATACAGCATGTAAAATGCTGGGCTGGATGAAGCACAAGCTGGAATCAGCATGCCAGGAGAAATAACAGTAACCTCAGATTAGCAGATGATACCACCCAAATGGCAGAAAGCAAAGAGCAACTAAAGAGCCTCCTGATGAATGTAGAAGAGGAGAGTGAAAAAGCTGGCTTAAGCCTCAACATGCAAAAAACTAAAATAATAGCATCTGGTTCCATCACTTCATGTCAAGTAGATGGAGAAACAATGGAAACAGTGATAGACTTTAATTTCTTAAGCTCCTAAAGTCACCATGGATATTAACTGCAGCCATGAAATTAGAAGATGCTTTTTCCTTGGAAGAAAAGCTATGATAAACTTGGACAGCATATTAAGAAGCAGAGACATTGCTTTTCTGACAACGGTATGTATAGTCAAAGCTATGGTTTTTCCAGTAGTCAATTATGGATGTAAGGGTTGTGTCAGAAAGAAGGCTGGCACTGAAGAATTGATACTTTTGAACTGGGGAGCTGGAGAATACTCTTGGGAGTCCCTTGAATACCAGAGCCAGCCCCGATTGGATCCAGGGATTCCCTCAGGATGACGGCATTGGCGATTAAGGGATGGCAAAGGCTCAGAGATTTATTAGATGCTCAATAACTGGTTTACGTGGGAAGTCAATAAAGTTCGTGACACCAAACTTGCTCTGACCACGGAGGCTGCAGGCGCCCTCTCGAATATTGGAAGGTGCCCCACCTTAGGCACCTTCTCGAGTGGATCTTAGAAGCCCAGGCAAATAAGTGGTGGCAGAGGACCCCTGTGCTCCAAGTTATTTTGGCATGAAGGAAGAACAGAAAAGAAAAGGAGGAAAAGGAAATAAGAAAGAACGACACGGGGAGACCAAGCTTTGGTGAGCAAGGCCCGTAGCTTTATTTTCAACAGGGGCTTTTATACCCTAAGTTGCACATAGAGGACAATAGGGGATGTGAAATCATGCATGGTCAGCAGTCTTTGATCCTTATCGAAACCAGGGTTTCTTTTCTGCAAACTTATCCTATACAAATGGTTTAGGTGATTTACATCATCTTCTGGCCAGAAGGCCTATTAACATTTTATGACTCTGACAAAGGTTTGTCAACCATAAGACTTATTTTCTCTAGGAGTAATTATTTTAAGGTTTGGCGCCATCCTCCGAAGGTGTTAGATAAAGTTGCATTCCAATAAGGGCAGAAGTGTAGTGGGTCTACAACAAAGGAAATAATTTATTACCTTAAGGGTCTAAAGTTGCTAACACCAAGGCCACTACTTATTTTTTTCTACATACCAACTATATTAATTAATACACATTCAAGGATACAAAACAGGGGATGTGGAAACTTGGCAGCAAGCATTGGCTCATCAATGAAATCTTTTACTAGTTTTATTCTGACAGCTTCTAACTCTCTGAGAGACTCTAAGCTATTTGAATATCTTAAACTTCCCATGCCTCTTAGGGTTGGGAGACTGTAAACAATCGTATGCATAGCTGTAGGAGTCCGGGTAAACTTGTCAGGCTAGTTAGAGAGCCATCTGAGGGGTTTGGACTCCTAATGCCCAGGAACTTTATTAATTGGAGCTGTAAGTTAACTCTTTTTTTCAGAGAGAGAGAGATGGTGGTGGGGGACAGCCCCCTGTAAAGTCAGAGGTGAGAGCACAAAGCAGGAAAGTAGGCAGACTCTGGTTTTGGGGGGTAGATGCTCGAGAATATCCAGGGGGACTCCTGAGGCTTGATCTCGCTTTGCGTATGCCGAGCCTCCTTCCTCATGACCTTTGCCATGGGCGCAGCTCCTCACTCTGGCTCCCAGCACTTGAACAGCAAAGAGATCAAACTAGTCAATCTTAAAGGAAAGCAGTCCTGAGTATTCATTGGAAGAACTGATGCTGAAGCTCCAATACTTTGGCCACCTGACATGAAGAGACTACTCATTGGAAACGACCCTGATGTGGGGAAAGACTGAAGGCAGAAGGGGACGACAGAGGATGAGATGGTTGGGTGGCATCACTGATTCAATGAACATGAGTTTGAGCAAATTCCAGGAGATAGTGAAGGACAGGGAAACCTGGCATGCTGCAGTCCATGGGGTTGCAAAGAGTTGAACACTACTAAACAATACTAAAATATCTTATAGTCATTGTATTATCTTTACAAGATAATAAAATTTGATGAACCCACTTTTCCTATGTTTAATCTCTATAAAGATAAATTCTTTTTTGAAATGCCATGATTTATTTGACAGATTAAAATGTGAAACCAGAGTTTTTCAAATCATAAAACATGAAAGGTTCTAAGCATTCTGATTATATTGCTCAGAAAGATTTATTCTTTTTTTAAAGCCAGATGTTTTAAAACTTTACTGATTTACAAATGATCCAAGCATATCTTACACTCTGATCAATTCCAGATTTTCAATAGAGATGAAATCATCTCTTGGGAAGCTTCCTTCAGAAAATTTGCAATTGGGCTTCCCGGGTGGCTCAGATGGTAGAGAATCTGCCTGTAAAGCAGGAGACCCAGGTTCCATCCATGGGTCAGGAAGAGCCCCTGGAGTAGGAAATGGCAAGCCACTCTCATATTCTTTCCTGGAGAATTTCATGGGCAGAGGAGTCTGGCAGTCTACAGTCCATGGGGTTGCAAAGAGTTTAACATGACTGATCACCTAATGCTTTCTTTCACTTGAAAATTCATTGGTAAAAAAAGGCCAGTTTCTGCATATATAATTGAATGTTGTTTTATTCCCCACAAACATTTTACCAAGGAAAGGGAAATGGTAACCTACTCCAGTATCCTTGCCTGGAGAATCCCATCGACAGAGGAGTCTGGCAGGCTACAGTCCATGGGTTGCAAGAGTTGGACACAATTTAGTGACTAAACCACCAACCACCAGCATTTTACCTACATTGTATTGATTCCTTAATCTTATTGTTAGTGTATTTAATTTCTCTCTGCTTTGCTTTTAATAAATAGGCTGACACTTGACATATGTTTTTTGAAGTTTCAATTGTATTAATGTATTAATAAAATGCCTTTTGAACTGCTCCGATGAAAGGTCCCATATAAACAGCAAACCTTGTTTGTGTTGTTGTTGGTCTCATTATGTGCATTTTGTCTACTGGCCTCTATCTTTCAAGACTGAGACCTATATTTTATATTTGAAGTTGTTTCCTTTCAAGATAAAATATAATTAAGATATTTAATGTCAGGAAGTGATTTCATTTTTATGCCAAAGAATAATTCCTCTTAAATAAATAACACATCCCTGAGAAAGTGAGTACTTGTTTGTGTACAGTACTTCTGACTTGACCTGTTGATATCTCTATAAACTTACCCATGTAATTTTCAAGGTCAAATTACACAGGGAGTAGGAATAAACCTAATTTAAAAGCTGACTTCTTATGGACCACTTAGGAGACTGCTGGTTTTTCACTACAATCAGGTTATTTTTTTTAAGTCATCTTCTTCCTTTATTTATGAATGTTAGTTACATACATACACACACACACATATATATACACCACATACACATATATGTATCCCCCTTTAACAAACCACATAATGAAAACTATGTGATAACTATAGAAAACATATAATTTCCCACATATTAAGGATTTAATCAGGGAAATCTGAATAAAATTGCCTGACATTTTTAGAAGGTGTGAAAGTCACTATAGTTTATATTGTGTATTCTTGGGATGATGGTGGTCTCAATCAGGGACATTTTTGAATTTCTGTCATATTTGGTTGCCACAGTTTTGGGGGATGCATCTGGTATCTAGTGGGTTCATGGCTACTGTTAATCATCCTACAATATACAGGACAGGCTCCTGACCATCAACAATGAATTATCTGGTTCAAAATGTCAGCAGGGCCTTGCTTAAGAAACTTATAGACTATTCTTTACATATAATAGAACTTTAAAAATTAATCTTCAACAATCAGGGTTCTCCTGTGTTTTGTGCATCCTGTTAATTCTTCATCCCCCTGGGTCTCTTTACAGTATGGCATCGTGGGAAGAACAGGAGCTGGAAAAAGTTCCCTCACTGCTGCCCTTTTTAGGTTGTCAGAACCCAAAGGTGACATTTATATTGATGACATCTTGACAACCAGTATTGGACTGCACGATTTAAGGAAGAAAATGTCAGTTGCACTTCAGGTATGCATAGCAGGACACTCTCACATGTTCTTTTTATAAGGCGTCTAAAGTTTAAGTGCTTTTAATTTGATTGGTCTTTTCAAGTTAAATGAATGAGTTGATTCTTTTTTCCCAATAGAGCATATATTTAGCAGCAGGTATTTTCAACAGTCACTTTCCTAAGATACTAGGTTTTGGGTTTTTGTTGTTATTGTTTTTCATTTGTTAGTTTAGTGTGCATGTGATTTTAATAACTTACTGAGATATATTTCTGGACTCAGACTTCCTCAATTTCCACATTTTTATCCACTGATAATCACATAATTATAAGAACAAAAGGATAAATGGTTTGCTTAGTGCTGGAGAGGTTCCTATAGAGAAACATGAATTTTATTATTAAGTGTTTTACAAATGTAATTTTGCTCTGGGAAATGAGGACATCTTTTTAAAGTGATTATCTCCTTGGAGAACTTTCTGTGAAATTGTGGGGCTGTGAGAATCATAGGACATATAGATGCTTTGGGGAGACTTTGACAATTTCATCATTAATGAATAATTTTCACCAGGGAGGTAATACAGAATAATAAGGAAGAGCAGTAGACTCAGAATTCTATCTCTGTGTACCTTGGTTTGCTCTATCTTACAAAGCAGATAATGGTATCACCCCCTCAAATATGTTGTGAGGACAAAAATAGGTCAATGAGTATGAATTGCTTCATGTAGACCCATATGTGCCTGCTGTGATGGTAGAGTGTTGAGTTGGCCATCTCTTCCTGGGTTCTGATTCTGTTCTCTTTTCTTCTTCATAAAGTAGTAAAACTTTCAGGGAGAGTTTGGAAACTGGATTATATGCACGGGTAAACACTCCTGTCATTCCTTGTGGTTCATTCACTCAACATAATTCTGTGACATTTACTGAGAATTTACTATCCTCCAGGTATATAGCCAAGGGCAACAAAGGCCCTGTGTCCTCATCTATCATCCTCCCTTCTACTTTGACAGACTTGCTGATTTTAAAACTAATTTTGAGTTTTTATTTATATACTTAGTAATTATCTGCCCATCAAAGGAAGCTCAGAAAAATACCTTCTTGAGATGAAATACAGAGAGGAGATGAGATAGAACAAGCCAGCCAAATGTGCTTCAGGGAATGTGGGTACAATATGTCCCGAAATACCTGTTATCAAAAAGCATGCACAACATGGCACCCAAAGGAAGGCAAATGTGGACATGGGTACAGCTGTTGCTACCTACCTATAACCTCAAAAATACCTAGGATTACTCGAAGTACTTTTAAAACCAACATATTATTTTCAGACTCTATTAAAATGCCACCTCACACCCCTTAAGATGTCTGCTATCGAAAAAAAAAAAAAAGAGAGAGAGAAAAAAGAAAATGACAAGTGTTGGCAAGGATGTAGAGAAATTAGAATGCTTGTTCATTGCTGATAGGAATGTAAAACAGTACAGCTGGTATGGAAATCAACTTGTTGGTTGCTCTGAAAAGTTAAAGATAGAATTATCATATGACCTAGCAATTATACTTTAGAGTACAAACCCAAAAGAATTAGAAGAAAGGTCTTGAATAGCTACTGGAACATGCATGTTATTGGAGCATTATTCTTAACTGTCAAAAGGTGGAGGCACACAAGGGTCCATTGACAGATGAATCAACAAGAAAAATGTGGTGCATATACATACAGTAGAATATTCAGATCAGTTCACTTCAGTCGCTCAGTCGTGTCTGACTCTGCAACCCAATGAATCGCAGCATGCCAGGCCTCCCTGTCCATCACCAACTACCGGAGGTCACTCAGACTGACGTCCATCGAGTCAGTGATGCCATCCAGCCATCTCATCCTCTGTTGTCCCCTTCTCCTCCTGCCCCCAATCCCTCCCAGCATCAGAGTCTTTTCCAATGAGTCAACTCTTCACGTGAGATGGCCAAAGTACTGGAGTTTCAGCTTTAGCATCATTCCTTCCAAAGAAATCCCAGGGCTGATCTCCTTCAGAATGGACTGGTTGGATCTTCTTGCAGTCCAAGGGACTCTCAAGAGTCTTCTCCAACACCACAGTTCAAAAGCATCAGTTCTTTGGCGCTCAGCCTTCTTCACAGTCCAGCTCTCACATCCATACATGACCACAGGAAAAACCATAGCCTTGACGAGATGGACCTTTGTTGGAAAAGTAATGTCTCTGCTTTTGAATATGCTATCTAGGTTGGACATAACGTTCCTTCCAAGGAGTAAGTGTCTTTTAATTTCATGGCTGCAGTCATCATCTACTGTGATTTTGGAGCCAAAAAAATAAATAAATAAATAAAATCTGACATTGTTTCCACTGTTTATCCATCTATTTCCCATGAAGTGATGGGACCGGATGCTGTGATCTTCGTTTTCTGAATGTTGAGCTTTAAGCCAACCTTTTCACTCTCCACTTTCACTTTCATCAAGAGGCTTTTTAGTTCCTCTTCACTTTCTGCCATAAGGGTGGTGTCATCTGCAGATCTGAGGTTATTGATATTTTTCTTGGAAATCTTGATTCCAGCTTGTGTTTCTTCCAGTCCAGAGTTTCTCATGATGTACTCTGCATAGAAGTTAAATAAGCAAGGTGACAGTATACAGCTGTGACGTACTCCTTTTCCTATTTGAAGCCAATCTGTTGTTCCTTGTCCAGTTCTAACTGTTGCTTCCTGACATGCATACAGGTTTCTCAAGAGGCAGGTCAGGTGGTCTGGTATCCCCATCTCTTTCAGAATTTTCCACAGTTTGTTGTGATCTACACAGTCAAAGGCTTTGGCATAGTCAATAAAGCAGAAATAGATGTTTTTCTGGAGCTCTCTTGCATTTTCCATGATCCAGCGGGTGTTGGCAATTTGATCTCTGGTTTCTCTGCCTTTTCTAAAACCAGCTTGAACAACTGGAAGTTCATGGTTCACATGTTGCTGAAGCCTGGCTTGGAGAATTTTGAGCATTACTTTACTACTGTGTGAGATCAGTGCAATTGTGTGGTAGTTTGAGCATTCTTTGGCATTGCCTTTCTTTGGGATTGGAATGAAAACTGACCTTTTCTAGTCCTGTGGCCACTGCTGAGTTTTCCAAATTTCTTGGCATATTGAGTGCAGCACTTTCACAGCATCATCTTTCAGGATTTGGAATAGCTCAACTGGAATTCCATCACTTCCACTGGCTTTTTCAGCCTTAAAATAGAAGAAAATTCTGACACATGCTATAGCACAGATGAACCTTGAGAAAATTAAGCTAAGTGAAATAAGTCATTTACAAATGTCAAATACTGTATGATTCTACTAATAAAAGTTACCTACAGCAAGAAATTCCTGGATACAGGACATTGAATGGTGGGTGCCAGGAGAGAAGGTTTATTTTTTTAAATTAATTAATTTATTTTAATTGGAGGCTAATTGCTTTACAGTATTGTAGTGGTTTTTGACATATGTTGACATGAATCAGCCATGGGTGTGCATCTGTTCCCCATCCTGAACCCCCCTCCCACCTCGGTCCCCATCCCATCCCTCAGGGTCATCCCAATGCACCATCCCTGAACACCCTGTCTCATGCATCAGACCGGGACTGGCTATCTGTTTCACATGTGATAATATACATGTTTCAGTACTATTCTCTCAAATCATCCCAACCTCACCTTCTCCCATAGAGTCCAAAAGTCTTCTTTACATCTGTGTCTCTTTTGCTGTCTCACATATAGGGTCATCGTTACCAGCTTTCTAAATTCCATATATATGCATTAATATAGAGTATTGGTGTTTTTCTTTCTGACTTACTTCATTCTGTATAATAGGCTCCAGTTTCATCCATCTCACTAGAACTGTTTCAGATGCATTGCTTTTAATGGCTGAGTAATACTCCATTGTGTATATGTACCACAGCTTTATTATTTTTAAAATTTATTTTAATTGGAAGGTAATTACTTTACAATATTGTGATGTTTTTTGCCACACATTCACATGAATTAGCCATGGTTGTACCTGTGTTCCCCATTCTGACCCTCCCTCCACATCCTTCCCCATCCCATCCCTCATGGTCATCCTAGTGCACCAGCCCTGAGCACCCTGTCTCATGCATCAAACCTGGACTGGCCATCTGTTTCACATGTGATAATATACATGTTTCAATGATATTCTCTCAAATCATCTCAACCTTGCCTTCTCCCACAGAGTCCAAAAGTCTGTTCTTTACATCTGTGTCTCTTTCGCTATCTCACATATAGGGTCATCGTTACCATCTTTATAAATTCCATATATATGCATTAATACAGAGTATTGGTGTTTTTCTTTCTGACTTACTTCACTCTGTATATTAGGCTCCAGTTTCATCCACCTCATTAGAACTGATTCAAATGCATTCATTTTAATAGCTGAGTAATATTCCATTGTGTATATATACCACAGCTTTCTTATCTATTCGTCTGCTGATGAACATCTAGGTTGTTTCCATGTCCTGGCTATTGTAAACAGTGTTGTGATGAACATTGGGGTAGACGTGTCTCTTTCAATTCTGGTTTCCTCAGTGTGTATGCCCAGCAGTGGGATTGCTGGGTCATATGGCAGTTCTATTTCCAGTTTTTTAAGGAAACTCCACACTGTTCTCTATAGTGGCTGTACTAGTTTACATTCCCACCAACAGTGTAAGAGGGTTTCTTTTTCTCCACACCCTCTCCAGAATTTTTTGTTTATAGATTTTTTTGATAGCAGCCATTCTGGGTGGCGTAAGATGGTACCTCATTGTGATTTTGATTTGTATTTCTCTGATAACGAAAGATTTTAAGCATCTTTTCACATGTTTGTTAGCCATCTGTATGTCTTCTCTGGAGAAATGTCTTTTTAGTTCTTTGGCCCATTTTTTGATTGGGTCACTTATTTTTCTGGAATTGAGCTGCAGGAGTTCCTTGTATATTATCGATATTAATTCTTTGTCAGTTACTTCATTTGCTATTATTTTCTCCCATTCTGAAGGCTGTCTTTTCACCTTGCTTATAGTTTCCTTCATTGTGCAAAAGCTTTTACGATTAATTAGGTCCAATTTTTTAATTTTTGCTCTTGTTTCCATTACTCTGGGAGGTGGGTCTTCGAGGATCCTGCTATGATTTATGTCAATGAGTGTTTTGCCTAAGTTTTCCTCTAGGAGTTTTATAGTTTCTGGTCATTTGTTTAGATCTTTAATTCATTTTCAGTTTATTTTTGTGTATGGTGTTAGAAAGTGTTCTAGTTTCATTTTTTACAAGTGGTTGACCAGTTTTCCCAGCACCACTTGTTACAGAGAAGATCTTTTCTCCATTGTATATTCTTGCCTCCTTTGTCAAAGATAAGGTGTCCCTAGGTGTGTGGATTTATCTCTGGGCTTTCTATTTTGTTCCATTGGTCTATGTTTCTGTCTTTGTGCCAGTACCATACTGTCTTGATGACAGTTGCTTTTTAGTATAGCCTGAAGTCAGGCAGGTTGATTTCTCCAGTTCCATTCTTCTTTCTCAAAATTGCTTTGGCTATTCCAGGTTTTTTGTATTTCAATACAAGTTGTGAAATTATTTGTTCTAGTTCTCTGAAAAATACTGTTGGTAGCTTGATAGGGATTGCATTAAATCTCTAGATTGCTTTGGGTAGTATATTCATTTTCACTATATTGATTCTTCTGATCCATGAGCATATTGTATTTATCCATCTATTGTCATCTTTGATTTCTTTCATCAGTGTTTTATAGTTTTCTATATATAGATTTTTTTTTAAGGTAGATTTATACCTCAGATGGTGACTGCAGCCATGAAATTAAAAGACGCTTACTCCTTGGAAGGAAAGTTATGACCAACCTAGATAGCATATTCAAAAGCAGAGACATTACTTTACCAACAAAGGTTCGCCTAGTCAAGGCTATGGTCTTTCCTGTGGTCATGTATGGATGTGAGAGCTGGACTGTGAAGAAGGCTGAGCGCCGAAGAATTGATGCTTTTGAACTGTGGTGTTGGAGAAGACTCTTGAGAGTCCCTTGGACTGCAAGGAGATCCAACCGGTCCATTCTGAAGGAGATCAGCCCTGGGATTTCTTTGGAAGGAATGATGCTAAAGCTGAAACTCCAGTATTTTGGCCACCTCATGTGAAGAGTTGACTCATTGGAGAAGACTCTGATGCTGGGAGGGATTGAGGGCAGGAGGAGAAGGGGACGACAGAGGATGAGATGGCTGGATGGCATCACTGACTCGATGAATGTGAGTCTGAGTGACCTCCGAGAGCTGGTGATGGATAGGGAGGCCTGGCGTGCTGCAGTTCATGGGGTCGCGGAGAGTCGAACACGACTGAGCAACTGATCTGATCTGATTCCTAAGTTTTCATTCTTTTTCTTGCAGTGTTTTTTCCTTAATTTTTCTTTCTGTTTTGTCATTGTTAGTGTACAGGAATGCAAGGGATTTCTGTGTGTTAATTTTATATCCTGCAACTTTACTGTATTCATTGATTCAGTTCAGTTCAGTTGCTCATTCGTGTCTGACTCTTTGTGGCCCCATGAACTGCAGCACACCAGGCCTCCCTGTCCATCACCAACTCCCAGAGTCCACCCAAACCCATGTCCATCAAATCAGTGATGCCATCCAACCATCTCATCCTCTGTCATCCCCTTATCGTCCTGCCCTCAATGTTCCCAGCATCAGGGTCTTTTCAAATGAGTCAGCTCTTTGCATCACGTGGCTGAAGTATTGGAGTTTCATCTTCAACTCCAGTCCTTCCAATGAATACCCGGGACTGATCTCCTTTAGGATGGACTGGTTGGATTTCCTTTTAGTCCAAGGGGCTCTCAAGAGTCTTCTCCAACACCACAGCTCTAATAATTTTCTGGTGGACTCTTTAGGGTTTTCTATGTAGAGGATCATGTCATCTGCCAACAGTGAGGGTTTTTATTCTTCTTTTCCAATCTGGATTCTTTTATTTCTTTTTCTTCTCTGATTGCTGTGGCTAAGATTTCCAAAACTATGTTGAATAGTCTTGGTGAGAATGGGCACCCTTTTCTTGTTCCTGACTTTAAGGGAAATGCTTTCAATTTTTCACCATTGAAGATAATGTTTGCTGTGGGTTTATCATATATGGCTTTTATTATGTTGACATATGTTCCTTTTAATCCTGCTTTCTGAAGGGTTTTTATCATAAGTGCATGTTGAATTTTGTCAAAGGCTTTCTCTGCATCTATTGAGATAATCATATGGTTTTTATCTTTCAATTTGTTAATGTGGTATATCACATTGATTGATTTGTGGATATTAAAGAATCCTTGCATCCCTGGGATAAAGCCCACTTTGTCATGAGGTATGATCTTTTAAATATGTTGTTGGATTCTGTTTGCTAGGCTTTTGTTAAGGATTTTTGCATCTATGTTCATCAGGGATATTGGCCTGTAGTTTTCTTTTTATGTGGCATCTTTGTCAGGTTTGGTATTAGGGTGATGGTGACCTCATAGAATGAGTTTGGAAGTTTACCTTCCTCTACAATTTTCTGAAAGAGTTTGAGTAGAATAGGTGTTAGCTCTTCTCTAAATTTTTGGTAGAATTCAGCTGTGAAGCCATCTGGTCCTGGGCTTTTGTTTGCGAGATTTCTGATTACGTTTTTGATTTCCATGCATGTGATGGATCTGTAAAGATTTTCTATTTCTTCCTGGTTCAGTTTTGGAGAGTTATAGTTTTCTAAGAATTTGTCCATTTCTTCCAAGTTGTCAATTTTATTGGCATATAGTTGCTGATAGTAGTCTCTTATGATCTTTTGTATTTCTGTGTTGTCTGTTGTGATTTCTCAATTTTCATTTTTAATTTTGTTGATTTGATTCTTTTCCCTTTTCTTCATGATGAGCCTGGCTAATGGTTTGTCTATTTTATTTATCTTCTCAAAAAACAAACTTTTAGTTTTGTTGATTTTTGCTCTAGTCTCTCTTGTTTCTTTTTCATTTATTTCTACTCTGATTTTTGTGATTTCTTTCCTTCTACTAACCCCAGGGTTCTTAATTTCTTCTTTTTCTAGTTGCTTTCGGTATAGAGTTGGATTATTTATTTGATTTTTCTCTTGTTTGTTGAGGTAAGCTTGTGTTGCTATGAACCTTCCACCTATCACTGCTTTAACTGAATCCCTTAGGTTTTTGGTTGTCTTGTTTTCATTTTCATTTGTTTCTATGCATATTTTAATTTCTTTTTTGATTTCTTCTGTGATTTGTTGGTTATTCATAGTGTGCTGTTTAGCCTCCATATGTTTGAATTTTTAATAGTTTTTCTCCTGTAGTTGACATCTAATCTTACCACTTTGTGATCAGAAAAGATGTTTGAAATAATTTCAATTTTTTTTTTAATTTACTAAGGCTAGATTTATGGCCCAGGATGTGATATATCCTGGAGAAGGTTCCGTGTGCACTTGAGAAAAAGGTGAAATTCATTGTTTTGGGGTGAAATGTCCTACAGATATCAACCAGGTCTAACTGGTCCATTGTATCCTTAAACTTTGTGTTTCCTTGTTAATTTTCTGTTTAGCTGATCTATCCATAGGTGGGTGTTGGGAGGGTGGAACATTGTAAACAAATATCACTAGCAGGTGTGAGGAGTGCTCGCAGTGTCTGGGCCACACTGGGTTTGCCCCCGCTCATGGTGTATGTGCTTTCCTAGTCTGCACTGCTCAGGCTCTAGGTTGCTATGCAGGGGAACTGTCTGAGGCGGGCTAGGTTGCATGCACTTCCCGGGTCTAAGCTGTTCAGGTTCTCTGGTACTCTACAAAGGCACAGACTCAGTTGGGCCTGCTTTTTGTGCCCTTACCAGGTCCAAGCAGCTCAGGCAACCAAGTGCTTGATGAGCACACTCTCCCCAGGTCGGTGGTGCGTCTTATCACTGCTTGGGTCCCAGCCACTAGGTTTTCTGGCTGCTCAGTGAGAGCGCCATCTCAGGTGTGCTGTGTGTCTCTTCTGGGGAGCTGATGTCTGGCTGTGACCCTCCTGGTGGTTGTCAACCATCCAGGATCTCAGGAAGTCTTGGTTATCAACTGTGGGCCTGCTCACAGTTTGGTGGACAATGCCATCTCTGGGGCTGTTTGCCCCTTTCCTGCTCTGGCTGTTGCCTGTCTGCCTCTGGTGGGGTATTGACCTGTCTGCAGCTGGCTAGCTTTCCTCTGGTATTTGCACAGTCCTTTGTTCTGTGAGTGGGCCCAACATGCCTTAGGTTAGAGCTTTTCACGGGAAAGTTCTCTCTCTCTCTCTTTATTTTCTCTTTCTCTCTGGCTATCCCACATTTTAGGTTACTATCTTACATTAGGTCCCTCTGATTGCTCTCAGGGCCTTCAGGCCCAGTCCTTACCCTAAGCAATGCAGCCTGTACCTCCCTGTTCAGCCCCTGTTTACTGGTGGTGGATGTGAGCATCTGGGTTATTCCTCCCCTGAGAGTTGTGGTTAGGCATGTAACCTGTGGGTTTTATTTATTTTTCCTCCCAGTTATGTTGCCCTCTGAGATTCCAAAACTCCCCGCAGACCCACCAGTGAGAGGATTTCCTGGTGTTTTGAAACTTCTCCTCTTTTACGACTCCCTCCCCAGAATGGATGTCCATCCCTAACTCTTTTGCCTCTCTTTTTATCTTTTATATTTTGTCCTACCTCCTTTAAAAGATGATGGGCTGCCTTTCTGGGTGCCTGGTGTCCTCTACCAGCATTCAGAAGTTGTTTTGTGGAATTTGCTCAGTGTTCAAATGGTCTTTCAATGAATTTGTGGGGAAGAAAGCGGTCTCCCTGTCCTATTCCTCCACTATCTTAGGACCGCCACCAACCGCCCCCCCCCAGGGATTTGTTGATTAATGGGTACAGAGTTTCAGTTCTTCAAGATGAAAGATATGTGAGTGGATGGTGGTGATGGCTATACAACAATGTGAATGTATTTAACACCACTGAACTGTGCACTTAATGTGGTTAATCTAGCAAATTTTATGTGTATTTTATCACAATTAAAAAAAATTTTTTCAAAGGTATCCTTTTCAGGAAAAATGGGAAGAAATTTTTAGCACATTGAGACCCTTATTTAAAGATTTCCTCTGGCTATTAGATTTATGACTTATGGTTACAATAGAAAATAAATGAGGTTAAATTCCCAAGTTTTATGCTTTGATGGTATTCATCTCTGAAATGGCCATGTGAGATTAGTTAGTAGAAATAAAGGGCATGTCTATAAAATCCTTTCATATCCTTGGATGCAAAGCTTTAGAAAAATGCCCTGTGTTATTTTTAATGCTTCTTTATAGGAAAAAGTTGTATGCTTGTGTACATAAAATAACTCTGTAAATAAATAATGTTAGATGATTACTGGCTCTGCCAATAATATTTGGAAGCACATATGAGCAAAGCCTCAACATGCCTTGACATCAGCATGTTTTGGTTCTATTCTGTTGGTTTCCATCCTTCCTTTGAGCATGTTTTAGGTACACATTCCAGAGAGCATGTTTACAAAATAGTGCTAAGCTTTGTATCCATGTAGATTCCACTTTATATGCCTTTGTCTCCAAGGTGCAGTGTTGGTTGATTAAAGAGAAGTAACCTTGAGAAAACTTGCAATGTGTAAAGGTTCTCAGGAAGCCATTCAGGGGGCAGACAGGGCAAGAATGGTTAAGAGTGTAGACCAAGTGTCAGTGTGACCACAGTTTATTCCTGCTCTACCTCGTCAACTGTGGGGTGTTGATGATGTCACTTGGCTGCCAAGCTTCAACACCCTCATCCTTAAACCCAGTCTGGAAATAATTGCCCCACAGATTTGTTGTGAAGATGTAACTTAGTGAGATAATGTTTGTGCCCATGTCTCATTCTTAGGAATGCTCAGTCATCAGGAACTGTTATTATTCTTAAGAATCAGGGCACTGGCCTTTTGGGTATTATTTCTACTTAAGTAAAAGAGTAACAACTTCTGAAATGACTTTACTCTTTAACTTCTGTTTATGTGTTCATGGTCTTGGGTGATTTTCTTTATATTAATTGTTTAATAATAAAAACTAAATTGTTTACATGAACATGAATAGTAAAGCCAAGAAACAGAAAATATAAACAAGAAAACAACAACAAAAAAAGAATTTTTGGGAAAAGCACAAAAGAGAAATGTATCTAACATTTTCCACCAAGAGCAAGAAATCAGACTAAAATTTGTTTTGTATTTTGATTTCTGGCTTTCCTCCCGCCAACTTCTTTCCTAACCATCACCTTGTACACACTCGTACTTTCCAGTGCCCCACCAAGACTGCCAGCTTTTTCTCAGCCCTCCCCTCACTCTTGACTATTTTCTCTCTCTCTCTTTGAGGAAAGGGCCTGTATCGCTCATTTCTGTTTCCCTAGTGCTTGCTACAGTTCCTGACAAGTTACACAAGTATTAATAATTCCTAATGTTTATGGAATCATTAGCACATTTTATTTTCTTATTCCATCATTTCCTGCTTAATCCTCACAATTTGTTTTTATCCTCATCTGATAGGGTTAAAAACTGAGTCACTGGGAGATTATCCTAATGTTCAAGTAAGGGGCAGAGCCAGGATTCAAATTTTATGCATGTCTATTTTTTTCAATTGAAGTGTAGTTGATTCACAGCGTTTCAATTGTATAGTGAAGAGTTTCCGCTTTATCTCCAAAGACTCCCATTGCAGTACAGTAAAATCCAAAATACTAGTCATATGACAGAGACCTATACTCTCCAGTATCCACCTTGTCCACTTCTCAGTCGTGTCCATCTCTTTGTGATCCCATGGACTGCAGCATGCCAGGATTCTCTGTCAATCACCAACACCCAGAGCTTGCTCAAACTCATGTCTATCAAGTCAGTGATGCCATCAAATCATCCCCTTCTCCTCCTGTCTTCAGTCTTTCCCAGCATCAGGGTCTTTTCCAATGAGTCAGATTTTCACATCAGATAGCCGAAGTATTGAAGCTTCAGCTTCAGCATCAGTCCTTCCAGTGAATATTCAAGGTTGATTTCCTTTAGGATTGACTGGTTTGATCTCCTTGTAGTCCAAGGGACTCTCAAGAATCTTTTCCTACACCACAGTTCAAAAGCGTCAATTCTTCAGCTGTGTTGTACTCATCAGATATTTTCCCCATTTTTCCTACCATCCCACTTGAAAGGACTTCCTAGACCATAGCAAGAGTGAATAAGGATAGAGCAAAGCCAGAAGATACCACTCCTATTTCTCTGTCCCTCATTTGGACAATATCAGTTTAGAAATGGGTTTATGCACTTGTATGTCAGGAGCTGATATGTGTCCAGAGAAGATACTCAAAATCTTATTCCTCCCCAACCAAAAAGCCAGCCCTTTGTCTTTACAGAGTCTTGCTAGCTGCAGAGGTGGAGAACGTCTGTTAGTTTGGTTACTTGAATTTACTTGTCTAAGTGCAAAAACTTACATTCATCTTCCCTTCAAATGAGTATGAAGCAGTGATGCTTGTGTCTCAACACCCGAGTGTAGGGAATTTAGGAAGCTGAGCGCAGACTCTGCAGAGGGGGAGTCCAGTGCTATTTCTTTGAGTTGCTTCTTTTAGCTGAGCCAGGCCCCACCATATTCCCTGGATTCCTGGTCACTGTGATCCTGGAAGCAGCAGGGAGCTTCCATGGTGGTCTCTCTTCCTCCCAGGCTCATCCCTGTCACTGCTGACCCCACATGAACAGGTCAGAACTGGGGGAGGTGTGATGGTAACAAGGACCTGGGTAGGAGCAGAGACAGGGGAGTGGGGACATAGACCATCAGTCATGGGGGGAACATTCAAAGATGAATACTATCTTCTTAAGAAGGTCCTCCTCAACTTCTGTTCAAAATTTCAGGAATAAGCAAAAATGAAAATTCTTCTTAAATAATTTCCTCAAACACAACAGGTAGCTGAAGTATGTGCGTCCTTTTTGATCAGGATCTGAAGTAGTTCAATATGTCCCCAGAAAGAACAGTGATTGAGATTATATGCAGGGAACAGCCAGTTTACTTGAAAGAAACTGGGAAATGGAAGGAAGATGATGAAGAAGAGAAGAAGGAAGAATATTGGGGACCAGCCTCCCCTTGCCTGGCTGCGGCGCTTGTGTAAACCTCGTGGAGACAGCTGAAGGATGAGAAATCACCTGCACGTGGGAATCTTATGGTTGATAATTACAAAGTGTAACACATTTTTATAAAAATCTGAAGTAGAATGGTGATTATTCCCCTGACAAGAGAGGTTTACCATTGTTTAGATGGTTGTTGGCCTTTGACCCTAAATTCGAGTTTTAAGGGAGACCTTAAATTTGGGTCTCAAGTTTTTTTTAGTTCAGTTCAGTACTCATTCTGAAATATTGTATGACTATTGATTTTCAGTGCTTTGGAGGCATATTGGCCACTTAATCAACTTTATGCAAATAAATCTCCCTCTATAATGTCTTTTTAATAGTGGATTTGCTCAGGGATATCTCTTTTTTGGTGGCACACCCTGAGTTTTCTGTATTCATTTCTCTCTCACCAGACTTAAAACTGAGACCATATTGAAGAAAGGTTTGGAAGGCTTCCTGAGTATCATTCTTCCTCATTATTAGGGAAAAGAAATGTCTGTCTTCATCTTTCCTCTCAGGGTTTTGTGAAGTAAGGAGGAAAGTCCAGCCCCAAGGCCAGGTGGGATTTGAACGTGGGGATTTGGAGCAGTTCTGGGTACTGGTGGAAGAGTCAGGTCTCCTCTTGTTCCCATGGGAGTGCCTCCCCTTGTTCTGCCCCCTTCACTGAAATGAGCCTGTTGGGCTCTTCACTGCTGTTTATATTCTTATGACCTGGCTTACTAGAACCTTCCAGAAGAAAATGTAAATGGACTACATGAGCTTATGTACAGGATTCTCTCTTGAAGCCAAGAGGAGGCACATATTTCCAGAGAAATTTACTTGTGGCTCCTCCTGAAGCAGATGAATAGGAAGAACTATTTAAATTAAAGTATCATGACACAATGATGCTAAAGCTAAAACTCCAGTACTTTGGCCACCTCATGCGAAGAGTTGACTCATTGGAGAAGACTCTGATGCTGGGAGGGATTGGGGGCAAAAGGAGAAGTGGATGACAGAGGATGAGATGGCTGGATGGCATCACTGACTCAATGGACGTGAATCTGAGTGAATTCTGGGAGTTGGTGATGGACAGGGAGGCCTGGCATGCTGCGATTTATGGGGTCACAAAGAGTTGGACATGACTGAGCGACTGATCTGATCTGATCTGATCATGACATAGGTCACAGTGGGTTTCAAGTCCTCCTCAGATCAGATCAGATCAGTCGCTCAGTCGTGTCTGACTCTTTGCGACCCCATAAACTGCAGCACGCCAGGCNTGTGTTTCTTCCAGTCCAGCATTTCTCATGATGTACTCTGCATATAAGTTAAATAAACATGGTGACAATATACAGCCTTGACGTACTCCTTTTCCTATTTGGTACCAGTCTGTTGTTCCATGACCAGTTCTAACTGTTGCTTCCTGACCTGCCTTGTAGTTAATAATGAGGTTCTGTGAGGCAGGTCATCCTGACACACAGGTTAGAGAATGTGGGACCAGCTGATACAGAAACAAAGGAGATCTCTCTGTGGACAGACATGCTGCAGACTCCAGGAGTTGATGTTCCCCTCGCACATGCGGGGATATTCATTTCACACATGTGGAGAGATTTCAGATCCTAGAAGACAGTCTGACCAAGGGAGAAAATAGTCTAGTTTATTCTTTGGTGATGTGTAAATATTTAATGGTTTGCTTGAGGCACACCTGAAAAAACCCTGATGCTGAGAAAGATTGAGGGTAGGGGGAGAAGGGGATGACAGAAGATGAGATAGTTGGATGGTATCACTGACTCAATGGTCATGAGTTTTGGTAAACTCTGAGAGTTGGTGATGGACAGGGAGGCCTGGCATACTGTGGTTCATGGGGTTGCAAAGAGTTGGACATGACTGAGCGACTGAACTAAACTGAACAAACCTCTACTAACCATGCTGTTGATATTTTCCAGTCACACCAGGACTGACAGTTAATTTATGTAGATCTTGATGTTAAGTTTCTCATGTAATTATTTCCTCAGTTAGTGTGAGTGTTTAAGCAGATATGTATTACCAGGGTGGTATTTAAAAAAAAAAAAAAAAAAACTTCGTTTGTCTTCAGTATTTTCCTTAAGATGAAAAAAACTTCTTAAATACTTTCTTTTGTTAGTGTTCAGTAGTCCAATAGATATTTTGTAGCACACTTTGTACAATGGAAAATTGTTTCAGATATAGTTTTGTAGACATACGTTTGCAACTTTATTATTAATAATTAATGAATTTAGATGTTTTTGTATTTTAATTTTGACATTCTGTGCACATTGGAATAAAATGAAAAGAGGTTAAGGTAATGACATTCACTATTTTGGGGTATTTAGGAACCTGTTTTATTCACTGGAACAATGAGGAAAAATCTGGATCCCTTTAATGAGCATACGGATAATGAACTGTGGAATGCCTTAGAAGAGGTAATTTATTAATAGTAACTGTAATTAACTTGCTAGCATCAGTATCTGTGTGTTCACATTTAGAGCATTGCAGATAATTAAGGGGAGCATATCAGTTTCACTGACTTGGTTTACCTCCTAGGAAAGCACTGATGACATGGGTGTACTTAAAAATGTGTGTATTGATGATGATGAAAATCAATAATATAATGCAACGTTTTTATTTCAGCTATGTCCCTAAAACCCTGAACAAATATATACATTATCTTGTCCTTAGCAGAGTCCTCAATTAGATGTTAAAACTGTGGGATCAAGTTCTACTAGTGAGCTAGTGAATTAATTACTCCATTATACTCCAATATTCATTTTATTCCTCTGGTCTTAGGAAACATCTACTAAGTGGAGACAATAGTAGTTTTTCCTTATCAACTAAAAGATATAAATAAGATCATACTAATAAAATATAGAAGTTTCATAGGAAAGTGTTTATAAATGTAAATTATATAGTCTGAATTGATGATTATTTATTGGCAATCATGTAATTTTAATGATGCAGCATTAACACACATAACAGAACCCTGGAACATCTGCTCAGCTTTTATATGTGTAGGTTCATTTCTAGAGAATTTTCTGTTATTTGTGTTATATTTTTCCTTGCCCCCACTTCTTTGAATTTCCTTACCCTTGAATGAAAAAAAGTTTTTTTGATTATTAAGTTGCTGTCAGTTTGTATTTTAATACAAACTATTTTCTGTATTTGCACTCATTTTACAAATAAATTCTACTGATGGAAGGAACCCTAGACTTCTGAGCCATAGACAGATTTCTACTTTCTCCTAGGACCTAGCTCAGTCTTTTTGTTTTTAAAAAGTAAGAATTAGCATTTCTATACATTAATGATGAAAGATCAGAAAGAGAAATTGAGAAAACAATCTCATTTACCATTGCAATAAAAAGAATAAAATGCCTAGGAATAAACCTACCTGAGGAGGTAAAAAACCTGTACTCATAAAACTACAAGATACTGACAAAAGAAATCAAAGATGATGCAAACCAGATGCAGGGATATACCATGTTCTTGGATTGGAAGAAACAATATTGTGAAAATGACTATACTACCCAAACAATCTACAGATTCTGTACAATCTCTGTCAATTACCAATGGCATTATTCATAGAATTAGGGCCAAAAATTTTACAGTTTTAATGGAAATATAAAAGACCCCAAGTAGCCAAAGCAGTCTTAAGAAAGAAAAATGAAGCTGGAGAAATTAGGTTCCTTGACTTTAGAATATATTATTAAGTTGGCCAAAAAGTTTGTTACATAAGATTTTATGGAAAAATTAATGAACTTTTTGGCCAGTTCAATATAGAGCTAGAGTTATCAAGATGATATGGCACTGGCACAAAAACAGAAATATAGATAAATGGAACAGGCTAGAGAGCCGCAAGATGAACTCACATACCTGTGGTCAACTAATCTATGACGAAGGAGGGGAGAATATACAATGGAGAAAAGGCATTCTCTTCAGTAAATGCTGTGGGAAAACTGGACAGCTCTGTGTAAAAGAATAAAATTAGAACACTCCCTAATACTGTATACAAAAATAAACTCAAAGTGGATTGAAAACCTAATTGTAAGACCAGATACTATGAAATTCTTAGAGGAAAACACAGGGAAAACACTCTACCTAAATAACTTCTAAATGTTTGGTTGATCTTTTCATTTCAAAGAAGTGTGGCATATTTTTAAAATTTATTCTTGTTGTTGTTACACAAATCTGAGAGATTGATTCTTCATGTTGGTTTGAATTGGTGTGTTTGTCATTTAGTGTCACCCTTCCAGGGAAGCTCTGAAATCTGTAATATACAGATGAGCCTTGACTGTGAGCAGACAGATTTGGAGGTATGACCATCTCTAGCCAGTAATTCTGGTTTCTGAAGGATGTCACCATTGAGTCTTTATACACCACCCTGTTTTTCAGCAGCATGTGAATTTTATTTTCTTAAATTGACTCGATTGCTTCACCTTTTCCTGCCTGAAAAGCAGTGCACTTCTGATTTCATTTAAGTTTGTGAGTCTTTTACAGTAAATTCTACAAGAGAAGAGGTTTGTAGAGCATTAAATCATTAAATGTAAAGAATGACAGGATGATCCACTACTCTTGAATTCATAGGACAAATTTAATGGTGGAATTGGGACACATATTAAAAAAATAACTAGAAGTACTGGTAAATTATTTTTCTATTTGTTTCTCAGATTGATACCTTTTTTTAACAGATTCTTAGGTAGTATTACTCTAGAATTTTACAACATATTATTCCATGGACAGAAAGCCAATGTTAATCTAAATTATAAAAATTCAGAAATGGTAGATGATACTAAAATCTACTTCTATTTAAACTACATTTGGAACTTTCTATAAAGAGAGAGAAATGTGAGTTTATTTTACAAAGTGAAGTGTGTGGTTTCCATGTAGTCCTTCTGGCATTAACTCTGTTAACTTTGGTGATATCACTTAGAGAAATCATCCCATTATTATGTTTCACTAGGAATTGATTCCTTAAGAGTGTTTTAAAAGAAAACTTATCAAATCATTCATTGAAAAACATACACATGTGATAAATAAATAATTCCTAGAGACTCTGGAAAAGGAGGAGATTGATCACTCTAAGTTATTGTTATTCAGTTTCTAAGTCACATCTGACTCTTTGTAACCCCATGGACTACAGCACACCAGGCTTCCCTGTCCGTCATCATCTCCTGGAGTTTGCCCAAGTTGCGCCGAAGAACTGATGCTTTTGAACTGTGGTATTGGAGAAGACTCTTGAGAGTCCCTTGGACTGCAAGGAGATCCAACTGGTCCATTCTGAAGGAGATCAGCCCTGGGATTTCTTTGGAAGGAATGATACTAAAGCTGAAACTCCAGTATTTTGGCCACCTCATGAGAAGAGTTGACTCATTGGAGAAGACTCTGATGCTGGGAGGGATTGAGGGCAGGAGGAGAAGGGGACGACAGAGGATGAGATGGCTGGATAACATCACTGACTCGATGAATGTGAGTCTGAGTGACCTCCGAGAGCTGGTGATGGACAGGGAGGCCTGGCGTGTTGCGGTTCATGGGGTCGCGAAGAGTCGGACACGACTGAGCGACTGATCTGATCTGATCTGATGTCCATTGAATTGATGATGCCATCCAGCCATCTCATCCTCTGTCTCCCTTTTCTTCTGCCTTCAGTTTTTCACAGCATCTCTTTTCCAATGAGTCAACTGTTTACATCAGGCAGCCAAAATATTGGTGCTTCAGCTTCAGCATCAGTCCTTCCAGAGACTATTCAGGGTTGATCTCTTTTAAGATTGACTAATTTGATCTCCTTGTTTTCCAAGGGACTCTCAATAGTGTTCTCCAGTACCACAATTCAAAAGCATCAATTCTTCAGTGCTCTTCTATTGTCCAGCTCTCGCACCTGTTAATGACTACTGGAATGACCATAGGTTTGATTATACAGACCTTTGTCAGCAAAGTGATATCTTTGCTTTTAAACACACTGTCTAGTTTTGTCATAGTTTTCCTGCCAAGAAGCAATTGTTTTCTAATTTCAAGCCTACAGTCACCATCTGTACTCATTTTAGAGTCCAAGAAAGGGAAATCTGCCACTGCTTCTATCTTTTCCCCTTCTATTTGCCATGAAATGATGGGATGGGATGCCATGATCTTAGTTTTCTTAATGTTGGGTTTTAAGCCAGCTTTTTCACTCTCCTCCTTCATCCTCATCAAGAGATATCACTAAATCAATGAAGTCAGTTGTTAACTGAACCAGAAACCGGAGTTATTAATTTGTAAATGATGCCTAACTGGATATGTGAACCCAAACTCACAGAGTTAACTTGAGAATGAGTAGGAGGGAACCACTTTGTTTTCCTCTTTATGAACTTCAATTAAAAGGAAAAATGGCTCAGAAATTTTTTTAAGGTTCTCTAGTTCTGTTTCATCCTTATTCCTTGGCAGACATGGACATTCAGAAGGAAGACAGTCCTATGGATGCTGCTTGTCTCATGTTGGTTATTTTTCTAAATATGCTGAAAATACATTTTTCATGTACTGAAAACGTGCCAACTTACTGTAAACTGATAAAAGTTCATCAGAAATTAGTGCTATTGGGGTGCTAAAAAGCAAAGGCAGCTCCAAAAATATAACATGAGTGCTACCTGAAGATGAAGCACTTTATCATTCAGAGGTTAAAAGGTCATAGTAGATAAAACTCTGGAAATGATGTGTTGCTTCTGTTCTTAAAAGCAAAAACAAAAAACCTTAGATACTGGGATTTGGAATTAAGTGTAGAGTATGGGGGCTTTCCCAGTTGCTCAGTGATAAAGAGTCTGCCTGCAATGAGGAGAAGTGGGATTGATCCTTGAGTTGGGAAGATTCCCTGGAGGAGGAAATAGTAACCCACCCCAATATTCTTGCCTGGGAAATCCCATGGACAAAGGAACCTAGCGGGCTATAGTCCATAAGGTCCATGACTTAGCAACTAAACAATACCAAAAATGTCCTGTCAAAACCGGGAAGAAATCATACAATTAAATGTCTGACATTGATAGTGTCTCTGTTAAGACACAAGTGTGTCTCATCACACAGGAAACCAAGATACAGAAACCTGGGTGTCAGCAGCTTCTGCAAGGACTGAAACGTGGTTCAGTCCTTGCAGTGGCAACAGGTCATATGTCCATTTCCCTGGGCCTTGTATTAGGTGAACTTCCTTTACTTCTGGCTCTGCTCTAGTAAAAGCTCTTTGCCATTTGTTGATTGCATTTCAGTGTCTCCTTCTGGCCCACACCGGAGTTTCTTTTTGAAAAGTAATAAATTTCCACAAAATTTTGAAACCAATTGACATCTATGTTCAACTCCTGTGAGGGACATCAGCATCTCCCATGCAATAAACACAGTGATGATAGAGACAGGGTGTCTTATAAGTTCAGTTTATTATTTTTAAGTTTTGCGATATTCTTTTATTTTCCCAAGCTCAAAAATAATCTGAAGTATTCTATACTGAGATGTATAGTTTTGAATAGTAATTATTTGTGTATTTTCCTTAAATTTTAACTTTTTCAGTGCTTTCCTTTGTTTAAAGTGTGATGTGATATCTTGGAGCCAGTTAATTGTTATAAGAATATATCCTTTTTACAATTACACTTAATAAGAAAATAGTTTTATATACAAATTATTTATCCATATGAATTTAGTTTCTAATATACAGGAAAAGATATGTCATGCACTTAGTCACTTATGTCTTCATTCTGTTGTTGCTGTTGGTCACATCTGACTCTTCTGCAACCCCATGAACTGTAGCCCACCATGCTCCTCTGTCCATGGGATTTCTCAGTCAAAAATACTGGAGTTGGTTGTGATTTCCTTAGCCAGGTGATCTCACCCAGGATCGAACCCAAGTCTCCTGCTTGGTAGGTGGATTCTTTACCACTGAGCCACCAGGGAAGCCCACCTTCATCCAGCCAACAGATATCTACTGAGAGCTTCTTAGGCAATGTTGCAGATTCTGGGGCTGTCACCGTTGTCAAGAGACAAAATGTCTTTCTGGAGCTGATATTCTCCTGGAGGAGCTGAAAAGTAGACCAATGCATACATAATGAAATCTCAGTGCTGATACATGCAAAGGAGAAAAGTGAAGCAGAACATGAGGAGAAGCTAGCTGATAGCATGATTAATAATCAGATCAGATCAGTCACTCAGTCGTGTCCGAATCTTTGTGACCCCATGAACTGCAGCACGCCAGGCCTCCCTGTCCATCACCAACTCCCGGAGGTCACCCAGACTCACATCCATCGGGTCAGTGATGCCATCCAGCCATCTCATCCTCTGTCTTCCCCTTCTCCTCCTGCCCCAAATCCCTCCCAGCATCAGAGTCTTCTCCAATGAGTCAACTCTTCGCATGAGGTGGCTAAAATGCTGGAGTTTCAGCTTTAGCATCATTCCTTCCAAAGAAATCCCAGGGCTAATCTCTTTCAGAATGGACTGGTTGGATCTCCTTGCAGTCCAAGGGACTCTCAAGAGTCTTCTCCAACACCACAGTTCAAAAGCATCAATTCTTCGGCGCTCAGCCTTCTTCACAGTCCAGCTCTCACATCCATACATGACCACAGGAAAGACCATAGCCTTGACTAGGCGAACCTTTGTTGGTAAAGTAATGTCTCTGCTTTTGAATATGCTATCTAGGTTGGTCATAACTTTCCTTCCAAGGAGTAAGCGTCTTTTAATTTCATGGCTGCAGTCACCATCTGCAGTGATTTTGGAGCCCAGAAAAACAAAGTCTGACACTGTTTCCACTGTTTCCCCATCTATTTCCCATGCAGTGATGGGACCAGATGCCATGATCTTCGTTTTCTGAATGTTGAGCTTTAAGCCAACCTTTTCACTCTCCACTTTCACTTTCATCAAGAGGCTTTTTAGCCCCTCTTCACTTTCTGCCATAAGAGTGGTGTCATCTGCATATCTGAGGTTATTGATATTTCTCCCAGCAATCTTGATTCCAACTTGTGTTTCTTCCAGTCCAGCATTTCTCATGATGTACTCTGCATATAAGTTAAATAAACATGGTGACAATATACAGCCTTGACGTACTCCTTTTCCTATTTGGAACCAGTCTGTTGTTCCATGACCAGTTCTAACTGTTGCTTCCTGACCTGCATACAGATTTCTTAAGAGGCAGATCAGGTGGTCTGGTATTCCCATCTCTTTCAGAATTTTCCACAGTTTATTGTGATCTACACAGTCAAAGGCTTTGGCATAGTCAATAAAGCAGAAATAGATGTTTTTCTGGAACTCTCTTGCTTTTTCCATGATCCAGTGGATGTTGGCAATTTGATCTCTGGTTCCTCTGCCTTTTCTAAAACCAGCTTGAACATCAGGAAGTTCACAGTTCACATATTGCTAAAGCCTGGCTTGGAGAATTTTGAGTATTACTTTACTAGTGTGTGAGATGAGTGCAATTGTGCGGTAGTTTGAGCATTCTTTGGCATTGGGATGAAAATTGACCTTTTCCAATCTTGTGACCACTGCTGAGTTTTCCAAATTTGCTGGCATATTGGGTGTAGCACTTTCACAGCATCATCTTTCAGGATTTGGAATAGCTCCACTGGAAATCCATCACCTCCACTAGCTTTGTTCGTAGTGATCCTTTCTAAGGCCCACTTGACTTCACATTCCAGGATGTCTGGCTCTAGGTGAGTGATCACACCATTTTGATTATCTGGGTCTTGAAGATCTTTTTTGTACAGTTCTTCTGTGTATTCTTGCCACCTCTTCTTAATATCTTCTGCTTCTGTTAGGTCCACACCATTTCTGTTCTTTATGGAACCCATCTTTGCATGAAATGTTCCTTTGGTATCTCTGATTTTCTTGAAGAGATCCCTAGTCTTTCCCATTCTGTTGTTTTCTTCTATTTCTTTGCATTGATCGCTGAAGAAGGCTTTCTTATCTCTTCTTGCTATTGTTTGGAACTCTGCATTCAGATGTTTATATCTTTCCTTTTCTCCTTTGCTTTTCACTTGGGCAATATCTATTAATCTCTTACAAATTCTGCATGTACTCATTTAATATTCTTAACAATGTTAGGAGATATATACCTTTATAATTATGACATTATAGTCTTACTTAGATTTTGGGAAGCTAAGATAGAGTAGGTTCAGAAATTTGCCCAGTTGACACAGCCAGGCAAGATTTATCCTCAGGCTGCCTGGCTTCAAGTCTTCAATCTGTTTTTGTTTGGCTGCAAAAAAAAAAAAAAAAAGTCAACAAAAGAGTAAAAATTGTAGTATTTGGATGCAATCTCAAAAATTACAGAATGACCTTGGCAAATTTCCAAGGGAAATTATTCAGTATCACAATAATCCNAAAAGAGTAAAAATTGTAGTATTTGGATGCAATCTCAAAAATTACAGAATGACCTTGGCAAATTTCCAAGGGAAATTATTCAGTATCACAATAATCCAAGTCTATGCCCCAACCAGTAATGCCAAAAAAGCTGAACAGTTCGATGAAGACCTACAAGACCTTCTAGAACTTAAACCAAAAAAGATGTCTTCTTCATTATAGGGGACTGAAATACAAAAGTAGGAAGTCAAGAGATACCTGGAATAATAGGCAAGTTTGGCCTTGGAGTACAAAATGTAGCAGGGCAAAGGCTAACAGAGTGTTTCCAACAGAACATGCTGGTCATAGCAAATACCCTCTTCCAACCACACAATAGATGACTCTACACATGGATATCACCAGATGGTCAATACTGAAATCAGATTGATTATATTCTTTGCAGCCAAAGATGGAGAAACTGTATACAGTCAGCAAAAACAAGACCAGGAGCTGACTATGGCTCAGATCATAAACTCCTTAGAGGCTTAAATGGAAGAAAGTAGGGAAAACCACAAGCAATTTTGATATGACTAAAACAAATCCCTTACAAATTATACAGTGGAAATGACAAATAGATTCAAGGAATTAGTTTTGATAGAGTGCCTGAAGATTTATGGACACAAGTTTGTAACACTCTACAGGAGGTGGTGAACAAAACCATCCCCAAGAAAAAGAAATGTAGCAAGGCAAAATGGCTGTCTGAGAAGACCTTGCAAACAGCTGAGAAAAGAAGTGAAGCAAAATGCAAAGGAGTAAATTAAAGATATACCCATCTCAATGCAGAGTTCCAAAGAATAGCAAAGACAGATAAGAAAGCCTTCCTAAGTGATCAGTGCAAAGAAATAGAGGAAAACAATAGAAAAGGAAAGACTAGAGATTTCTTCAAAAAATTAGCAATACCAAGGGAACATTTCCTGAAAGGATGCACATAATAAAGGACAGAAACGGTATGAATATAACAGAAGCAGTAGATGTTAAGAAGAGGTGACAAGAATACATGAAAGAACTATTAAAAAAAATAAAGGTCTTAATGATCCAAATAGCCACAATGCTGTGATCAATCACTTGGAGACAGACGATCTGGAGTGTGAAGCCAAGTGGGCCTTAGGAAGCATCAAGAGGAAGAAAGCTAGTGGAGGTGATGGAATTCCAGCTGATTTATTTCAAATCCATAAACACAGCTCCACTCATCAATAGGAAATTGGATTTTGGACTCTGGGAATGGGAGAGGGTGGGATGATTTGGGAGAATAGCATTGAAATATGTATAATATCATATCTGAAATGAGTCGCCAGTCCAGGTACGATGCCTGATAACGGATGCCTGGGGCTGGTGCACTGGGACGACCCAGAGGGATGGTATGGGGAGGGAGGAGGGAGAAGGGTTCAGGATGGGGAGCATGTGTATACTGGTGGCGGATCCATCTTGATGTATGGCAAAAGCAATACAATATTGTAAAGTTAAGCAAAATAAAATTTAATTTAAAAAATTGGATTAAAGATTTACTGAGCATGGCCCCACCCTTCAGAACAAGACCTAGTTTCCCCCTCAATCAGTCTCTCCCATCAGGAAGCTTCCATTAACCTGTTATCCTTCTCCATCAGAGGGCAGACAGACTGAAAACCACAATCACAGAAAACTAATCAATCTAATCACATAGACCAAACCCTTGCCTAACAATGAAACTATGAGCCATGCCATTTAGGGCCACCCAAGACAGATTGATCATGGTAGAGAGTTCTACAAAATGTGGTCCACTGGAGAAGGGAAAGGCAAACCACTTGAGTAATCTTCTTTGAGAACTGCATGAACAATATGAAAAGCCAAAAAGAATAGACACTGAAAGATGAACTCCCCGGGTCAGTAGGTGCCCAGTAAGCTACGAAGATCAGTGGAGAAATAACTCCAGGAAGAATGAAGAGACGAAGCAAAAGCAAAAGCAACATACACCCAGTTGTGGATGTGACTGGTGATGGAAGCAAGGTCCAATGCTGTAAAAAGCAATATTGCATAGGAACCTGAAATGTTAGGTCCATGAATCAAGGCAAATTGGAAGTGGTCAAATAGGAGATGGCGAGAGTGAATGTCAACATTTTAGGAATTGGACAACTAAAATGGGCTGGAATGGGTGAATTTAACTCAGATTACCATTACATCTACTACTGTGGGCAAGAAACCCTTCAAAGAAATGGAGTAGCCATCATAGTCAACAAAAGAGTCTGAAATGCAGTACTTGGGTGCAGTCTCAAATACGACAGAAAGATCTCTGTTCATTTCCAAGGAAAGCCATTCAATATCATGGTAAACAAAGTCTATGCCCTGTCCAGTCATGCTGAAGAAGCTGAAGTTGAACGGTTCTATGAAAACCTATAAGAACTTTTAGAACTAACACCCAAAAAAGATGTGCTTTTCATTATAGGGGACTGGAACGCAAATCACCTGGAGTAACAGGCAAATTTGGCCTTGGAAGACAGCATGAAACCAGGCAAAAGCTAATAGAGTTTTGCCAAGAGAATGCACTGGTCAAAGCAAACACCTCTTCCAACAACACAGGAGAAGAGTCTACACATGGATATTACCAGATGGTCAACGCTGAAATCAGATTGATTATATACTTTGCACCCAAAGATGGAGAAGCTCTAAACAGTCAGGAAAAACAAGACTGGGAGCTGACTGTGGCTCAGATCATGAGCTCGTGATTGCCAAATTCTGATTAAATTGAAGAAAGTAGGGGAAACCACTAGACTATTCAGGTATGACGTAAATAAACTCCCTTAATATTATACAATGGAAGTGAGAAATAGATTTAAGGGACTAGACCTGATAGAGTACCTGATAAACTATTGACAAAGGTTTGTGACATTGTACGAGAGACAGAGATCAGGACCATTCCCAAGAAAAAGAAATACAAAAAAGCAAAATGGCTGTCTGAAAAGGCCTTACATAAAGAAAAGAACAGAAGTGAAAAGCAAAGGAGAAAAGAAAAGATATATCCATGTGAACGCAGAGTTCAAAAGAATAGCAAGGAGAGATAAGAAAGCCTTCCTCAGTGATCAGTACAAAGAAATAGAGGAAGAGTAGAATGGGAAAGACTAGAGATCTCAAGAAAATTAGAGATACCAAGGGAACATTTCATGCAAAGATGGGCTCAATAAAGGACAGAAATGGTATGGACCTAACTGAAGCAGAAGACATTAAGAAGAGGTGGCAAGAATACACAGAAGTGTACAAAAAAGATCTTCATAACCCCAGATAATCATGATGGTGTGATTACTCTCCTAGAGCCAGACATTCTGGAATGTGAAGTCAAGTGGGTCTTAGGAAGCATCACTATAAACAAAGCTAGTGGAGGTGATGGAATTCCAGTTGAGCTATTTCAAATCTTAAAAGATGATTCTGTGAAAGTGCTGCACTGAATATGCCAGCAAACTGAGAAATTTAGCAGTGGCCACAGGACTAGAAAAGGTCAGATTTCATTTCAGTCTCAAAGAAAGGTAATACCAAAGAATGCTCAAACTATGCACAATTGCACTCACCTTCAGTTCAGTTCAGTTCAGTCACTCAGTTGTGTCTGACTCCTTGCGACCCCATGAATTGCAGTACGCCAGGCCTCCCTGTTCATCACCAACTCTCAGAGTTCACTCAGTCTCATGTCCATCGTGTCAGTGATGCCATTCAGCCATCTCATCCTCTGTCGTCCCTTCTCCTCCTGCCCCCAAGCCCTCCCAGCTTCAGAGTCATTTCCAATGAGTCAACTCTTCGCATGAGGTGGCCAAAGTACTGGAGTTTCAGCTTCAGCATCCTTCCCTCCAAAGAAATCCAAGGCTGATCTCCTTCAGAATGGACTGGCTGTATCTCCTTGCATTCCAAGGGATTCTCAAGAGTCTTCTCCAAGACCACAGTTCAAAAGCATTAATTCTGCAGCGCTCAGCATTCTTCACAGCCCAACTCTCACATCCATACGTGACCACTTGAAAACCATAGCCTTGACTATCCGGACTCCTGTTGGCAAAGTAATGTCTGCACGCACATTACATACTAGTAAAGTAATGCACAAAATTCTTCAAGCAAGGCTTCAACAGTATATGAACTGTGAACTTCCAGATGTTCAAGATGGTTGTAGAAAAGGCAGAGGAACTAGAGATCAAATTGCCTACATCCTTTGGATCATCGAAAAAGCAAGAGAGTTCCAGAAAAACATCTATTTCTGATTGATGACTCTGCCAAATCCTTTAACTGTGTGGATCACAATAATCTGTTGAAAATTCTGAAAGAGATGGGAATACCAGACCACCTGACCTGCCTCAAGAAATCTGTATACAGATCAGGAAACAACAGTTAGAACTGGACATGGACCAACAGACTGGTTCCAAATAGGAAAAGGAGTAAGTCAAGACTGTATATTGTCACCCTGCTTATTTAACTTATATGCAGAGTACATCATGAGAAATGCTGGACTGGAGGAAGCACAAGCTGGAATCAAGATTGCTGGGAGAAATATCAATAACCTCAGATATGCAGATGACACCATGCTTATGGCAGAAAGTGAAGAACTAAAGAACCTCTTGATGAAAGTGAAAGAGGAGAGTGAAAAAGTTGACTTAAAGCTCAACATTCAGAAAGCTAAGATTATGGCATCTGGTCCCATCACTTCATGGCAAATAGATTGGGAAAGAGTGGAAACACTAACATACTTTATCTTTTTGGGCTCCAAAATCACTGCGGATGGTGACTGCAGCCATGAAATTAAAAAACACTTACTTCTTGGAAATAAAGTTATGACTAACTTAGCATATTAAAAAGCAGAGGCATTACTTTGCCAACAATGGTCCATCTATTCAAGGTTGTGGTTTTTTCTGTAGTCACGTATGGATGTGAGAGTTGGACTATTAAGAAAGTTTAGTGCCAAAGAATTGATGCTTTTAAACTGTGGTGTTGGAGAAGACTCTTCTGAGTCCCTTGGACTGCAAGGGATCCAACCAGTTCATCCTAAAGGAAATCAGTCCTGAATATTCACTGGAAGGACTGATGTTGAAGCTGAAACTTCAATACTTTGGCCTCCTGATGTGAAGAGCTGACTCATTTCAAAACATCCTGATCCTGGGAAACATTGAAGGTGGGAGTAGATCAGATCAGATCAGATCAGTCGCTCAGCTTCGTGTCCAAATCTTTGCGACCCCATGAATCGCAGCACGCCAGGCCTCCCTGTCCATCACCAACTCCCGGAGGTCACCCAGATTCACGTCCATCGGGTCAGTGATGCCATCCAGCCATCTCATCCTCTGTCGTCCCCTTCTCCTCCTGCCCCCAATCCCTCCCAGCATCAGAGTCTTTTCCAATGAGTCAACTCTTCACATGAGGTGGCCAAAGTACTGGAGTTTCAGCTTTAGCATCATTCTTTCCAAAGAAATCCCAGGGCTGATCTCCTGTATTTTATTTATTTATTTTTTTTACTGTTTTTTTTTTTTTTT
>SJYU01003325.1:0-60432 GCA_006410795.1 Tragelaphus strepsiceros | reverse complement strand
GACTCGTTTCAGATATGATATTATACATATTTCAATGCTATTCTCCCCAATCATCCCACCTTCTCCCGGTCCCAGAGTCCAAAAGTCTGTTCTATACATCAGTGTCTCTTTTGCTGTCTCGTAAATAGGGTTATTTTTACCATCTTTCTAAATTCCATACATATGTGTTAGTATACTGTATTTGTGTTTTTGTTTCTGGCTTACTTCACTCTGTATAATAGGCTCCTTTAGTATGGATGGGTTGGATCTCCTTGCAGTCCAAGGGACTCTCAAGAGTCTTCTCCAACACCACAGTTCAAAAGCGTCAATTCTTCGGCGCTCAGCGTTCTTCACAGTCCAACTCTCACATCCATACATGACCATAGGAAAAACCACAGCCTTGACTAGATGAACCTTTGTTGGCAAAGTAATGTCTCTGCTTTTGAATATGCTATCTGGGTTGGTCATAACTTTCTTTCCAAGGAGTAAACGTCTTTTAATTTCATGGCTGCAGTCACCATCTGCAGTGATTTTGGAGCCCAGAAAAGGGGTTGACAAAGGATGAGATGGTGGAATGGCCTCACTGACTCAATGGATATGAGTTTGAGTAATCTCTGGTAGTTGGTGATGGACAGGGAGGCCTGATATGCTGCAGTCCGTGGGGTTGCAAAGAATCGGACATGACTGAGCTACTGAATTGAACTGAACTGATTTAGAATCCTAAAAGATTATGCTGTTCAAGCACTGCACTCAATATACTAGCAAATTTGGAAGACTCAGGAGTGGCCACAGGACTGGGTAATGTGAATCTTCATTCCATTCCCAACGAAGGGCCGTGCCAAAGAGTGTTCAAATTACCAAACAATTGCACTCATTTCCCATGCTAGCAAGGTAATGCTCAAAATCCTTCATTCTAGGTTCAACAGTACATGAACCAAGAAGTTCGAAATGTTCAAACTGGATTTAGAAAAGCCAGAGGAACTGGAGATCAAAATGCCAACATCCATTGGATCATTGAAAAAGCAAGAGAATTCCAGAAAAACATCTGCTTCATTGACTACGCTGTAGCCTTTGACTGCGTGGATCACAACAAACTGGAAAATTCTTAAAGAGATAGGAATACCAGACCACCTTACTTGCCTCCCGCAATACCTGTATGCAGGTCAAGACGCAACAGTTAGAACTAGACAGGGAACAACTGGTTCCAGAGCAACAATGTGGACTGGTTCCAAATTGGGAAAGGAGTACATCAAAGCTATATATTGTCACCTTGCTTATTTGACTTATATGCAGAGCACATCATGTGAAATGCCAGGCTGGATGAAGTTGGCATCAAGATTGCTGAGAGAAATATCAATGATGTCAGATATGCAGCTGACACCACCCTAATGGTAGAAAATGAAGAGGAACTAAAGAGCTTCTTGATAAAAGTGAAAGAGGAGTGTGAAAAATCTGGCTTAAAGCTCAACATTCAAGAAACTAAGGTCATGGCATCTTGTCTCATCACTTCATTGCAATATATGGGGAAATAGTGGAAACGATGACAGACTTTAGCTCCAAAATCACAGCAGATGGTGACTGCAGCCATGAAATTTAAAAATGCTTGCTCCTTGGAAGAGGAGTTATAACAAACATAGAAAGAACATTAAAAAGCAGAGACATCACTTTGTTGACAAAGTCCATGTAGTCAAGCCTATGGTTTTCCCAGTAGTCATGTACCAGTGTGACAGTTGAACCATAAATAAGGCTGAGTGGTGAAGAACTGATGCTTTTGAACTGTGGTTCTGGAGAAGATTTTTGTGAAACCCTTAGACCACAAGGAGATCAACCAGTCAATCCTAAAGGAAATCAACCCTGAATTGTCCTTGGAAGGACTGATGATGAAGCTGAAGCTCCAATACTTTGGCCATGTGATATGAAAAGATGACTTATTGGCAAAGACCCCGATGCTGGGAAAGATGGAAGACAGGTTGAGAAGGGTACAAAAGAGGACAAGATGGTTGGATGGCATTGCTGACTTAATGGACATGAGTTTGAGCAAACTCCAAAAAATAGTGAAGGGCATGGAACCCTGGTGTGCATGCAGTTGCAAAGTATTGGACATGACTCAGTGACTGAACAACAACAACCTGTATCCATATGCTGGGGGAAATAAGATGTTGTGTTTTATTTTTCATGTGTTTTCATTCACTACAATTGCATTTATGGCACTGAAGAAAATGCACTTGATTGGTTCACTATTTATAGGATTAGACTTGGAGAACAACGATCATCAGAATGGTCTCCAGGATTATTAATGTATAAGTAACAGTTTGTCATTGTTTGAAACTTGCATATATTAAACTTTAGAAAATAGTAAAGGGCCAATAAAATTATATCTTCAGAGAACCAGATTTTCTATAAAATTTTTGAAAGTTTTTCTCTAGTGTACCAACTCCTATGCAAAATGTACTTTAGAAAACTTGACTCAACCATAAAGATCCTTTTAACTTTTCTGTTTAAATCACATTGGGAGAAATAACTTCACTTTTGAGAGACTTCCTTAACTAACCCCTAGGTGAGGCTTCCGGAGAATGTCCTGTGATGGGAATGGGGGACATTGAGATCTTTCTGTCCTGGGTTGACTCCACTATCTTTCTCAGTGGACATTCATTGGAAGGAGCTCTCCCCATCACCTGGCTGTACATGTAAGATACATAAGAAGTCCTGAGGATGTCAAAGCTCTAATGTCTAAGAGGCTTGTCTACTTCAGTAGCAGTTTGCTTAGAAAAATGTCATTCTTTCTGTATCCACAGGTACAACTTAAAGAATCCATCGAAGGTCTTCCTGCTAAAATGAATACTGAATTAGCAGAATCTGGCTTGAACCTGAGTGTCAGTCAGAAACAACTGGTGTGCCTTGCCAGGACTCTTCTCAGGAAGAATCAGATATTGATTCTTGACAAAGCTACATCATACGTGGATCCAAGGTGTGGAGCTGAGCCCCGGGAAATCTTGAACTGACTTGCAAATGCGGTAAATGGAAAACATTTAGTGAATCTTCGAAATGTTTCTAAGTGCTCGCTTGGCCTCATGGATATCTGTTGATAATATTAATTCCAGAAAACAAAGGAAAAAACAAAGATATGTTATATGGTGTTAATGTTGTTATGTGGCACCCTAAGAAAGCTGAATTCCTAAATCCAGCTCCTGATAGTTTCAAGCAATTTGGAGGGAAGACTAATTTTCCATCATTTTATGAAAAATTGTAAATTTCTGAGTAGACTTTTTATATTTAGTTTTTCAGGAACAGGATTATATGTTAAAGTATTGATTTTTAAAAACATTGTAAAAATATCATAGGATATTTTTAAATCTTAGGTCTGCTTTTCCTGTCTTTACTGAACTAAATCAACTTCTTTGTTTCTAGGACTGATGAGTTAATACAAAAAAAAGTTCATGAGAGATTTGCCCAGTGCACTGTGCTGACCATTGCGCACAGGTTGAGCACCATTATTGATTGTGAATTGATACTGGTAAGACCCTCACCATTTTAGCTGTTTCCATTTATGTTCAATTTTCAATGTATCCTTCCTTGTAAAATTTGGTAGAAACCTCCATTAGATTTCTCTTAGTTTCTTCTCTCATTCCTGAAAATTACTCAAGTACTTAACTATACTTTTAGAAAGCACTATTAAGTAATATATCCAATAATCTCTTATATTTTCATGTTAAAAGTTAATTTGAATTGTCACTTTTTTTTATGATGGCCAACCATTAAAATATTCCAAACCCAAGTTATAGCTCCATATTTTAGTGGGGTAGACCACAGTCATTTTCACTGTGTCATAGTTGTTTCAGCATTTTTGGAGTCCATTATCAAAAAAGTAGACTCTAATTTAGACTGCCAGGAGGTTGATGGCTAAAGTTATAGAATTTCTCAGGAGTCCATGAGAAGAAAAGGTCTAGTGAGAAAAACAGTATTTTTTTAACTGAAAGAATTTAATATATGAAATGTATTACATAGGGATTAGAGGACTAGAAGAATGAAACACTGGGGTAATGATTTTAGAAAGCAGCTACCATAACCTCGGACAGATCTCCAGACCTGAGAACTAGGAAGAGAGCCCCTAAAGAATTGATGCTCAGACTTCCAAGGAGAGGTCACTGCCTGGTTGCTGGTCACATTTGTGAGGGGGCAGGATGGGGCTGGTTCTCCAGGTGCTAATAGCTGGGAGCTGGAGTCAGGTCCCAGTGCTGAGGTGATGCTAGTAGCAGAATCAGGTAGCACATTAGCCGTGTTTCCCACCTTCAGTCTCCCTCTAGTGCCCCCTACTGGCAGGACCTAACAAAGGCTACCTGACAAGAGTCTGGACTGTTGCAGTGACTTGCAGAGACCCAGCTTCTGCATCACAGATGAGAGTTTGGAAAGAAAGGCAAATCAGGGATGAGAGACTAAATAAACAACCAACGAGTCTTTTACACAATAGCTCTGTTCTGCTCACATGGCAGGCTCCAGGCTTTGGTCTCTGGATATCTAATATCGTCCTTCCAGGTTTGGTTGGCTCTTTATTACTTAGTAATTTAATATTTCCTTCCTTAGCTCTATTTCCTTCCTGCATCTATTCCTTTTCTCTCTCTTTTTTGTTTTATCTCTTTCCTTGTCCTTTCTCTGTGTTGCTTGCTCAGCTTCAATAAATATTAGGATGTAGCTTTATAAAATAAGAAAAGCATCCCTCAAAGGAAAAACTATGGGCAGCAAATAATCTCCAGGAATGGAAGATACTTTAAGGTATTTAGATGGCCCATATAAAACAGGCAATAATCACTAATGAGTGGCAGTAATACCCAGAGTTCTTTACATCTGATGATAATAGAACTACCTCTTTTGCCTTGGGCAGTTCCTGGAATATCACCTCCCACCCTACCTCACATGCATTGTCAGATGGGACATCAGTGGGGACACTGAGTGGATACCAGGCTGTCAGCACTGAGGCAGTGCCTGTAGCCTCACTCCCTGAGCTGGACATGCACAGGAGTGAGCTCTGGGGAGGCAGATGACAGGAGTAGGGCATCCTCAAACAAAGGGATGTTCTAGGCTCCAAACAGTGCATATGGTCACCTGGACTAGACATCACAGTAGGAAGTGGGCTCTGTCTGCAGACTTTCATGAGAAACAGGCAATTCAAGATTGCCCAATACTGACTCTTAATTTCTAGAAATGTTTTGTCTCGGGCATCCTTAGTCATTCATTTTGTGTTCTTGATGCTAATTCGAAAAGTAACCTTTTATTTCTAAATTTTACCTGTCACTTTGTTCTTACCTCTAAACATTTCACTTCAAAATTGTCCCCTCAGTTCAATTCAGTTCAGTCGCTCAGTTGTGTCTGACCCTTTGCGACCCCATAAATTGCAGCACATCAGGCTTCCCTTTCCATCACCAACTCCCGGAGTTCACTCAAACTCATGGCCATCGAGTCAGTGATGCCATCCAGCCATCTCATACTCTGTCCTCCCCTTCTCCTCCTGCCCCCCATCCCTCCCAGCATCAGAGTCTTTTCCAATGAGTCAACTCTTTGCATGAGGTGGCCAAAGTACTGGAGTTTCAGCTTTAGCATCATTCCTTCCAAAGAACACCCAGGGCTGATCTCCTTTAGAATGAACTGATTGGATCTCCTTGTACTTCAAGGGACTCTCAAGAGTCTTCTCCAACACCATAGTTCAAAAGCATCAATTCTTTGAGCTCAGCTTTCTTCACAGTCAAACTCTCACATCCATACATGACCACTGGAAAAACCATAGCCTTGACTAGATGGACCTTTAGCTCGATTATTCTGTTATAAATAAACGATGCTGTGAAATTTACCTATTTGAAGCCCTTTGTCAGGCTTTAAACATAGCAGCAGAAAAATGGCTTGATCTCCAGCTCAGTTAAGGGTCTGTTCAATTAAATTCTTTGCTTATAAATGTACCCTGAAGGTTTATTTTTGGGTTTTAGTATTATAGCATTAATGGTAGCAGATTCTTTTTATTATATAATTCTTAGAAATACTGTCACCTTGGAATGTATGGTTGGCTAGGGAAACTGAGGAAAGACAGAATTTAGACATGTCACCTGGTCTCTAGTCTTTCCCATTTTATTGTTTTCCTCTATTTCTTGGCATTGATCACTGAGAAAGGCTTTCTTATCTCTCCTTCCTTTTCTTTGGGACTCTTCATTCAGATGAGTATATCTTTGCTTTTCTCCTTTAGCTTCTTTTCATTTATCAGCTATTTAAATAACCTCAGATATGCAGATGACAGCACCCTTATGGCAGGAAGTGAAGAGGAACTGAAGAACTTCTTGATGAACATGAAAGAGAAGAATGAAAAAGCTGACTTAAAACTCAGCATTCAAAAAACTAAGATCATAGCCTCCAGTCCCATCACTTTATGGCAAAGAGACAGGGATACAATGAAAACAGCAAGAGACTTTATTTTCTTGGGCTCCCAAATCACTGCAGATAGTGACTGCAGCCATAAAATTAAAAGATACTTGCTCCTTGAAAGAAAAACTATGACAAGCCTAGACAGCATATTAAAAAGCAGAGACATTACTCTGCCAAAAAAGCTCTGTCTAGTTAAAAGCTATGTTTTTACCAGTAGTCATGTATGGATGTGAAAGTTGGACCATACAGACAGTTGAGTGTCAAAGAATTGATGCTTTTGAATGGTGGTGTTGGATAAGACCCTTGAGAGTCCCTTGGACTGCAAGGAGATCCAACCAATCAATCCTAAAGGAAATCAATCCTGAATATTCACTGGAAGTACTGATGCTGAAGTTGACACTCCAGTACTGTGGCCACTTGATGCGAAGAGCTTATTCATTGGAAAAGACCCTGATGCTGGGAAAGATTGAAGGCAGGAGGAGAAGGGGATGACAGAGGATGAGATGATTGGATGTCATCACTGACGCTATGGACATGAATTTGAGCAAGCTCTGGCAGTTGGTGATGGTCAGGGAGGCCTGGCATGCTGCAGTCCATGGGGTCGCAAAGAGTCAGACACGACTGAGCGACTGAAATGAACTGTCACCTGGTCAGTCCTAAAATGTTATCATCAGCACCTGATCTGCAGATGTGAACATCTGTATCCTCTGAACACAGCAGCTTTGTTGCTATTATCAAAATATGTTCATTTGTTTAATACTTTACTTACCAATTTGTTGTTTCATTGCTCAGGAAGCTCAGGCTTCCATATCCTTCACTATCTCCTAGAGCTTGCTCAAATCCATGTCCATGAGTCATGCCATCTAACCAGCTTAACCTCTGTTTTCCCTTCTCCTCCTCCTTTCAATCTTTCCCAGTATCAGGGTCTTTTCCAGTGAGTCTGCTTTTCACATCAGGTGGCCCAAGTATTGGGACTTCAACTTCAGCATCAGTCCATTCAATGAATATTCAGGGTTGATTTCCTTTAGGATTGACTTGTTTGAACTTCTTGCAGTCTAGGGACTCTCAAGAGTCTTCTCCAGCACCACAGTTCAAAAGCATCAATTCTTTAGTGCTCAGCCTTCTTTATGGTCTAACTCTCATATCCGTACATGACTTCTGGAAAAATCATAGACGGATTTTTTTTTAAATTTAATTTAATTTTATTTAACTTTACGATATCGTATTGGTTTTGCCATATATCAAAATGAATCTGCCACAGGTATACATGTGTTCCCCATCCTGAACCCTCCTCCATCCTCCCTCCCATACCATCCCTCTGGGTCGTCCCAGTGCACCAGCCCCAGGCATCTGGTATCAGACATGGAACCTGGACTGGTGACTCGTTTCATATATGATATTGTACATATTTCAATGTCATTCTCCCAAATCATCCCATCCTCTCCCTCTCCCAGAGTCCAAAAGACTGTTCTATACATCAGTGTCTCTTTCGCTGTCTCGTATACAGGGTTATTGTTACCATCTTTCTAAATTCCATATATATGCGTTAAACATGAACGTGAAGTCACTCAGTCATGTCCGACTCTTTGCGACCCCATGGACTGTAGCCTACCAGGCTCCTCTGTCCATGGGATTTTCCAGGCCAATAGTACTGGAGTGGATTGCCATTTCCTTCTCCAAGGGATCTTTTTAAGCAAAGTTATGTCCCTGTTTTTTAACACACTGTCTAGGTTTGTCATAGCTTTTCTTCCAAAGGGCAAGTGTCTTTTTCTTACCAATATCTCCTGGTAAATTTCTATAATCTCAAATTTTTCTCTGTTGGTCAAGGTCTATGAACAAATCTCTAAAATACTTTTATGAAGCAATGTCCAGCCAGTCCCTCCTCAATTTTCTAGTTTTGTCCCACTCTACTCTCCCCACTTCCTTTGCAGCTAAAATCACACTGATGGTCTTTCAGGTCTCCATATTCAGTGTTCACTATCTTACAATGTGCCCTCTCTAGATTTTGGCTTAGTCTAAGGTGCCTATAGTGGAAATGGTGAGATGGCGGGACTTGGGGTAGATAAGGAAGTGAAGCCAAGTGGACTGCATGATGGATTGAACATGGGATCTGAGTGCAGAGAAAGAAGTTGATGTAGGTCTCTGGGTACAGAAACTGAGTATCTGGGTCAGTGGGGAAGACAGAGGGAGAAGGGAGATGCTAGGGTTCTTTTTGGAGCCTGTCACCTTTGTGATGAATGACTTTGTTTCCAGGAAAGGACCTTACCCTTCACTGTGGAGCTGCCCTTCCCACTCCTGTGTTGGGAGACCTTCAGTTTAGGGCTCTCTCGTTGAGGTCATCAGGAATGTCACAGGGAGGTCCCGCCAGGAGATATAAACTCGGCCACTTGTTTATATCTGGTTCTGAACTGGTTGTGGTTGCTGACTCCTCTGGTAGGAATGGCAGGATTAGACCTCAGGGCACCAAGAGACAGGCATCCCCCAGTTACAGAGTTGGGGATTGTCCTCTGTGCTCCATTCATCCCAGGTGTAAAGCTTAAATGTTTTTCTAGAGCTTCTGCTTACCAGTTGGCTTTCAATTCAGCAAACACATCACCAGTAATGTTCTTTCTCAAACCTTTAATTTTTGAGGCAATCTTATTTTTATTGCTTGCTTTAGAAATATAGACATATCTTGTTTTATTGTGCTTCCCAGATACTGCATTTTTACAAATTAAAAGCTTGTCATATACCTGGATTAAGCAAGTCTATGGGTGCCATTTTTCTAGCATCATTTGCTCATTTTGTGTCTCTGTGTCACCTTTTGGTAATTCTCACTATATATTAAACATTTTCACTATCAATGCAGTTGCTCTGGTGATCTGTAACATCAATGATGTTTGATATTACTACTATGACTTACTGAAGTCTCTGATGATAGTTAATATTTTTTAACAATACCTTATTTTTAAGTTAAAATCTGTACATTTTTTTTTCAGGCATAATGCTACTGTACACATGCTTGGTTGCAGTATAATGTAAACATAATTTCTACGTGCCTCAGGAAAACAGAAAATCCTTGTGACTCAATTTACTGTGATGTTCATTATATTCTGGTATTCTGAACCTGAACTTGTAATAGCTTTGAGGGATGCCTATACCTATTTTCTTTCTGGAAAGCAAGTGATTGTCTATTCTGAGACCTTTAAGGACATAAAAAGAAGTCAATCTGCTGCAAAGTCTAATGCTCCAGAGGGTGGGCGGCTGCCAACCTGGAGGAGGGGCTGTGGAAGTGACAGATTTTTTTATTTTCTTGAATGTTTTATTTTCTTGAATTAAGACATTTCCCAATGCTGTGTATCTATAAATAGCCCTCAAAGCTCAGAGTCTGAGAGCCAAAAGCACTAATCAATGATAACAACCCCAAAGGCCCTGAGCAGAATATAAAACACTACAGACTGTTCAGTTCCGGTAATCATGTCATTATTAAAACTTTTGTTTTCTGAAAATGAAAGAGAACTTTCATTTTCTTCCTTTCCTATAACCATATAATAATGAAAATCTGGCTTAGGCCTTTGTCTACATAGTAAAACAGAGTAATCAAACCATGTAAATACCACCAATCCTACCACTCAAATTCTCCCTGTCCTGCCCCTTTTTGAAATATTGTCTGAGTTATATGTTAATGGGAGACATTGTGTGCTAATGGATTTCTTTCTGCTGTTAACAGGTTTTTGATTCAGGGAAACAGGAAGAATATTACCTGCCATATGATTTGCTGCAAGATAGAAACAGCCTATTTTACAAGATGGTGCAACAACTGGGCGAGGCAGAGGCTGCTGTCCTTGCTAAAAGGGCAAAATAGGTGAGCTTGCTGTGGGAAGCTGTAATTAAAATTCACTTCCAGGGTTCACTCTTCAGAGGCTCTCTGCCAAGGGTCTGGGAATAAGCACTCTGTACTCTTTTCAATAGAAGCCTCCAGAGAGGAAGCTTCATGACTGGGTCTTAACAACACAGGGCAGGTGGAAGGCAGGTCTTCTGAGACTGCAGCTGTGCTGGGGGTGGGGTTGGGATATGTGCACCCTTTTGTGTGCATGCACCTGTGCCTGAGACAGAGATTTTGGATTCAACTTTCCACATGTTTGGACTCTGGGTTTAGAGTCTTATGGAACATAGAACATTCTCACTTTGCAGACCCTTTACATTCATTCTGATTTGTGCTCAGCACATTTGTAATACGAATTCTGTCAAGGAATATCCAGGAAATTTGAGAGTTTAAGGGAAAAAAAAAACTTGGAAGATTTTGATTCTAGGAAGATCTTCCAGAGAAAGGTAGGACTTTTCTGTTTCCTAATCTGTAAAGAAAACTCTTACCTGATATTATCACTATCTCCCTGATTCTTTGTTGTTTAGAATTAGGTGCATTTGCCCCCAATGTTTCCTCTGCCTTCTAGAAGGTGAAATTGTCATCAGTAAAAATCAAGAACTCACAATATCTTCACACTGTAGTCGGAATGTTGCTTGAGGGTTTACAAAGCACTTTCACAGAAATGAGGTGTGTGAAGCGCTAAGCATGGTATGTGGTATGAGGAAGCGGCTCAGTGAGTAACATTCAGGTCACATGGTATCTTCCTAACAGAGGTGTAGTGGTAACCAAGGTTTGGTTTAAGAGGCTTAGCCATTGTCATACAGCAATCTGTACATCTTTCTGGAACAAGGTGGGAGTGGGATTCGGATTGATGGGAAGATAGAGGGAGGGAAGGAAGGTCTGATGTTCTTGCCCATTAACATATGTGGTTCAGGGTGGGATGTGGCTTCCCTATCGAAAATTCATCTCTGGGTGTTAAATTATAGATGTATTTTCCCTTCTTCATACTTTTCTGCAGGGAGGGGGAGTTGCTACGGGAGGCTGGGTGCTGTGCTAGGTACTGCTTTCTGTTTTGAGGCTGAGAATACTTCTCCTGTCACATGGTAGTCAATGTAGGGCCAGTCACCAAAGTTCACAGGGTGGAAGAACCTAACTCTTAGATTTCAGTCCTGCCAATGGCTCAGGTCACCTCTACAGAAAGAAATACATTTCTGAATTCTCATGCCAACTTGACATTATTTCTGCATACTCTGCAACCTCTTAGGAGGATAAACTGTCATATTATCAATTTTTTGAATGTGCAAGCATCAGGTATCAATGTATTGTTCAGAGCTATAACATTGGGAGCATTAGCCTAAGTCAAAAGGCTTTCGCTTTAATAGAACAGAATTCATTCATCTGAAAAGAAATACCAACATCTGGGAGAAGGTGCTTCCACTTCTTGAACTCCTAGCTCAGGTTAGCTGATCACTGTCTGATTGGCCCTTTTTGGATGATCCATGAAATAGTAGAGAAAGTCTTTTAGATACATAAAGTTAAAGGGGGCAGTAGTTTGTTAGGGCTGCCATACAAAGACCAAAGAGTAGGCGATTTAAACAGCAGAAACTTATATCCTCACAGCCCTGGCCTGGAGGTTGGAAGTCTGAGGTCAAGGTGTCAGCAGGGTTGGTTTCCTCTAAGGTCTCTCTCCTTGTCTTGTAGACACCATCTTCCCTCTGTGGCTCACATGCTCTTCTCTCTGGTGTGAGCCTGTGTCCTGGTTTCTTCTTATGAAAACTCAAGTCTGTTAAATTAGGACCCACTTGTATGATTTCATTTAAACTTTATTGCCTCTTTAAAGATGCTGTCTCCAAATACAGTCACATTCTAGCGTACTGGAAGGTTTAGGACTTCAACATGTAAAATTGGAGGTGAGAGGGTAACAGGCAAGAAGACCAGGGGACTCCAAATGGAGGGAATATGCTGCAAGTGTCAGACCTTTTTTATCTCTCTCTTAAGCTGCAGGAGGAAACAAAGTCCTAGTGTTATATTTTTTTACCCTTCTCTGTACAAATTTATATCTGCAGAAAAAGAAATGCAAAAAGGCAAAATGATTGTCTGAGGAGGCCTTACAAATAGTTGAGAAAAGAAGAGAAACTAAAGGCAAAGGAGAAAAGGAAAGATATACCCATTTGAATGCAGAGTTCCAAAGAACAGCAAGGAGAGAGATGAAAGCCTTCCTCAGTGATCAATGCAAAGAAATAGAGGAAAACAATAGAATGGGAAAGACTAGAGATCTCTTTGAGAAAATTAGAAATACCAAGGGAACATTTCATGCAAAGATGGGCCTGATAAAGGACAGAAATGGTATGGACCTAACAGAAGCAGAAGATATTAAGAAGAGTGGCAAGAATACACAGAAGAACTGTACAAAAAAGATCTTCACGACCCAGATAATCACAATCGTGTGATCACTGACCTAGAGCCAGACATCCTGGAATGTGAAGTCAAGTGGGCCTTAGGAAGCATCACTACAAACAGAGCTAGTGGAGGTGATGGAATTCCAGTTGAACTAATTAAAATCCTAAAGGATGATGCTGTGAAAGTACTGCACTCAGTATGCCAGCAGATTTGGAAAACTCAACAGTGGCCACAGGACTGGCAAAGGTTAGTTTTCATTCCAATCCCAAAGAAAGGCAATAGCAAAGAATGCTTGAACTATTGCACAATTGCACTCATCTCACACACTAGCAAAGTAATGCTCAAGATTCTCCAAGCCAAGCTTCAATAGGATGTGAACCATGAACTCCCAGATGTTTAAGCAGCTGGATTTAGAAAAGGCAGAGGAACCAGAGATCAAATTGCCAACATCCGTTGGATCATCAAAAAAGCAAGAGAGTTCCAGGAAAACATCTACTTCTGCTTTATAGACTATGCAAAAGCCTTTGACTCTGTGGATCACAACAAACTGTGCAAAATCCTTCAAGTGATGGGAATACCAGACCACCTGACTTGCCTCTTGAGAAACCTATATGCAGGTCAGGAAGAAACAGTTAGAACTGGACATGGAACAACAGACTGGTTCCAAATAGGAAAAGGAGTACGTCAAGGCTGTATATTGTCACCCTGCTTATTTAACTTATATGCACAGTACATCATGAGAAACGCTGGACTGGATGAAGTGCTGACTAGAATCAAGATTGCTGGAAAATATATCAATGAATTCAAATATGCAGATGACACCACCCTTAATGCAGAAAGTAAAGAAGAATGAAAGAGCCTCTTGATGAGGAGAGAGGAGAACTAAAAAGTTGGCTTAAAGCTCAACATTCAGAAAGCTAAGATCTTGGCATCTGGTTCCATCACTTCATGGCAAATAGATGGGGAAACAATGACAGGCTTTATTTTGGGGGGCTCCAAAATCACTGCAGATGGTGACTGCAGCCATGAAATTAAAAGACGCTTGCTCTTTGGATGACAAGTTATGACCAACCTAGACACTATATTAAAAAACAGACATTGTTTTTACAACAAAGGTCCATCCATTCAAAGCTACGGTTTTTCCAGTAGTCATGTATGGATGTGAGAGATGGACAATAAATAAAGCTGAGTACCAAAGAACTGATGCTTTTGAACTGTGGTGTTGGAGAAGACTCTTGAGAGTCCCTTGGACTGCAAGGAGATCCAACCAGTCCATCCTAAAGGAAATCAGTCCTGAATATTCATTGGAAGGACTGATGCTGAAGGTGAAACTCCAATATTTTGGCCTCCTGGTGTGAAGAACTGACTCATTTGAAAAGGCCCTGATCCTGGGAATGATTGAAGGCAGAAGGAGAAGGAGATGGCAGAGGATGAGATGGTCAGATGGCATCAGCGACTCAATGGGCATGAGTTTGAGTAAGCTCTGGGAGTTGGTGATGGCTAGGGAGTCCTGGCATGCTGCAGTCCATGGGGAGACAAAGAGTAGGCCAGGACTGAGCGACTGAACTGAACTGATACAAATTTAAAAAGAGGTTTCTTTTAAAATTCTGTGTTTCCATAGGATACCTTGTTCCACCTGAACTTAACTTTTCTCAAACCTTGAGGTAACCAATGCATTTTTCTTATGAAAATGTTTGTCTTAAACTATGTTAATGAGCTATGTATTTACCTAGACTCTGTCTTCAACTGGGCTCCCCCTAAGACTCCAAATGGACTTGCTAAACCAGAATGTTTTACTCATGCAAATATTCTCTTAAGCTATGTCAGTGAGACTGTATTTGCTTAGAAACCTGCCTTTCTTCAAGATTCATGTCAATCATTTTATGGCCAGGGACAACTCATCTTGTGCCAATGTTATGTCAAAATGCAAGTTGTATGTGAGGGCCCTGGTGCCAGTCTCTGAGTTTTGAGACATTTCCTTTCTCTACTTAGCAGACTGCTTGTAGCTATATGGATCTTCCCTGTAGCTCAAACGGTAAAGAATCTGCCTGCAATGCAGGAGACCTGGGTTAGATCCCTGGGTCGGAAAGATCCTCTGGAGAAGGGAAGGACCCATCCACTCCAGTACTCTCGCCTGGAGAATCCCATGGACAGAGGAGCAAGAGTCAGACATGACTGAGTGATGAACACTACTACTACTAGTAGCTATATAACATCTGCCTAAAGACTATCAGGGGGCACTCTTTCTGTTCCTTTCTGATGTCTATGTCAGAAGTCAGAAGCTTTGTCTATCTCTTTTATACTTTAATAAGACTTTATTACATAAAAGCTCTGAGTGATCAAGCCTCATGCCCCAGATTGAATTCTTCTCCTCTGGAGGCCAAGAATCATGACGTCTTTTGTGGTTCAGCAACAGCCTTTCAGAGGGGACATGGTTCAGCTCCAAGAATAAATACCTATCATTCATTCTACTCTGTGCTGAAGCAGATCAAGTTGAGGTTTTTTGAAGTTTCCTTGTTCCCAGTGTGTAACAGAGGTGTCATTTTGTCTATTCGTGAAATCATCTAATACAGCCCAGAAGTTATAAAATTCTCATATACGAGCTCTAGGAGCCTGGTCCAGTTGGATAGATGGAGCAGGTACTTAGCCTCCACATGGCCTTGTGTCCCCCAGGTCTCTGAGCCTCAGGTCCTCACCTGTGTGTAGAGCAGGATTACAGCCCTGCTGTGTTCTTCACACTTATCACAGGGATTAGATAAGAGAGCAGACGCTTAAGTGCTTTGAGAATATAGAGCATTTTACGGTATAAAAGTGGGATCATTTTGTAAAAGGCTGTAGGTAGAAATGCTGCTTCCCAATAATAAAACAAATATACCCATAGGTCTTCTAGGTCACTTTAGAAACTCTAAATCAGGGGTCCCCAACTACTGAATATCCTTTGCAGTATTCAGTTTTCAGACCATGAAACAAAGTCCTTTTCAGTTAAAAGTTGCTAAAAGTAATATTTTCTTTATAAAAAATTATATTGAGAAGGGTTATGGAGAAAACAACCAGATGATTTTGGAATGACTATTAAGCAGTAGAAAATGAAATTAATTTTCTTTGGTTCCTTTAACTGTTTTTAGTTTCACCAAAAAAGTACATAAGCATATAATCACCAAATATGTCTAACTTAATAAAGTGGAGAATGATAATATGTAATTAACCTCCCCCCTACTCCCACACAAGGCTTTTTTAAAGTGCTTCCATTAAAATGGAAATAGCCTCAGATTTCAGTCAGTGGGCTCAAGCATTCTTGGAGGGCTTATTTTTCTCCTTAAGTAATATTTAAATATATAGCATTTCATATGCAGAGCAGGATATGTTAGCAACAAGAGAATAGGAAAGTGCACTTACTATGAAGGTGTCCTGTTTCATGTGTGAAGTTCATTCTGTCTCATGATAACTTTGTTTACAGCACCCACGAATGCACTTGCAGTCAGGTTTTATAAAACAGATCTGAAATCATGTCTAAGCAACCCAGTTGGATACATTTTCTGTTTTAAAGACTCAAACGAAACTTTTCACACTGTTCTTTGAAGAAAAAGAGTTACACTTAAAGTCGCTTCTTGCCCAAACATGTTCAGAGATAAGGTTTCACAAGCCTTGACATTATTTTATTTTGTATTGTGCATCTGTAAGGAACCGAGATACAGCACAGCTACTAAAAACTGATGCTTGTGCAACTTGACAGCACTTCCTTTCCTTTGTGTTTTGATTATACACTGAAAAACTACTGATATACTTGATGTACTGAAAAAATACTGATATAGCTGTATCTCTTTCAGTTCAGCTAGAATTTGGTAGAATTCAAGAGCTGTCCTATTATTGGGTATCATCTTATGTTTTAGAGAAGTCTCTTTGTTTTGTCACTGTTAAAGCGATTGATTCTCTTTTCATTCTTGGGACCCAATGTCCAAAGATCATGTCTCTATAGGCTCTATAACTGTTTTGCCACACAAATTAAACACCAGGATATTTCATATATATGCCAATGTTTTAGTGCCTGTCAATCAAAGTTTATAAAATATAAAGATGATAACTTGATGCTGCTGCTGCTGCTGCTGCTACTAAGTCGCTTCAGTCGTGTCCGACTCTGTGCGACCCCATAGACAGAAGCTCACCAGGCTCCCCTGTTCCTGGGATTCTCCAAGCAAGAATACTGGAGTGGGTTGCCATTTCCTAACATCCAAATCTGTTGTGCTCCTTTTATGTGTGAAAATGACAAAACCTGTTCAGATGCTAGATTTCCTATCCTCTTTGTTACCCTGTTTTTAATTTATTTAAGGGAATAAATGATTTTGCTTATCAATTTACTGTAATGATAAAGCATATCTGTGAATCAGAATGTTCAGAAATCTAGGAGATCTACAGGTTTTTTGGCATTAAGTCCAGCCCCACTGAGGGTTTTAATGGGGCTGCTTCCTCCATAGAATAAATACAGCCCTGGTTTTTTAAAATACAGCCCTGGTTTTTTAAAAACTATGCTTCCAATAGTGATATGATTGTTTCACATGAAGAAGGAAACCTAGAAATGTGTTGCCTTAGGAGGAGGACTTTAAACCTTTTAAACATGTTGTTTTTGTTTTTTTCTCCCTCAGGTGTACTTCAAAAGGAGATAGCCAGATATCACTCACAGTGACCTTGTGGTTATGAATGTTTCCAGTGGACAGCCCTCAGCCTTTACAATTTTTGAGTCAACACTGTGATTCTACCATGAGTTTATGTCTACTACAAAGGCTTTTTTCCAATAGGTTTTGCACTGCATAAACTATATTCTGCTTTTTTTACACCAGCAACAAATATTTTCACATTACAAGATGTTAGTTCTCCAACTTCACTCATTGATTTCAAGCTCTTGAAAAAAGATTTATTATGTTTGTTTAAATGTTATATTACTTGCTTTCTTATCCAAATCAAACATGCCAGCCACCAATAAAAGCTGTCTCCCAGGTTTTGTGTCTTGGGAGACTCTAGAGCTAAACTCATTTTCTAAGATTTGAGACAGAGTTGTCACAGATGTTTTTCTTTACTGTTCCCAGAATTCCATTTTACTTTCCAATTATATCAGGAATTCTGTTTACTTGAAGACTGTGTGAAGTTGCAGTTTTGTGTCACTGCTTCCTTTAGGATCAATTTTTCTACTAAAAGACCTCTGGTTAAGATACTGTAGAGAAACCTGATAGGAAAAACATATAATATACTATAGTTTAAGTAACAAAAAGAAATTGATATATGGTTAAATACAATACAGAAGGACAATATTATATGTTCTAAAAGAGAAGGAAGAGAAAATATGCTTTCTCAAAATAGGAGCCCTTCTAGGGGATTTGCTAATGAAGCACAGATGTGTGCTAGACTGTCATCTAGATAGATGATTTTATTTTATTTTTTACATTACAAATTGTGGTAAAGTATATGTAACATACGGGGAAGGCAATGGCACCCCACCCCAGTACTTTTGCCTGGAAAATCCCATGGATGGAGGAGCCTGGTAGGCTCCAGTCCATGGGGTCACTAAGAGTCGGACACGACTGAGCGACTTCACTTTCCCTTTTCACTTTCATGCATTGGAGAAGGAAATGGCAACCCACTCCAGTATTCTTGCCTGGAGAATCCCAGGGACGGGGGAGCCTGGTGAGCTTCCGTCTATGGGGTCGCACAGAGTCGGACACGACTGAAGCGACTTAGCAGCAGCAGCAGCAGCAGCATATGTAACATAAAATCTACCATATAACCGTTTTTAGTCACACAATCCAGTGGAATAGATCACATTCACAGTGTTGTGCAGCCACACTGTCTGGGGAAATTTTGCTAATTATATGCTTCCTCTTCTGTGTGTTATTTCTGCAGAGTCATTTTGATAAATTTCCTTTTTCTAGGAGGAATTTGTTTCATGAGTTTTGAGCTTGATTGACATAAATTTATTCACAATATCTTATATGTTTAATCTCTACAGCATCTCTAACTGTGTTCTTTTGGCTTTTTAATTTTCTTTTAGCCCTCTTTTTTATGAATAATATTGCATAACTTTTTCCTGTTTTTAAAGAATCAACTTTTTGCTTGATTGATGCTCTTTTTTCGCTAGTTCATCGTATCATTCTTTCTTTCCTTCAACTTTTCCTTAACTTTGAGACTTTTCCTCTAATTCTTAAATTGAAAAGAGATTAGTAATGTCATAATTTTTCTAAAGTAAATATACAAAGCTGACTTTTTTCCTAGGATCCATGTTAGCTGCAACCTGCAAGTTTTGGTACTCACCACTGTCAATAGCCATAGTATTATGTATTTTCTAATTCCTAATTTAATTCATTAACTATATCTTTTACCCATGGGTTATTTATAAGTATAATGTTCTCTACATTTCAAATGCTAATGGATTTTTTCTTTTAGATTGAACCGTGTGGAACGGCTAACATTCAGTCTTTTTATAAGCTGTAAAATGGCACTTTCATATGGTTTAACATATAGTTGTCTTTTGTTATTAATATATAACTAAATTTCATTTGGTTAGACAATACTAGATTGTGAATTTTAAACCAAAGGTAACCACATTCACACTAAAGGTCCTTGTTTCTACCATTTTGTATGTTATTGGGGGGGTTTAAAATGTTATAAGTACATGTGTAACCAGTAATTGTCAATAAAAATCCTCCCCCAATACTGGAATGTTTTCTGGTACATGTTGCAGGCTGGTTCTCTGGGATGCAGACTCAGATGACGTTTAGTGCTGGGATATGTATCAGGGTTGCCCTTGGGGTCAACACTGTGGAATCAGGAGGGAAGAAACAGGCTAAGGCAGAGGGAAAGATCAACCTGTAACTCTGGCCAGATGACTTGAGCTGACCCCATGTGAGTTTGGAGTGATGATGGCCCTTTGGGTTCTCCTGATACATCCAATGACCAGGTCTTTATACCTCCACCTGGATGAATTATTGCATGTAGGCTGCCCCCACAGGGGCTTGTGGTTTAACGTTGCCCACTGGCAGCACTTACAGCTGTTGGACAACAAGTCCTTGAAAGGAGGTCGGGACAGCATGTCTCCATGTTCCCCCTTGGCATGTATCACAGCTCCAGAGGTAGGAGATGAGGGTGTACTGTGGGGGAGACTCTTGATGACTGATGTTTAAGTCAAAATGATGCCTAAGTGATTACCCTGAATACCCTCTGTTCTAAAAAATAGAGGAGAAGGTCCATGTAGGGGAGATATCATCATTGTCCAGGGTCAGCCCAGTTGTCACCTCTTCTAGGAAGTCACGTTAATATCAGTTGTCATTCTAGGTAACTCGGATTTGTGTATTACCCTCAGCGCCTCTTGTGTTAAACTGAACCATACTTGGTTAGTGTCCTGTTGTCACCATCTTGAGACACTTTATTTTTAAACAAGGGGCCTGTTCTTTCTGTTATGTATGTAGCCTGCCCTGACTGTGTTCAGTTCAGTTGCTCAGTCATGTCTGACTCTTTGCAACCCTATGAACCACAGCATGCCAGGCCTCCCTGTCCATCACCAATTCCTGGGGTTTACCCAAACTCATGTCCATTGAGTCGGTGATGCCATGCAACCATCTCATCCTCTGTTATCCCCTTCTCCTCCTGCCTTCAATCTTTCCCAACATCAGGGTCTTTTCAAATGAGTCAGCTCTTTGTATCAGGTGGCCAAAATGTTGGCATTTCACCTTAAACATCAGTCCTTCCAATGAACACCCAGGATAGATTTCCTTTAGGAATGACTGGTTGGATCTCCTGGCAGTCCAAGGGATTCTCAAGAGTCTTCTCCAACACCACAGTTCAAAAGCATCAATTTTTCTGCACTCAGCTTTCTTTATAGTCCAACTCTCTCATCCATACAGCACTACTGGAAAAACCATAGCCTTGACTAGATGGACCTTTGTTGACAAAGTAATGTCTCTGCTTTTGAATATACAGTCTAGGTTGGTCATAACTTTCCTTCCAAGGAGTAAGTGTCTTTTAATTTCATAGCTATAGTCACCATCTACTGCAGTGATTTTGGAGCCCAAAAAAATAAAATCAGCCACTGTTTCCACTGTTTACCCACTATTTGCCATGAAGTGATGGGGCCAGAATGCCATGATCTTAGTTTTCTGAATGTTGAGCTTTAAGCCAACTTTTTCACTCTCCTCTTTCACTTTCATCAAGAGGCTCTTTAATTTTTCTTCATTTTCTGCCATATGGGTGGTGTAATCTGCATATCTTAAATTATTGATATTTCTCCTGGCAATCTTGATTCCAGCTTGTGCTTCTTCCAACCCAGCACTTCTCATGATATACTCTGCATATAAGTTAAATAAGCAGGGTGACAGTATACAGATGTACTCCTTTTCCTATTTGGAACCAGTCTATTGTTCCATGTCCAGTTCTAACTGTTGCTTCCTGACATGCATACAAATTTCTCAAGAGGCAGGTCAGGTGGTCTGGTATTCCCATCTCTTGAAGAATTTTCCACAGTTTATTGTGATCCACATAGTCCAAGGCTTTTGCATAGTCAATAAAGAAGAAATAGATGTTTTTTTGGAACTCTCTTGCTTTTTTGATGATCTAGTGAATGTTGGCAATTTGATCTCTGGTTCCTCTGCCTTTTCTAAAACCAGCTTGAACATCTGGAAGTTCACGGTTCACATATTGCTGAAGCCTGGCTTGGAGAATTTTGAGCATTTCTTTATTAGCGTGTGAGATGAGTGCAATTGTGTGGTAGTTTGAGCATTCTTTGGCATTGCCTTTTTTGGGGGATTGGAGTGCAAACTGACCTTTTCCACTCCAGTAACCACTGCTGAGTTTTCCAAATTTGCTGACATATTGAGTGTAGCACATTCACAGCATCATCTTTTAGTATTTGAAATAGCTCAACTGGAATTCCATCACCTCCACTAGCTTTATTCCTAGTGATACTTCCTAAGGCCCACTTGACTTCACAATCCAGGATGTCTGGCTCTAGGTGAGTGATCACAGCATAGTGATTATCTGAGTCATGAAGATCTTTTTTGTATAGTTTTTCTATGTATTCTTGCCACCTCTTCTTAATATTTTCTGCTTCCATTAAGTTCATACGTTTCCTGTCCTTTATTGAGCCCATCTTTGTATGAAATGTTCCCTTGGCATCTCTAATTTTCTTGAAGAGATTTCTGGTCTTTTCTATTCTATTGTTTTCCTGTTTATTTGCATTGTTTGCTGAGGAAGGCTTTCCTATATTTCCTTGCTATTCTTTGAAACTCTGCATTGAGATGAGTATATCTTTCCTTTTCTCCTTTGCTTTTCACTTCTCTTCTTTTCACAGCTATTTGTAAGGCCTCCTCAGACAGCCATTTTGCTTTTTTGCATTTCTTTTCCATGGAGATGGTCTTGATCCCTGGCTCCTGTACAATGTCACAAATCTGTGTCCATAGTTTATGAGGCACTTTATTTATCAGATCTAGTCCCTTAAATCTATTTCTCACTTCCACTGTATAATCTTAAGTCATTTGATTTAGGTCATACCTGAATGGTCTAGTGGTTTTCCCTACTTTCTTCAATTTAAGTCTGAATTTGGCAATAAGGAGTTCATTATCTGAGACACAGTCAGCTCCAGTTCACAGGTGGTAAGACTTGAAACTGCGCCCTGTTCACTTTTTAATTATGTCTTCCAGCAGAGTATCTGTACATAGTGGGTGCTCAGTAAGTATTTGTGGAATGAACAAATGATGACGGAGAGCAAACCTTCCTTGTCAACTTTATAACTTTGAGATTTTAAAAGGTAGCCTGGGATAACAGAAAGCCCTGGTTTTGGAGTCAGTCACACTGATCTGTCCTTTCTCTACTACTCACTAGCAGTGTGGATATGGGCAAGTAGTAACCAGCCAAGGTGCCAGGACATTAGAATGGCACCATCCCTGACAAAGTAGGCTCTAGACATCCTATAGCCATGTAGTCTTAGTTACATGCTTGGGTAAGCATCTCAACCTCTGACTCTCAGCTTCTTTGTCTGGAAAATGAGAATAGTTCCTGCTCTCTTAAACCATTGCTTTGGTTGGGATGATGGATGGGCTAAGAGCATCCAAAGACACAGGGTGGAACCACTAACTTTGGTGAGTCTTATCACCAGGACAGGAGAAAAGGATGGGTGTAGATGAAGGAGGTTTGTAGGCTGTAGAAGGTATACTTGAGGAGGTCCTCATCTGATGGCCTAAACCATACTGTTCTTCCTCCATGTGTAGTTAAAATGACACAAGCACACAGAGAAGCACAAGCTCTGGAGTCAGGGACAAATACAGGCTGCTCTGGGCACCGACTGGGTTTGGATTCAAGTTCTGCTCCCTGGCAAGTGTGGGCTCTTAAGGTTGGGAAGCCCACTGTGCTTCAATGTCTTTGTCTGAAAGTTGAGGTGGGGATAGTATGATTCTCAGAAGGCTGTTGCAAAGATTGATTATGACAGTGACACAGTGTGGACTGTGCACTAGTGCCAGTCTATAACCTGTTTGTAACCCAGTTAGAAATAAGTACAGGAAATTTAAGAAAGCTAGAAACTCACAACCCTCTGTATTGCTGTGACATCCACCCTCAGGATGGATGGGATCCTGAATCCCCTGGGAACCAGTGTGAGGATTGAACTATTGAGGGGAGGGGCCCGTGGCTGAGCTGCACACTAGCCATGCACAGTGGATCATTGATTAGGTTGCAGTGGGCTGAAAATTAAATAAAACTGATATTCAATCACAGACAGGTGAGAAACACTGGTTTTGAACAATGCTGGATATGTGATTAGCTGTCAATCAGTACTACGCCTCTCCAGCACTATCCTCTTTATTAATTGTTACCATCATATTTATCTTAAAATTAGAGCACACAGGCTTTCAAAAACCCCTACTATACATTATCAATGTTTTTTAATAGCATTAACAGGGAGGGAAGAGGGAGGAGAGTTCAGGATGTGGAACACGTGTATACCTGTGGCAGATTCATGTTGATATATGGCAAAACCAATAAAATATTATAAAGTTAAAAAATAAAAAAATAAAAAAACAAAGCAAAATGAGAAATAATTAAATTCCTGTTCAAGTTTAAAGGGTTTTTTTTTTCAAGTCTAAAAACAATACTGTGCATATATTTTACCAATTCTTTTCTTTTTTTAATTTTTATTTTATTTAACTTTACAATATTTTTGTTGTTGTTTTATTTATTTTAATTTTATTTTTATTTTATTTAACTTTACAATATTGTATTGGTTTTGCCATGTATCAAAATGAATCTGCCACAGGTATACGTGTGTTCCCCATCCTGAACCCTCCTCCCTCCTCCCACCCCATACCATCCCTCTGGGTCCTCCCAGTGTACCAGCCCCAGGCATCCGGTATCAGGCATCTATTCTTGAATCAGCAGCATGGTCCTAATGTTGAAGAAGGTCACTGGAAGCACAACAGGTCACTTTAAAACCTTCAGAATATTTAAAGACAAGATTTTATGTGTAAGCTATTTTCCTTTGAAAACAGAAAGAATGTGGATTAACTGAGCTTTTGTTTTAAACCTAATATTCTAAGGAAAGTGTTTCTTTTTTCCAAAAACTAAAAGAGCAATGTGTGTTGAAAACAGGGAGAAATATATATTTATTTGAATTTAGACCTAAAAAATAGCATTACTAGAAGGAATCACATGCCCCAACCCTGTGAGAGCTCCATCTGTACTCCAGGCCCATCTGACTTGCCTTTGGAGTCAACTGGGATTATATTATTATTATTTTTTTTTAATTTTATTTTTATTTTATTTAACTTTACATTTTTTTTTTTTTTTTTTAAGAAGAACCAAGGTTAAGACTTAGATACACTAGGAATGTTCTACAAGAAGTTCACATTGGATGGTTCTGACTAAATTCACTCTTTCACTCAGTAAACATGTTCACAAGTATCCATCCCAATAAGTGGAAGCTTGGGGTATTTCAAAACAGTGTTTGATCCAAAAGCTTATCATATTTAATTCTGGAGGACATTACATGAAAAACATTTTTAAAATTAAAATTTTCAGATTACCTAGACAAAAAATGGGTCTCTGAAATGGAGTTTTTATCACATTAGAAATGTAATAAGTAAATGTTTAACAGAGGACTGAGGGCTTTTAAACCCTACATTTTATAACACTAACATTTTTTTTTAATCCATGAGTTTATACTGATTCCTATAAGACATAAAATAGATAGTAGGAAGGGAAACAGTAGAGAGTCAACTCACAAATGTAGACCGATTGACTGAAAATTACCATATAGTAACCATCTTTGTCATAAATAATTCAGACAAAATTCATCATTGTCTGAATATACAGTGAATGTTCATGGGTTGGACACAGCATTTTCATGGACTCAAAGTATCTTCTCAGATTAATTCTTTAGGGAAGAATTATATTTTCAAAGTGGAAAAATCTGGCAAACACCTGGCTAAGCAAGTAACCAGAGTAAATATTATTAATAGTGAACCTACTGACACCCTTGGCTTTTTTTTTCTTGTTTCTTTAAAAATTTATTTAAGTATCTATCATTGATTCACAATGTTGTGTTAATTTCTGCTGTACAGCAGTGATTCAGTTATACACATACATACATACATTCTTTTTCATATAAGTTATATAAGCAGGGGATTGAGCAGCAGATTGCTCAAGGCACAGACAGGGTCAGAGCCAGAGGTGAGAAGAGCAGGGGGAGGGCTGGTGGCTGGGGCAGCCTCTCCCTCTGCTGTCCTGCCTTCTGGCTTGGAGCTCAGTGTCCAAAACCCCAGTCTTCCAGGTTTTAATAGCTAATGTAGGTGTGCTTGACGGAGAAGACAATGGCACCCCACTCCAGTACTCATGCCTGGAAAATCCCATGGACAGAAGAGCCTGGTAGGCCACAGTCCATGGGGTCACTAAGAGTCGAACACGACTGAGCGACTTCACTTTCATGTTTCACTTTCATACATTGGAGAAGGAAATGGCAACCCACTCCAGTACTCTTGCCTGGAGAATCCCAGGGACAGGGGAGCCTGCTGGGCTGCCGTCTATGGGGTCACACAGAGTTGGACACGACTGAAATGACTTAGCAGCAGAAGTAGGTGTACCTGACAGTTTTGTATGACTGATTTATAACTTTACATATTTAAACATATAGTATGGGCTTCATGGTTTTTCCAGTGGTCATGTATGGATGTGAGAGTTGGACTGTGAAGAAAGCTGAGCACTGAAGAATTGATGCTTTTGAACTGTGGTATTGGAGAAGACTCTTGAGAGTCCCTTGAACTGCAAGGAGATCCAACCGGTCCATTCTGAAGGAGATCAGCCCTGGGATTTCTTTGGAAGGAATGATGCTAAAGCTGAAACTCCAGTACTTTGGTCACCTCATGCAAAGAATTGACTCATTGGAAAAGACTCTGATGCTGGGAGGGATTGAGGGTAGGAGGAGAAGGGGATGACAGAGGATGAGATGGCTGGATGGCATCACTGACTCGATGGGTGTGAGTCTGAATGAACTCCGGGAGTTGGTGATGGACAGGGAGGCCTGGCGTGCTGCGATTCATGGGGTTGCTGAGTCAGACACAACTGAGTGACTGAACTGAACTGAAATGAACTAATGGGCTTCATTTATGCTCTTGACCTGGAGCCATGGATGTGAGTGACACGTCTATTAAATGTTTCTCAGAGTGTTCACAGGACTTCATCCCAATCCATTGGGATATTTGATAAAGATTCAAATTCCCAGGCCTTACTATGTGACCTCCTGAATCAGATCTTCGGGAATGGAGCCTAGGACTCTGCATTCTGACCCCCTCTGCTTGAAATTCTGATCCTCAGCAGACCTACAGGAGCACGTGTAATGTTGAGGGGGGGTACATAGAGGGGAGCTGCCATGAGTGGTTGGAAGTGTCAGGGAGAGAGAGGGAGGTCCCAGGTCAGAGGAAGGCACTGCCACCAACTTACACCTTCCTGCTTCTCTCCTGATTCACCTTACAACCTGGCCTGACACCACCCCCAGGAGCTGGCTGCAAGGAGAAGCTGCTAGAACAGGGCAAGGCTGTCCTCCTACTGACTGTGGGGCTCTCAGCGGCTACCCTGCAGAATGAAGGACCTGAGTCAGGGGCAATAGGAGAAAAGGGGCTGTGGGCACCTGGAGGGACCACATGGACCCACACAGGGAGTCAGGATGAAGTTGCTGAGCAGGTCTTTGGGCAGGGAGACCTTCAGGTCCTGTAGGGACATGGGAGGAGCTGGGACAGACTATGTGGTCCCACCTGCCTGGGCTCAAAACTGCACCTGCCAATTAGGAATCCTATGACATTGATCAAGTGCTGTAAGATGGGGCTTCTAATACCCTCAAGAGCATGTGTTAAAATTAAACATGATAGTCTTTTGTTCAGGCCCATGACACTGGCAGAATGAGCAAGTGTTGCAGTCTTCATACTGCCAGGAATTTCTGTAGCCACCAACGAGCCCAGAAGAGGCATGATAAATAGTACAAGAAAGCCCATTTGGGCACAGCCCTGAAGGCCAAGCCTTTTGGAGGTGCTTCTCATCCCAAGAGAATTGTGCTTGAAAAAGTAGGGGTTGAAGCCAAACAACCAAATTCTGCCATCAGGAAATGTGTCAGGGTTCAGCTCATCAAGAATGGCAAAAAATCACATCCTTTGTACCCAGTGATGGTTGCTTAAATTCTATTGAGGAAAATGATGGCATTATGATTGCTGGATTTGGTTGCAAAGGTCATGCCATTGATGACATTCCTGGAATCCGCTTTAAGGTTGTCAAAGTAGCCAGTGTCTCTCTTTTGCCCTTATACAAAGGCAAAAAGGAAAGACCAAGATCATAAATTTGGATGAGGAAAGCATGATAGTAATAAGCTTTTATATACCAAAAAATAATACAACATGATGCTGCTGCTGCTGCTGCTGCTAAGTCGCTTTAGTCGTGTCTGACTCTGTGCGACCCCAGAGACGGCAGCCCATGAGGCCCCCCGTCCCTGGGATTCTCCAGGCAAGAACCCTGGAGTGGTTGCCATCTCCTTCTCCAATGCAGTGAAAGTGAAGTCTCTTAGTCGTGTCCCACTCTTCACCACCCCATGGACTGCAGCCCACCAGGCTCCTCCATCCATGGGATTTTCCAGGCAAGAGTACTGGAGTGGGGTGCCATTGCGAGCAGTGTGGAAAGGCCATGGAATGAGGGACCAGGAAGACCTCTCAGCCAGCAAGAGGTGTCAAAGTCCCCCACCTCACTCACCTCATCTACACCCTAGACACAGAAACACACATTCCCGCTTCTATAGAGTCACCTGATTTGTTTACTCTGTTCCTCGTTCAGATAGAGTCCTTGTAGCTTAAACATGACAAAGGTCAGTGGATTGTAAAATCACCAGGGCACTCTTTAAACCCAGTGCTAAAGCCTCATCTCAGTTAAACCAAAATCTCAGAAGAAGGGATGCAGGAGTCAATACTTTAAAAAAATCCACAAGTAATTCCACCCTGCAGACAAGAGAGGACCTCTGTTGGAAGCAAAAGATCTCATTTCTTCCCAAATGGCAGCTGCTTTCATGCTAGAAAATGTTTGTCACTCAGTCTTGTCTGACGCTTTGCAACTCCATGGACAATAGCCCACCAGAATTCCATGGAATTCTCCATGTAAGAATATTGGAGTGGGTTGCCTATTCCTTTCTCTAGGGGATCTTCCCAACTCAGGGATCAATGCGAGTCTCCTGCACTGGCAGGCAGGTTCTTTACTGCTGAGCCACCTGGGGAGCCCCTCTGCTAGGTGTGGCTTGTCCTAATAGAATGTGCTCTAGAGGACACACTCTCTCCTAAAAGCACCCCTGGGATTGCTGTGATTCCTGTCAGTTGGGGGATGGGTGGGTTCTCACAGGACAGGCTCCCCTGTGCTGCCCCTGGCTCCAAATCACGGTGCTGGGCTCAGCATTTTCACACATGGCCCCGGGGCCGCCATCTTGAATCACAGTGCCCGGTGCAGACACTCTGCGCAGGCTCTCAGAGTTGAACTGTAGGCGTGGCCATTTTGCATCAGGGTTTCTTGTCTGAAGCGCCAGGTGCGAGGCTTCTGCATGAGGTGCCCTGTGAGCAAGTGAAACAAGACTCAGCACAAAGGGAGAGAAAAAAGGTAAACTTCATTTCATTATCTAAATTCTAATTTTACTCCCAGGGAAATGTTGATGGACTTTGTCAGTGACTGTTCTGTCACAGCCCAGCCTCCCTGAATATTAAGGGCCCCACCTTACCTTTAATGAATGTTTCCTTTGTTACCTGTGGAGATAATCCTGATGAAAAGAAAGAGACCAATTTCTCCCCTATGCCTGAAGGTCCAAAAAGGAAAGGTATTGATATAATCAGTTTTGTTTTTTAACCCATAAGGTAAATCCCTCTTGGCTGGGGCTTGGTGTTGCTCCTGAAATAAGTGGGAGTCTGTGGTGCCCTTCATTTGAGGAAGACAACCTGGTATTGCTTAAATGGGCAAGGGAAGGACCTAGGTAGGCATCAGGGTACAGAGAACCAGGTCTGGACTCCCAGATGACAGGCTAAGCTGGCCTCATCACCATGAAAACAGTGTGTCCATGCTTTTGAGACAGGAAGGAAGAGGGAAACAGTGAGAAAAACAGGATTCCACAAAAACTGGTTTGAATCAGCTAAATCAGGATGGTATTGAGCATGGTCTGGCCTGTGATCCTGCATTATAACACTGAAAGTCACTCCCCTCTCACCATGACCAGTGCTGTGATAGTTCAAAGGCTGACCATAGAAGTCCAAAAAGTGATACTGAAGCAGGGGTCTGGCTGCTTGCTGCTCAAAAGCCAATAAAGAGGACAGGTTGATGGAAAGGAACATTATTTTGGATGTCAGTATGTGTGTGTGGTTGGGGGGAGGGTAGGCACCTGTCCAAAGGCTGACTGTCCCCACCGTTGACAATTAGTGGACAAGGGCTTTTATAGACAGAGGGAGAGGGCTACATGTATAAACAACAGAGTCAGTGCTAATAGTCATTTGAAATTGGTCATTGGTGGTCTGACCAGTGTCACCTTGATTGTTTTAAGTACAGCTAATCTTCAGTTTTCTGTGATTGTAATTTTCAGTTTGTCAAGATTGCCGGGAGAAATATCAATAACCTCAGATATACAGATGAGACCATCCTTATGGCAGAAAGCGAAGAAGAACTGAAGAGCCTCTTGATGAAAGTGAAAGAGGACAGTGAAAAAGTTGGCTTAAAGCTCAACATTCAGAAAACTAAGATCATGGCATCTGATCCCATCACTTCATGGCATATAGATGGGGAAACAGTGGAAACAGTGTCAGACTTTATTTTGGGGGGCTCCAAAATCACTGAAGATGGTGACTGCAGCCATTAAATTAAAAGACGCTTGCTCCTTGGAAGAAAAGTTATGACCAACCTAGATAGACAACTTATTAAAAAGGAGAGGTATTAATTTGCCAACAAAGGTACATCTAGTCAAAGCTATGGTTTTTCCAGTAGTTATATATGGATGTGAGAGTTGAATTATAAAGAAAGCTGATTTCCTCAGTGATATGGCAAAACCAATACTATATATATATATATATAAAGAAATCCATTAAAAAATAAAATAAAGAAAGCTGAGTGCTGAAGAATTGATGCTTTTGAACTGTGGTGTTGGGGAAGACTATTGAGAGTCCCTTGGACAGCAAGTAGATCCAACCAGTCCATTCTAAAGGAGATCAGTCCTGAATATTTATTGGAAGGACTGATGTTGAAGCTGAAACTCCAATATTTTGGCCACCTCATGCAGAGAACTGACTCATTTGAAAAGACCCTGACACTGGGGAAAGATTGAAGGCAGGAGGAGAAGGGGATGGCAGAGGATGAGATGGTTGGGTGGCATCACCGACTCAATGGACATGAGTTTGAGTAAACTCCGGGAATTGGTGATGGACAGGGAGGCCTGGCATGCTGCCGCCCATGGGGTCGCAGAGTCGGACATGATTGAGCAACTGAACTGAACTAGTTCTCTGACTATACAGACACAACTGTTTCCCACAATGTAAGTCAATTCTGACACTGTCTGCCTGGAATTTTTGTTAGACCTTGTATGGGTCAAGAACCCAGTCCCACAATACTACCCCTTCTACTCAACTTCAGAAGCCAGTGGTGAGTCTAGGTGATTACCTGTTCTTCTTATGGACTGATCATAAATCAGGGTTCCCATAACACTCTCCTTGGGTTTGGTAATTTTCTAGAGTGGCTTACAGCTCAGGAAAACAGTTTACCCAACTAGATCACTAGTTTATTATAAAAGGATTCAACTGCAAAACAGTCAGATGGAAGAGATGTGGAGAGCAAGGTAGGGGGAGGGGCAGGGGCTTCCAGGCCTCTCCAGGTGAGTCACCCTCCCCGCACCTGCACAGGTTCACTAGCCGGGAAGCTCTGTGGACCCCATCCTATTGGTTTTTTATTGAGGCTTCATAGAAACATACTTTAGGCAAGACTGGTTAAAGCATTGGCCATAGGAGGTTGATCTGTTTCCAGTCTCTCTTCTCCCTAGATATGGGAGGGTGTGGCTGAAAATGCCAACCCTTGAATCAGGTGTTTGGTTTTTCTGACAAACAGATGAATTCACTAAAACTCAGGTGTAGTTGAAAGGGGCCTGTTATAATTATCAAAAGGTACTTTTTCACTCTTAGAGCACTTAAGGGTTTTAGGAGTTCTGTGCCAACAACAGCATGAAGACCAAAGACATATTCTAAGTCACAACACCACAGTCTTCAAGTATCATCCACACTGCAGCGCTTGCCAGAATTTCCTTCCTTTTTAAGGCTGAGTGATATTTCATTGTATCTTTATACCACACTTTGTTTATTCATTCCAGAAATATTTCTTTTAATGCATTTATTTTCTTCATATATATTCATATGGGCTTCATGTATGGGAAAAATGTCTGAAGTTATTCATTTCCCTCTTGTACTGATTCCTGCTTATTAGCTCATTTAAAATTTATTTATTTGAGGGATAAACAAAGTAAACGTTGACTTCTTGCTTATGTACTTTTCTCTGTGCATCAGTTCACTGCTGAGTAACTGTCCTTCATGCCAGGAGAAGGATGTGCTGTGGTCTTTCCTTTTCCCTTCTCTTATCAAAATAGGATTCCTCAGGGCCAGCCTAGCAGTAGAACAGACGCTGGGGAGTCTGGGGCTATCATCTCAGTAGCCTGGCAGCTTTGTGCCGGTCATCTGTGCTCACCTCCACTGACCAGAACTGGCCACTAGCTCAGGGTATCTCGCGGTGGGGTGGAGTCTCTTCCAGGAAGGCCCTCCAGGGTCCTGCTCCATTCCAGTTGGAGACCTTCCCACAGCACCCTTGTTTGGTCCTGATGAGGGCAGCGTGCCCAGAGGGCGGGCTGCTATCTCCTTCTGCCAGCTTTCTCTGGGTCTTCACTCCAGCTGAGGGGCGTTTCTGCTGCAGCCTGCCCCTCCTTCTGGGTGGGGGCCCGGCCTCAGAGCGCGCCCTCTGGTAGAGTTTGCAGCCCAGTGCAAGACCGTGGACGCCTGGGGTCCTGCGTCCTGCGCCGTGCGGTTCCCTCACCTCCTCCATCAGCGGCGCCTGCAGCCTCCCCTCACACCTGCGTGTGACCACCGGCTGCCCCGACCCGACGCTCCCGACCCGCACGGGTACAGTCCGGCAAGATGCGGCCGGTGTCCCCGGAGTCGAAGCCCAACCCGCTGCAGGACGCGAACGTCTGCTCTCGACTGTTCTCCTGGTGAGCCCCGCCTGGGCTGAGACACCCCGCCGACTCAGGGCCAGTGCTTGAGGCTGCTGCGCCTTGCAGGGGCTGAGGGTCGAGGGTCAGGGCGAGGGAGTGCTTTCCGATGGCTCTTTGTAGCGGGTGGGGTCTCCCCACGCCCGCCACTGGGGTCCCTGTCTGTGCCCTCTGGGTGGGGTGGCTGGAAGCGGTAGCAGGAACTGGAAGAGGGACCTGGTGGTGGGGCGCAGGGTCTCCCTGCCTTGCAGCTCGCTGCCCCGTCAGGCTCCTTAGTCCTTGGGAGCAGGAGGGGCAGCCGAAGCAGGAGGCAGGGAGTCTGAGAACCCAGGCTGCCCAGCGGGGTCACTGCCAGCAGGAGAAGGACCGGACCCAGATCTCCATCCTTAGCCTGCTTCCCCAGTACAATTCGAATTCATAGTTCTGAATTACTTTGCACCCTTTCCCCACTAAGCAAACAGGCCTGAACAGCTTTATCTAATTTACCTTTATCTAATTAGTGCTCTGCTCCTGTTGCCATCTTCCAATAATGGCCCCACCTTTCCCGACATTCCTTAGGTGGCAGCTGAGTTCCAGCTGCCCTGGGCTCCCTTGTCCCTGTGTCTGTGATCATGTCTCCCTGCCTCCCTCTTTCTCTCCGTATGCATCTCTCACTGTATATCCTGGTATCTAGTTGTGACACATTTCATGTATGCAAGAACACTAATATTTTTTATTTAATGAACAGGGACATGATTCTTGAACCCATTTTGCTTTTATCTGGGATACATGAGAGGACTGGAGGATGTATTTGATCAGCCCCTTTCCTTACTGTGAATGTCTCTGCTTCCACCTTTGAGAGTCACCCTGGCTATGGGGTCCCTGAAGCCTGTGGGGTATTATCTGTATCTCTAGCCTTTCCAAAAGCAGTGCAGGATCCTGATGCAGCTGGTCCTGCCCAGGGGTCCTCTGGTACTGAAACCACTGAAGGGTCCCTGAGTTGGGAGGTAACACAGATGAAAAGCAGCTCAGAGACGAAGCTCTCAACTAAAGTTTTCCATCTGGTAGCTGGGACCACTAACTAGCTGGGTTGGAACCTTTGGGTTTAATCACACTTGGGTGATTTTTATATCATTTGTTCCTGGATGCTAATCCATTCATCTTTCCCACAAATTCTGATATTTCGTTTTTTTATATGGGAGGGCCTTGGGGATCCCCAGGAAACCGAAGCTCCTATGCTTGTTCTGATGATGGTGTGTTCAGTGTGTGTAATTACATCTCTTGGCCATTTGGTGACAATATACAGCCTTGACACACTCCTTTTCCTGTTTGGAACCAGTCTATTGTTACATGTCCAGTTCTAACTGTTGCTTCCTGACCTGCATACAAATTTCTCAAGAGACAGATCAGGTGGTCTGGTATTCCCATCTCTTGAAGAATTTTTGACAGTTTATTGTGATCCAAACAGTCAAAGGCTTTGGCAGAGTCAAGAAGCAGAAATAGATGTTTTTCTGGAACTCTCTTGTTCTTTCGGTGATCCAGCAGATGTTGGCAATTTGATTTCTGGTTCCTATCCCTTTTCTAAAACCATCTTGAACATCTGGAAGTTCACGGTTCACGTATTGCTGAAGCCTAGCTTGGAGAATTTTGACCATTACTTTACTAGAGTGTGAGATGAGTGCAATTGTGCAGTAGTTTGAGCATTCTTTGGGACTGCGTTTCTTTTGGATTGGGACAGTTAGAACTGGACCTGGAACAACAGACTGGTTCCAAATAGGAAAAGGAGTATGTCAAGGCTGTACATTGTCACCCTGCTTATTTAACTTATATGCAGAGTACATCATGAGAAATGCTAGGCCGGAAGAAGCACAAGCTGGAATCAAGAGTGCTGGGAGAAGTATCAATAACCTCAGATATACAAATGACACCACCCTTATGGCAGAAAGAGAAGAGGAGCTAAAAAGCCTCTTGATGAAAGTGAAAGAGGAGAGTGAAAAAGTTGGCTTAAAGCTTAACATTCAGAAAACAAAGATCATGGCTGCTGGTCCCACCACTTCATGGGAAATAGATGGAGAAACAGTGGAAACAGTGTCAGACTTTATTTTTCTGGGCTCCAAAATCACTGCAGATGGTGACTGCAGCCATGAAATTAAAAGACGCTTACTCCTTGGAAGAAAAGTTATGACCAACCTAGATAGCATATTCAAAAGCAGAGACTTTACTTTGCCAACAAAGGTTCGCCTAGTCAAGGCTATGACTTTTCCTGTGGTCATGTATGGATGTGAGAGCTGGACTGTGAAGAAGACTGAGTGCCGAAGAATTGATGCTTTTGAACTGTGGTGTTGGAGAAGACTCTTGAGAGTCCCTTGGACTGCAAGGAGATCCAACCAGTCCCTTCTGAAGCAGATCAGCCCTGGGATTTCTTTGGAAGAAATGATGCTAAAGCTGAACCTCCAGTACTTGGCCACCTCATGCGAAGAGTTGACTCATTGGAGAAGACTCTGATGCTGGGAGGGATTGAGGGCAAGAGAAGAAGGGAATAACAGAGGATGAGATGACTGGATGGCATCACTGACTCGATGGATGTGAGTCTCAGTGACCTTCGGGAGTTGGTGATGGACAGGGAGGCCTGGTGTGCTGCGATTCATGGGGTCGCGAAGAGTCGGACACGACTGAGTGACTGATCTGATCTCTGATCTGATTCTATGCTATGCTAAGTCACTTCAGTCGTGTCTGACTCTGTGTGACCCCGTAGACGGCAGCCCACCAGGCTTCCCCGTCCCTGGGATTCTCCAGGCAAGAACACTGGAGTGGGTTGCCATTTCCTTCTCCAATGCATGAAAGTGAAAAGAGGAAGTGAAGTCGCTCAGTCATGTCCTACTCCTAGCAACCCCATGGACTGAAGCCCACCAGGCTCCCCCATCCGTGGGATTCTCCAGGCATGGGTACTGGAGTGGGGTGCCATTGCTTTCTCCATGACCAACCTAGATTGCATATTAAAAAGCAGAGATATTACTTTGCCAACAAAGGTCTGTCTAGTCAACACTATGGTTTTTCCAGTAGTCATGTATGGATGTGAGAGTTTGACTATGAAGAAAGCTGAGCACCGAAGAATTAAAGCTTTTGAACTGTGGTGTTGGAGAAGACTCTCGAGAGTCCCTTGGACAGCAAGGAGATCCAACCAGTCCATTCTAAAGGAGATCAGTCCTGGGTGTTCTTTGGAAGGACTGATGCTGAGGCTGAAACTCCAATACTTTGGCCACCTGATGCTAAGAGCTGACTCATTTGAAAAGACCCTGATGCTAGGAAATATTGGAGGCAGGAGGAGAAGGGGACAACAGAGGATGAGATTGTTGGATGACATCACCGAGTCAATGGACATGAGTTTGGGTAAACTCTGTGAGTTGGTGATGGACAGGGAGGCCTGGCATGCTGCAGTCCATGGGGTCGCAAAGAGTTGGACATGACTGAGTGACTGAACTGAACTGAACTGAAGTACATATAATACTTTTTCAGATTTTCATTTATTTTAGAGTTTTAAATTATATATCGTTAATTAAAACTGAGCTTTTCTTTTTTAATTTCTCCTGTGGCTTTTGTAGTATGTCTTTTTAAAATCCTAAAATCATCTACATCTCTGTGTTTTATTTTAGCTTTTTTCTTATTTTATTTCTAACAGTAAAGACAACTAGAATTTTTTTTTTTTAGTTTTTGATATAAGGTAGGCCCCAATTTTTAAAAAACTGTCCATTTTCCCATTATGGTTTATTAAATAATTCTTATTTCCCTCTACTGGAAATAAGAAGCACAGTTAATGAACCATGTCCAGCTGGGAATGGATTGTCCAGCCTGTTGAGACTCTCCCTGGCGATATCCCTGCTGTCCTCACTGCAGCCTCTGGGGTGTCCTCTGCTGAATTTCTCTCTTCCCTCCTCCCAGAGGCCAGCAGGTTGGGGGTGAGTGCAGGACCTGTCCCCAGAGATGCGAGTGAAGCAGTGTCTAGGACCAGATGCGCTTGACTCTTCAGGGAGTGGTTACATCCTGAATCCCCTGACACTGACTACATCTCAGTCGGTGAACTATCCCCTTGCAAAGGGAGTGTGGATGTGGAACCTGTCACTGATGTAAGACAGACTCTCCAGAGACTCTTGTTAGAGAAACTGATGATATGAGGGGGATGTGAACTGGCTGAGTACTGAGATGGTTTAGGGAGGTTGGTCCTGTTAGGTCCTCAGTAACTATTGATTGTGAATTGATAGAAATGTTTAATTTCAAGCTAGGACTCTTTGCACCATTTTTAAAATACCACTTGTTATTCTTCATTAACAGTCATAAATCCACATGTTGTAGAAGAAGGCTGGGTGAGCTCTCCAGGGCTCTTTCTCTGGCCTTGACCTGTTGCCTATATATAAGCGTTTCATTTGTTGAGTTTTGGTAACTTTAAACAATAACTATAGCATCAAGAAAGAAGTAGAACAACCCAAAGGTGTATTTAAAGTTACTCATATGTCCTTATGACAAAGTAAACTGCCTAACAAATTTATCTCTTGTAGTTTATTCTTGACATTTTTGGTCTTTACAGTCCTGCATCTGATCAGCCTGAGACTAGTATCCACTCAGATGTGTCAAGTGGATAATTTGCCTTTCAGAATCTTCCATGTTGATTCCCAGTCCTGCTGATTCCATTCCCTCTGTTGACCTGAACAAATAGAACAAATCCCATGTCACATGGGATTACTCAAGCACTCTGTGGTGGTGATGACTGCTCTTTGTCTGGGGAGACTGTCCTGTTCAGAACATCACTGACCCTCTCAGGATCCCAGGGAGATGTTCTCTCCAGGTGTTCTCCCTGCTTTCCCAAGGTTAATACTGAGAGGTTTTGTGGCTGGTTCATGGTCATGTAACCAGGAAGTGGCAAAGTCTACACTCTAACACAGGAACATTTCTAAATGAGGCACACTGGGTTCCATTTTTGTTTCTCATTAAATTTTTTAAAACTGTGGAAAATGTACACAACATAATATTTAGCATCTTGATGATTTTTAAGCATACAGATCAGTATTGTTAAGTATATTCATATTATTGTACAACCAATTTCTATAACTCTTATCATCCTATAGTCAGTTCAGTTCAATTCAGTCACTCAGTCGTGTCTGACTCTTTGCAACCCCATGAATCGCAGCATGCTAGGCCTCCCAGTCCATCACCAACTCCCAGAGTTCACCCAAAGTCATGTGCATCGAGTCAGTGATGCCATCCAGCCATCTCATCCTCTGTTGTCCACTTCTCCTCCTGCCCCCAATCCCTCCCAGCATCAGGGTCTTTTCCAATGAGTCAACTCTTCGCATGAGGTGGCCAAAATATTGGAGTTTCAGCCTCAGCATCAGTTCTTTCAGTGAACACCCAGGACTGGTGTCCTTTAGGATGGACTTGTTGGATCTCTTTGCAGTCCAAGGGACTCTTAACAGTCTTCTCCAACACAGCAGTTCAAAAGCATCAATGCTTCACTGCTTAGCTTTCTTCACAGTCCAACTCTCACATCCATACATGACCACTGGGAAAACCATAGCCTTGGCTAGACGGATCTTTGTTGGCAAAGTAATGTCTCTGCTTTTCAATATGCTATCTAGGTTGGTCATAACTTTCCTTCCAAGGAGTAAGTGTCTTTTAATTTCATGACTGCAATCACAATCCACAGTGATTTTGGAGCCCCCCCAAAAAACTCAGCCACTATCTCCACTGTTTCCCCATCTATTTGCCATGAAGTGATGGGACCAGATGCCATAATCTTAGTTTTCTGAATGTTGAGCTTTAAGCCAACTTTTTCACTCTCCTCTTTCACTTCCATCAAGAAGCTTTTTAGTTCCTCTTCACTTTCTGCCATAAGGGTGGTGTCATCTGCATATCTGAGGTTATTGATTTTTCTCCCACCAATCTCGATTCCAGATTGTGCTTCCTCCAGCCCAGCATTTCTCATGATGTACTCTGAATATAAGTTAAATAAGCAGGGTGACAATATACGGCCTTGAGGTACTCCTTTTCCTATTTGGAAGCAGTCTGTTGTTCCATGTCCAGTTCTAACTGTTGCTTCCTAACCTGCATACAGGTTTCTCAAGAGGCAGGTCAGGTGGTGTGGTAACCCCATCTCTTTCAGCATTTTCCACAGTTTGTTGTGATCCACACAGTCAAAGGCTTTGACATAGTCAATAAAGGAGAAATAGATGTTTTTCTGGAGCTTTCTTTTATTTTTGATGATCCATCAGATGTTGGCAATTTGATCTCTGGTTCCTCTGCCTTTTCTAAAACAAGCTTGAACATTCGGAAGTTCATGGTTCACGTATTGCTGAAGCCTGGCTTGGAGAATTTTGAGCATTACTTTACTAGCGTGTGATGTAAATCAAGTCATAAAATATTTGCCTTTGTGATGCACCATTTTACAGTCACACCATCACTGTGCAGGGTTCTAGTTTCTCCACATCCTTGCCAACACCACTTTTTCTTCTTTTTTTCTCATGGTAGTCTTCCTAATATATGTGAGCTGGAATCTCATTGTGGTTTTCTTTTGTATTTCCCTTATGGTTAGTCATTTTGAGCATCTTTTGCTCTTCAGGCAGAATTTTAAAGAGGGTCTTTGTGGGCTTCCCTTGTGGCTCAGATGATGAAAAATATTGTCTGTAATGCAGGAGAACCTGGTTCAAGCTCTGGGTCAGCATGGTGCCCTGAAGTAGGGAATGGTTACCCACTCTAGTATTCTTTCCTGGAGAATTCCATGGACAGGCAATGGGGTTGCAGAATGGACACAACTGAGTGACTAACACTTTCATTTTTGGGGCAGGATGTCATCATCTGGGTAAGTCCTGGTGCTAATTCCCTAAGAATTTTCTATGGGGGACAAGGATGGAATAAATCACCCAACGTGTTTGAAGCCTGTTTAGTGGTAAACCTCACAGATGGTATACTGTTGTTTTGGAAGGTAACTGAGACCTAGAGATGTTAAAGGTGGTGGAGGTGCTGAACTGGAGTGGAGACTTGGAGCAGAGGACAGCTGAGGTCCTGGGTGCTCAACACCACTGCTGGGACGAGAGTCCAGTCTTCTGACTCCTGGACCAGAGTTCTTTAGGGGTGCCAAGGTACCCGGATTAGCAAAATCTGAAGTTCAGTCTATCTTATTGCTTCTTTAATGAGTCATGGATAGTCATACATTCAACAAATAGTTCTTGAGCATCTGTATACGTGTCATCCTAGGAGTAACAGGATAAAAGAAATGTAATTTCTTACATTCAGTCACTCAGTCCTCTCCAACTCTGCAACCCCATGGACCAGCACACCAGGCTTCCTTGTCCTTTACTCTCTCCTGAAGTTTGCTGAAACTTGTGTCCATTGAGTCAGTGATGTTATCTAACTATCTCACCTTTTGCTCGCCTCTTATCTTTTGCCTTCAATCTTTCCCAGTATCCGGGTCTTTTCCAACCAGCTTGGCCAAAGTATGGGAGCTTCAGCGTCAGGCCTTCCAGTGAATATTCAGGGTTGATTTCCTTTAGGACTGACTGGTTTGATCTCTATCCGTGGATTATTATGGGCTGGTTTTGAAAGTTTCCTACCCTGGCAAAATCAGTACAATGTTTTTTACCTATTGGCTGTTTCTACATATTAACTATTATCGTTTAAATAATGTATAATCGATCTGAATAGGTTTTTTTGGTGGGATCATCTGTAAAGTTCTGTTTTTTCCCCTTATAATAAATAATTGCAGAGAGATAAGTTGAGATTATGTAAATATCATCTTCGACTTGAAACTTTCACACACTATTTTTAATTTCCATTGATGATTTTCTTACTTGATTGTTCCATTTTTTTTTAATTGTTAAACATTTTTATTGTGTAGACTTATAACTGTACAGGACATGCAGGATAAAGAAGTGTAAAATATCAGTAAGCATTTAAAATTTCAGCAGTCTTTTGGACCAACACTTGATTGGCACAAAGGACTAAGCATGTATATAGAACACACATGTTTTGGGATACATAGTTTACAGATTGACTCCCAAAACAATTCCCCAAGTGATTTCCTCATAGAAAGATTTAAAAAAAAATCTTTGCACTTAAAAATTATTTAGTATAGTACATTTTAAGTTATGTGCACAGTTTAAAAGTAATTGATTACTCCTTTAAAGTTTGTTTGCAAGAGTTTTCCTTTCTCTCTCATTTATGTAGCAGTACTTATTCATGGATTCTTTCATTATTTACTGGGTTAGGGTTCATAGCCATTTATTTGTTTTGATGCTCAAAGTATCCCAGATTTGTCTAGCAAGAGCCATTCAAGCTTCTCTGTCCTTCTACACATCCTCATGATTCCTTGAGTGCTTCCTTATTTTACGGCACAAGATGTCCCAGACCTATCTTGACTTTCTCTGCCTGTTGGTCTTGGCCTGTAGACAGTGAGGCTTTTGCCAGGATTCCCTGGGGCTCTGCTCACCAGGGCTCATACTAGTTATGAGCAGCCCCCACAGAAATTCTCCTTTTACAGTTAGTGTTGTGGCTGGACCAGCCCTTGTGGTTCTTAGGATTGTGAGACACATCTCAGAAACAACCATCAGGGAACTTTGAAATGCCAAGGTGTATCACTCACATGCCCTGGAGGGTACAAGGCACCGCTGGGGTGACACAGCGAGGTCCTGAGTAGAGAGAGAAAGCTCATGAGCAAGCTTGGACTTGGGGTTCTGCCTTTTTGAGATTGAGGGTGGGGTGTCTAGGATTTTAAAGTTTCACTCTTTATTGGTGAATTTAAAAAATAAGAGAGGATATTAAAGTGCGGGAAGGGAGAAGCAAGCAGTCAATGAGATGGTCTGTTATCAGGTCAACCAGAGCTTTCTAAAAGCGGGAACTTCACGGGTGGGGTGGCCTGGCTCTTTATCTCGTTATGTAGCTATTACATTGTGTAGCTCTTCACTGGATATGGATGTCTTTGACACGAATGTCTTCAAAGCTTAATGTCAGGCACTTATATTACAATAATAAAAATGAACTATCAGGTGCTGACACACACTGCCCTAACCTTGGAACCAGCCATTTCTTCAGTTGGTTCCTTTTAGGGAAGAAGATATTAAAAAGCCAAGGTCTGGGTGAAGGGGGGCCAAAGGGCACAAACTTCCATTATAAAATGAGTCAGTTATGGGGATGTAATGTGCACTCTGGTGACTATAGTTAATCCTACTCTATTGAATATTTGAAAGCTGGTAAGAGAGTAGACATTAAAATCTTCTTCCTACAAGAAAAAAATTGTAATTGTGTATGTTAAACAAAACCCCAAGATCAGGGGGCTAGAATGCTCTTTGCTAACAGTGTGTCATTGCTTCTGGGGCCTCTCAGCATACAGTTAGGGAGTGTGTATGTGTGTGTGTATGTCTATGTGTGACTGTATAAACACATATCTAATTATTCTCCCTTATCTCTATATATTTAAAATACAGTTTTTTTTTAATTTTTTTTAACAAAGCCCATAACTGTAGGATTCTAATTAGAGCTATATAATTTAGATATATATCACTGTCCTTTTAATTTTTAACAGGTGGCTAAACCCCTTGTTTAAAATTGGTTACGAACGGAAATTAAAACAAGAAGATTTGTACTCAGTGCTTCCAGAAGATCGCTCCCAGAGCCTCGGAGAAGAGCTACAAGGGTGAGCACAGACAGCAGGGAGAAGGAGAGGGACAGTGAGATTTTCCATGTGGGGCTAAAGGTTTGGAGGAGGCTTTGCTTCCTCTGGGTTCTCCTGAGCCTCCTCCCCTGACTTTGCACACTCACCCACTCAGGCTGACCCCAGGCTTAGCCCACTTTGGAGGCTGGGGGAACCTGTGTTTCCTGTGCATCTGTGAACGTGGAGGGGGCCTGCAGCCATGGCCCTGGGGACCGAGCTCTGTCCCCTGAGGTGGGGCCCCTGGAGGAGGGTGTCTGCCCTCCTGAGCTGCTCATGACCTGTGAGTCCAGTCCAAAGTTTGGCAGGAACGTTTCCTGAGACTAAAACTTTTACCTCAAGGCCTGTTTCTCTGGTGCTTCAAGGTCTGCACTGCTCATCTTTCAGGAGCTCTGTGAGCAGTTAGCCAGCATCTATGGGGCAGCCAGAGAGCACCCTGTAGTGAAGGCTCGTCTCCCACACTGCCCCTCCCCTGTTTTCCCTTTGGTGGACATGCTGCTCTTCACTGGGCTTTTTCTCATTGCAGGTACTGGGATCAGGAAGTGAAGAGAGCTGAGAAAGATGCACGGGAGCCTTCTTTAACAAAAGCAATCATAAAGTGTTACTGGAAATCCTATGTAGTTTGGGGAATTTTTACATTTCTTGAGGTGAAAACTTTTACATACATTGCATTGCTTTTCAGGGAAGTAGGTCAGTACTGAGATGGACATGTATGGGGAGAGGTCAGTGGCTTAAGGTCTGAGGCTAAATCTCGCCTAGGAAACATGATATAACTCAGTGGTTGCATGTATCTTTAAAAAAAATATTTATTTTGACTGCGCTGGGTCTTTGTTGCTGTGTGCAGGATTTCTCTAGTTGCAGTGAGCGGGGTCTGCTCTCTAGTTGTGGTGTGTGGGCTTCTCATTCCAGTGGCTTATCTTCTTGCAGAGCACAGGCTCTAGGGCACACAGGCTTCAGTAGTTGTGGCAGACAGGCTTTGTTGCCCTATGGCATGTAGAATATTCCTGGACCAGGGATTGAACTTGTATCACCTGTATTAGCACATGAATTCTGAATCACTTAACCACCATAACATCTTTTGAAAAAACCCAAATGAGTTTCTTGGCTAATTGAATATTTTCCTTTTAACATAGTGTGATGGAAGGATGACACTAAAAAAGAACAGATATTTTATACCATATTAGGACATTATTGGGAGAAGGCAATGGCACCCCACTCCAGTATCTTGCCTGGAAAATCCCATAGATGGAGGAGCCTGGTGGGCTGCAGTCCATGGAGTCGCTAAGAGTCGGACACGACTAAGTGACTTCCCTTTCACTTTTCTCTTTCATGCATTGGAGAAGGAAATGGCAACCCACTCCAGTGTTCTTGCCTGGAGAATCCCCGGGACGGTGGAGCCTGCTGGGCTGCCGTCTATGGGGTCGCACAGAGTCAGACACGACTGAAGTGACTTAGCAGCAGCAGGACATTATTGGTGCTCAGTAAATGATATAAATGCTAAAATTAATCCTTTACTAGAAGAATATCCTACAACCTCAAGGAATATATACTTCCTGGTTTGGAGGAAATAAACCTAGACCAGAGCTCCAGTAATGTAAGGCATTTTACAGGTGCTCAGCAAGTAATTGTTAACTTGCCCAGGTCACATCTGATGAATGCTTTCCTAAGAAAGGATATCGTTGCTTCTCCCCTTCCTGTGGAACAGAACCTGGGCTCAGCATCTGGGCTGAACCTGCCAGAGCTCCCAGGGGCACACCCTTCCCTGGGCTGCCCGCCCTGCCCTATAGGCCAGGTCACTCAGGCCAGAGCCCCCGTGAGGAGGAGCTCCAGCTTCACCATGAATCGTGGAGAATCTGTGCACCAACTGTGCTGGTTTCCATCCTGGCTGTTGGGGTGGTTTGCTGGTTGAAGGGGCATCCTGGCATCTTGGCATTGGCAGAGGGTGGAGAAGGGGATGTGCAGGGAAAACCAGAGACAGAAAGCTGTGAGGTCAGTGACCTCTGTGACCCCAAAGATCCTGGGTCAAGATCCCCCAGAGAACAGTTCACCTGGGGACACAGTGCCGTCAGCCCCCTGTTCTGGCTGAGCCTGCTGGAGGTCTGCTGCAGACCCCCCTGGGGGGCTCGTGCTCTCCGTGGTCCCTTAGCACTGCCTTAGGGACACGGGCAGGCTGTGAGTGTGTGAGGGCAGGAGGGATGGAAGATGCAGTTGCTGAGAAAGGGGTGTTTTAGGTGGAGAAAGTGTGAGCTGTCATCAGTCCTTCGTGTTGGGGGTGAGGTGATGGGCCAGGTGGTTTACAGGTGGACAGCATGGCTCTTGTTTAAAGGCTGTGTTGTACTGAAGGGCACTGCGAGCAGCGAGCAGCTGGGCAGCTTGGCAGGTGAAGTCCACCCACACAACTGGAGAGACAGAGAATCTGTCAGCTCCCAGGTGACTGGGTGGCCCTGGGAGATGGAGTTCTTGTTGATGACAAAGGTATGTTGACCATTGTGCCAGAAGGTGGGAACAGGTGTGTGGGGCAGAGTGCCACCTTAGAGAGGGCTCTGACCATGTAGATACCTCAGTGTCTTGAGAAGGTCAAGATGGAGTGTTTATTTCTAAGTTGTCCAGCTCCAGGAATACTTCCTGCTGGGAATCCAGGAAGGCCAGGCCTGGGGCTGCATAAGGTGCAACTGGTAGAGCTCTGGGCCTTCCTTCAGGAGACTAGTTGTTGGGTGGTCATGGCAGAGAAGTGGGGAGTTGAGGACCTGGTAAATGTGAGGGTTCATCCTCTGTAGTACTAGAAGTACTGTTACCAGTAACAAGGTAACTGCATAACTACATACTCAGTAGTAATGGTGGTGTCCACAGCAGTACTATTAGTTTAGTAAGTGGGCTTCCCTGGTAGCTCAGTGCCAATGCAGGATATGAGAGTTCATTCCCTGAGTTGGGAAGATTCCCTGGAGGAAATGGTAACCCACTCCAGTATTCTTGCCTGAGAAATCCCATGGACAGAGGAGCCTGGTGGGTTGCAGACCATGGGGTCACAAAGAGGGGAAAGTGACTTAGCAACTGAAAACATGCACACACAATAGGAAGTACTTGAAAAAAGTTATGTATTAGGAATTGCTATGAGCACTTTATGTGCAGTATCACTTTTATTCCTTTGGCTGACAATGAAGTTGTAGGTTTCATATTATCCCATTTTGGAAGAAAGGACGCTGAGTCCAAGTATTTACACAGTGTGCCTCTGATCACACAACACATAAAGGAGAGTGAGGTTCCATCTTGGGCTTTCTGACTTATGAGGCTGACCATCTCAATGACTGAGAGCTTGTCCAGGGTAGGAAGGCTCGTCTTGAGAGCTTTGTCTTCAGGGTCTCAGACACATGCATCCCGGACTTGGCCCAAGGATAATAAGGATGCTAAGAACTTCCTGCAGCAGGAAGTCAGATGGGATCATAAATGAGGGTAGCCATTTATCATCATAAATGAGGGCCATAGATATGGCCACCCAGCTGGCCATATCCCCTGGGTGTTGACAGTGGCAGCAACATCATGCTGCCTTCAGATGGACCAGGAGCCCTTCAGGCGTCACCTCCCCCTCATTATCATCCCTATGTGATTTTTTTTCTTAGCTGCGCTGAATCTTCATTGCTGCACTCAGGCTTTCTCTGGTTGTGGCAAGTGAGGGATACTGTAGTTACAGTGCTCAGGCTTCTCATTATGGTGGCTTCTCTAATTGTGGAGCACAGACTGTAGGACTCACAGGCTCAGTAATTGTGGTGCCGTGTGGGATCTTCCTGGACCAGGGATTGAACCCATGTCTACTGCATTGGCAGGTGGATTCTTAACCACCGAGCCACATGGGAAGCCCATGACATTACTCCTTAATGAGACTGATCACTCAACTGGCTTATCAAATACTGTCTCTCAGCAGAAAATTCCAGACACTTAGATGGTAATGACCTGCCTTTATTTTGTACTCGTTCTTGGTGCATTTGTTGTATCTATCAGTATTCTCTTTGGTAGGGGACATTACTATTATTTCTCCTGTAATTACAATGATATTAGGTTCAAATGGAGAGCTAACTAACAGGAAACACTGATTCCCAAAGAGAATCATATGTTTCAGGAAAGGTTGGAATGGCAGGTGTTAGTGCTGGCTTCTGGTGGAGAACCCCAGATTTGCAGGCTGCTGCACTGGACTGCCCTCTGCCATGCCTGGGCTGACATTCTTGCTTCTCTGTGTGAGCCTACAAATTTCTCTTTCAGTGAAGTCCATAAAAAGTCTGTTTTACATTTTACAGTATGAGGAGCTCTTCCATAAACTCTTAGAGCTTCTGGGGGTGAATGATGGGGCTTGCTGGAAATGTAATAGTGAGCCTTTGTGTTCTTGTAAATAGATCCTCCTACTCTGATCTGATCATCCTACTCATACTTCTTCAGCTAAATCGTGATCTGTTATTTCTCTGTAGTAGATGAAGCCTTCTGTGACCTTGTGAAAGGTGGCAGTTGGTATGGCCTGTGAACGTGTATGTAGAACAAAGAAGTGTTGGAGTTTAATGTTACATTCATTTGAGGAATGGGCCCACCTTTCTGTAAATATCCTGATCAGGCACTAGGTGGCTGAACAGAAAATGCTGTTAGTTTTGTTTAATGTCTGATGTTTTGGATTCTTTCCCTTCCCCTTGCATGTGGGCTCCTCAACTTCAGCCAGACAGAAGAGAGCTATCAAAGCAAGCTTGCTGGCTGTTCACCCTGTCTGTGTTAATAAGGAGAGATTACCTAAAAGGAAAAGCTTGTTTCAAAGGTCCTGAAAGATTTCCAAATTTTTGTCATTGTGTCTTTTGTTGTAGAGGAAATGATGTTGAGGGCCAAGGTATTCACTTTTCATGACTTGAATTTGTGTTGAGTGTTTGGCTTTCCCTGACAGGGGAGAAGGGGACCTTCAGGGGGTGACTAGAGGGAGGAAGTAGGTTTTGGGGTGGAGTGGCCATTTGGCAGAGTGAGCAAATGTAGTTTTTTTGCTTTTAGTTTTGAGGAATAAAATTGTTTTCCTTAAGTCTTACTCAGGAGGTAAGCTTCAATGTCCCCCATTTCATTGATTTAGGATTTTAATTTTTGCCTTGGGGAAGAGATGATTGGTTACATTTCTTCCAAACCAGCACTTTCAATATGTGGCTGATGACAAATCATGGAAGACATTGTTTTTTAGACTGACTTCAGTTCAGTTCAGTTCGGTCGCTCAGTCGTGTCCAACTCTTTGTGACTCCATGAATCACAGCACGCCAGTCTTCCCTGTCCATCACCAACTCCCAGAGTTCACCCAGACTCATGTCCATCGAGTCAGTGATGCCACCCAGCCATCTCATCCTCTGTCGTCCCTTTCTCCTCCTGCCCCCAATCCACTTCTGCCATGTTTAATTTTTGACTCTGAGGAACTCCCAGCTTCTAGCAGGTACAAATGTTAACACAGTATCACCCTGGGGCTGAGAGCCTGGGAACCTCCCCCGCCTGGTTTCTTTGTGATACTCCAACAGAGGCTGGGTGGGCTCCATTCTCTTCATCTACAGAAATGTGCAGTTCAGGGTGGGAAAGAGTGGATATGTTTGTGCCAGTGTCTCTGTTCATTAAGATTCTTAAAGCAGAAGATGGTAAGAGCATGTCCCACATATAGGAGACACTTTGACTTTCTGTTGGGTTGAGACATTGAGCATATGAGGGACAGGGGAAGCCTGGGAGCAGGGCTTGTGTTCATATGGAAGCAGATTTCTTAGCCTTCTTCTGCCACCTTTATCCTTATTCATCTTAAGGCTCACTTGGTATTTTGTCAAATGTGTTCTAAAGTACTGGTTGTAATATTTATTGAGCTTCCAGAGTGTATTCAGCACAATGTACTCAAGCTTTATTGTCTTGGAATATAGAGTTTGGGCTTAAGGTTAAAAGCGTTGCCTGCTTGTCTTCTAGAAAATAGTAGATCTGCACTTTTTTTTTTTTTTTTAGATTAGCCGTGGGTGTAGCATTATGTCAAAATACCTTTTTAACATGCTAATAATAAAAGTAAAGCTTGAATTAAAAAAAAAAAGTATGGCTTGCACTTCTAATTAAAGCTTTTTTCTTTCAGGAAGGCACCAGAGTAGTTCAGCCCATATTTTTGGGGAAAATGATTAGTTATGTTGAAAACTCTGATTCTGTCACCTTGCATGAAGCCTACGGCTACGCGGCAGGGCTGAGCGCCTGCGTGCTCGTGTGGGCCGTTCTTCACCACTTGTGCTTCTACCACATGCAGCGTGTGGGGATGAGGCTGAGAGTAGCCGTGTGCCATATGATCTACCGCAAGGTGAGTGTCACTCGGTACCATAGTGTGTACATCCTCCCCTGAAGGATCAGGAACATTTGTGGTAAGTTCTCTGTAAATTACACATTTTGTGCCTATAAATACTTACACATTACTAGAGAAATGTGCTAGGGCTTCAGCAGGTGGCTCAGTGGTAAAGAACCCACCTGCCAATGCAGGAGACACAGGTTTGATCCCTGGGTCAGGAAGATATCCTGGAGAAGGAAATGGCTACCCTCTCCCTTTTTCTTGCCTGGAGAATCCCATGGAGCCTGGGAGGCTATAGTCTGTGGAGCCACAAAGAGTTAGACACAACTTAGTGACTGAATAGCAACAGAGAAGCTTGCTATTTGCCTCATCAAGTTTGTTGTCATCTCAGCAAACTTGCCAATATATAATGGAAAGCTTTCTATTGAGATTGGGTCAGGGCTGCCTTTGATGACTTTCAGCCACAAGCTGTGGCATAACCGCTGGTTCTGGGAGAAACCAGGCTGGGTGATAGAAGTGGAGTGGCCACTAAGCTCATAGTCATAGTTTGTCTACGCCGTGGATTCCAGGCTGGGGCACGTATCCAGGAGCGCTCTAAGGTTGCAAATCTGCCACTTCCTAAAATGGCCCATTCAACATTTTAGTGCTCTTTTCAGATGAATTTTGATCTTGTGGGAGGGATCATATATAAAATGTGTCATTTACTAACATTTCCACAGTTTTGGTAAAATTACTTTTGGCTTTTGATCATTGACTTTTAAAAATTGTGGCAAAATACATACAATATAGGGCTTCCCTGGTGGTTCAGATGGTAAGGAATCTGCCTGCAATACGGGAGACCCAGGTTCAATCTCTGGGTCAGGAAGATCCCCTGGAGAAAGGAATGGCAAACCATTGCAATATTCTTGCCTGGAGAATCCCATGGACAGAGGAGCCTAGGGGGCTATCCTGTTCATGGGGTCACAAAGAGTTGTATAGGAATGAGTGACTAACATTTCACTTCATACACAAAATAACATTTACCATTTTTAACTTTTTCTTTTAAACCTCTTTCCATCTGAGCCTTTCCTAAAGGGCATCTCATTACTTTATTATTATGTTTTTAATTTTTTTTTTTAAATTGAAGGATAGTTGCTTTACAGTATTGTGTTGGTTTCTGCCATACATCAACATGCGTCAGCCATTAGTTCATTATGTACATTCACGTTGTTGTGCAGCCATCACCGCTGTTCTTAGCCACAACTTCCCTCCCATCAGCCATCATCGTTCTACTTCTCTCTTTGAATTTGACTACTCTAGGTGCTTCATGTAAGTGGAATCATACAGTGTTTGTCATTTTGTGTCTGGCTTATGTCATGTAAAGCAATGCCTTCAGGGTTCACTGATGTTGGAGTAGGTGTCAGAATTTAGTTCCTCTTTAAGGCTGAATAATATTCCATTATAGATCATTTTTGTATAATATTCCATTGTTGAATAATATTCCATAATATTCCATTGTCAAATAATATTCCATGATACAGCGCTGTATATATCTGTTCATCTGTCAGTGGACATTTGGGTTCTTTCTACCTTTTGGCTGTTGTGAACATTGCTGCCATGAACACAGATGTGAAAAAAGTTTGTGTATTCAGTTCTTTTAGTACATCCCCAGAAGTGGGATTGCTGTACTATATGCTGATCTTATGTTTAATTTTTTGAGGAACTGCTATATTCTCTTCCATCATAGCTACGTCACTTTACCTTCACACTTGATTGATTTTTCTGTTTATATGAAGGACTATAGGAGAAGCTTTTATGAACCATGACATTTTGTTTGAATCAGTGGCTCCAGTTGGTGGTCTGTTGAAGCAGCTTGTGGTGTCTCTTCAGGTTCTTTAGCTCTCTAGGGCATTTTTCAGAACTTTTTACCAAATAAAGGGATTGGGCAACTCAGGCTGTGTTTTTTGTAAGGTCAGCAGTTTGGCATTAAGAACACAGGTGCCTCACAGGAATAGGGCTTTGAATGCTATATTTCAGGTTTTGCTCATTTCAGAATGAAGAAACTAATCCCAAAGTGTTTAAATGACATCATCCACAGAATTAATGATTGATTCCAGGTTTACAGTCCAAGTCTCTTATTTTATTTCCTTAATGCAGCCTCTCCAGTCTCACTTAATTTGCCTCAAATTTACTTTAATTAGTTTGTAAGTCTAAACCTCTGGAGAAGGAAAGTCTAAACCTATACCCTTTATCCTTCGGGCAGGGCCAAGTTCACTGAGAAACAGGGTGGAGGATTTTGCTTCTACCTCCTACTCTTCCCTTTGCTGTCCTTGTGTGGGTGGGGCTGCTGCCACATTGAGGACACGAAGGATGAATGAATGACCGTCCCTAGAGCCCTGCTGTCAGGGATCATCTTGCTTGTCCTGATACCATAAAAGACCCCAGAAAAACCCTTCATTTAATGTTCTAAGAGTGATTTGGTATCACTGTAGGAATCCAGTTCTCTGTTTCTCTCTGTCATTTCAGGCACTTCAGCTGAGTAACTCCGCCATGGGGAAGACCACCACAGGCCAGATAGTCAACCTGCTGTCCAATGATGTGAACAGGGTTAATCAGGTGAGCTGCCGCTAAGGGATCCTCTTCCAGTTCCTGTCCTTCTCACTGGGTTTAGCTTAGTGGGATGCCAGGTGCCAGGGTTTGGTGTCAGCCAGGGTTCTGTTGAGAAACTTAGACAGGGGTTCTTTTTATTCAATGCTTATTTCTTCTGTGTGAACTTAGATATAATCATGTATGTTGCCCTGAAGATGAGGGTTTTGTTTTTCTAACACTAGATAGGCAGTAGTGTTCTTGCCTGGCTTAGTTAGTGTCGAGGGTCCTCCTGGAGTGGCCCTTTTGGCAAGTGGTGTGGGTGCTGCTGGACTGTCTTCCTCGTCCTCTGGATGATGAAGGCCTGGAGGGTGAGATTGTTCTTTCCCCTGAGGCCTGTTCAGTGCCTGCTGCATAGGGAGCCTGCGAAGAATATGTCAAGTGGGTGGTCCCCAGCCAGACACAACTGACTCTCTGCTATCCCACCATACTTATTTCCCCACTTATGTAATGAATAGATCACATGACCCAGGGTGTTACTGCTATTGGTCAAACATCTATATAGCACTAGACACTTCTCTTTCAGTTATTCATTCATCAAACGTGAAGTAAGGCCAGTACTCAGTTTCAGGGATGAATGCAATTTAGTTTTTCCCTGGAGAAGTCACAGGCTGTCAGGAAGGTAAGTATACAAGTTATTATTGGAAAATGTGGTAGGTAACATAATATAAACTTTTCTTGGGTGCTAGAGTGAGATGGGGACTGAACGTTGAGGCAGAGAGATTTTGGGGAAGCCCTGAGCTCATATGTGATGTAGACAAAAATCAACATTTTCTTTCAAGGTTGCTGGTCTGGTTCTCCCTGGATGTCCCTAAGGCTGGCCTTGTGCTGCCCCAGAACAGCGTCATCTGGGGTAGATGCTTGAGTTTCTGCTTCAGCAGGTTTAAAACCCATTATCATTCCCATTTAGGTTCCTGTCTATTTTTTTAAAACATATTATTTCTATAAGGGGTCCTTACTGGTTTTGTTTTTATACCATCCTAAGAAGACTTTGTCTTTCTCTTTTAAGGTAATGATGTTCTTGCATTATCTGTGGGTGGGGCCACTGCAGGCTATTGCAGTGACCGCCCTGCTCTGGATGGAAATAGGAATATCATGTCTTGCCGGGATGGCGGTTCTCACTGTTCTTCTGCTAGTGCAAAGCTGCTTCGGAAATTTGTTTTCGTCACTTCGGTAAGAGAAACACTGGTTTTAGAAAATAGGTAACATGTACTTGGCAACTTCCACAGTCTGCTAGATGTTTTTGTTCAAAAACACAAAAGGCTTCTCTTCTCTCTTCTTTGTATGGGCTGTAGACCCCTGGAGAAGGAAATGGCAATCCACTCCGGTATTCTTGCCTGAGAAATCCCATGCACAGAGGAATCTGGTGGACTGTAGTCCACGGGGCTGTAGAGAGTTAGATATGATTTAGCAACTGAACACATACATACACCCTTCAGGCTTAGCCAGTGGAGGCTCCAGCCTTAAGCTGAAGGCTGATCTTGAAGTAGACATTGTGATGGCATTCACTGACTCCTACCGGCATTGTATCTGAATACGCAGAGTGTACTTAAGCAGAATTTACCCATGTCTAAGTTATTTAAATGTTATTAAAAGTAATCATAATTGTACAGGCCCACTCCGGGAGGTGGTAATGGACAGGGAGGCCTGGCGTGCTGCGATTCATGGGGTTGCAAAGAGTCAGATACGACTGAGTGACTGAACTGAACTGAACTGACTTCTAGCCTAGCTGTATTTATTTTTATTATGCTTGTGTTAGAGCCATGTTTATGTTGTGTTTTATTTCAATGTTTCCATTAAGTTATAGACATCCCAAGGGTAAGGTTGACTTTAATTATGTCTTTATAAAACCCCAGAGTCCCAGCAGTGTATGTGACAGAAAAGAGACTGGTGATGAAGAGCCTAAAGATAAAGCTGAAGCAGGTCCCAGAGGGTTGGAGGTGGGTCATTGTCCAGGTTGTCAGGTGATGGAGGTGTTGTGCTGTTTGAAGTTTTTTCCTTGAGTTTTTTCTTTTTCTTCTTCTTCTTTTTTTGGTGACGTTGTGTGGTATTTTTCTCTACTTGGAAGTTCTTTCCTCTCTTTGCTCTGGAGAGATGTTCCTTATCCTTCCAGGCCCTGTTCCACTGCTACCAGCAATTTTTATTCCTATTTTTATTACAACACAAACACCGTCTTCCTGTTACATTCTTTTCTGCCTTCCCTACCTAACTGTGACCTCTTTGAACAGATGGTTTGTACCTGAATCATTTCAGGTCTTCCTTAGCTGATGCTTCAAGTTCTCCAAGTTAATTCTTGAACTGGACTGAGTGGTTGGCTTCCTAATTGAAATATTTCTCCATTTGTACTTTGCTTAGGACCCGCCTGTGTTGTCAGCACAAAAGATCTGTGGGGACTTTTTTGATCCTTGGTCTCTGCCTGTGCCCCCTGCTGCTGCTGATAATAAGGAAATTTGGGCTGTGGTTGCTAAGGCTCATCTCTCAAATCTGTTCCCTCAGGAGTAAGACCGCAGCACTCACAGACGACAGGATCAGGACCATAAGCGAAGTTATAACTGGCATCAAAACAATTAAATTGAATGCTTGGGAAAAGTCATTTATAGACCTTATTCCCAGATTGAGAGGGTAAGTTTTTTTTTTTTTAATGTATATGTATTACACTGTATGTTTGTAGTTTTTTATTTCCTATTTTTACTGAACAGTGTAGAAGTCTTATCTAGTTTTCACATTAAAGTGAATTTAAATACTACTCACTTCATCCCCTCACACTTGGCAGGAATATTAAGTGGAACATTGGAGATGTCATTTTAACTTGCTCTTCCATCTACCGTCTTCTTAAAGGAAAAATATATATATGATTCTTACTTATACAGAAATGAAATTCTAAATATTTCTTAAGCATTGATTGTAAAATATTAGTGTTTGAGATGACAGTATTTAAACTAAAATTGTAATATATGTTGATATAGCATAAATGGGGAATTGATAGAGATTGAGTGTACCTGTATCAGCCCAAATTTTATGAACCAGTATTACTTATTGTAAACAGAACCCTGAAAAGACTGTTCCTTTGTCTTTGCTTTGTGTTTGTAGACTTTTAAAAAATATTTCATTTAAATATATGATGAGTATTTATACTCCAGCACAGGGTGCTTAGAATTCTCTGGCTGCTCCCTGTAACCTCTCATTTTGCACCCTTGTGGGCGCCCCTCCCTCTGCTGGGAATCTACTCTCATCTTCCTTCTTCTCTAGCCTCCTCTCTAGCGACTGACTCCAGCTCATCTCAGGGTCCACATGTGTGTGGCTTATCCTGTCACTGCTGTTCAGGGTTACATGCCTCTGCTCTGTGCTGCTGTAGGGGCTGTGCTGACTGCCTCTGTCTAGTGTCTTATAATTTGGGGACTTACTTTTTTCTTTTTAATGTACACACATATCACACCACATCATTTTATTTATTTCTTTTTTCATTAATTTTGGCTGTGCTGGGTCTTCATTGCTGTGTGTAGGCCTTCTCTAGTTGTGGCAAGCAGACTCTTCATTGTGGTGTGTGGACTTCTAACTGAGGTGGCCTCTCTCGGTGCAGAGCATAGGCTCTAGGCACACAGGCTTCAGTAGTTGCAGCATGTGGGCTCTAGAGCCTGGGCTCAGTAGTTGTGGTGCATGGGCTTAGTTGCTCTGCAGCATGTGTAACTATCTGGACCAGGGATTGAACCCATGTCGTCCTCATTGGCAAGCAGATTCTTATCCATTGTACCACGAAGGAAGTACAGGGGTTTATTATTCTCCCCCACCTCCCCCAATTTAATGAGCTCCTGGAGGGGATGGGCTTTGCCTTTCTGTCATCAGTGAGGAGCCAGGCATAGGACTTTTGGTTATGAATGCTTGTTGAATGAATGTTCAAACACAGTCTGATTGACCCAAAATGTTTAAACATGCAACATTAAGCCTCCATTTAGTTGGAAGAATGAAGTGGTGATGAGGTATGTGGTCCTTGGATTGGGGCAGAGCCCTGGGTGTGCACTGTGTAGTGTCTCCATGATGTGAGAGGTGGTTTATCTTAATCTGTGTCCATTCCCTAGAAAGGGGCCACTCACCTAGGGCACTTGAATTCATGCCTTGGATGTCAATGATTGTTTTGAAATCTGTTTTAAAACTCTTATTTCTAGGGAGGAAATTTCCAAGATTCTGAGTAGTTCCTACCTTAGAGGAATGAATTTGGCATCATTTTTTGCTGCAAGCAAAATCATGATTTTTGTTACCTTCATCACCAATGAGCTCCTTGACAACCTGATCACAGCCAGCCAAGTGTTTGTGGTGGTGACGCTGTTCGAGGCTCTGCGGTTCTCAAGCACCCTCTACTTCCCCATGGCCGTCGAGAAGGTGTCAGAGACTGTCATCAGCATACGAAGAATCAAGGTTTGGGGACAAATAACTTTTTCAGGTTGTAGGTGGATTTTACATAAAATACCTTTTATTTTGTGTGATGGTATTCCTGTAAGTGAGATTTAACTCTCTCAGTGCCAAACCTGGCAGCCATTCAAAACTGTCTTACACACGCTTATCTCTTCTTAGGTAGTGCATACATGCTCAGTCACTCAGTTGTGTCTGACTCTTTGCAAACCTTTGGACTGTAGCCCACCAGGCTTCTCCATCCATGGAATTTTTTAATCAAGGTAGAGTGCATTACAAATATCCTAAGATCCTTACTCATTTACGGGTAGCAGTAGCAGTGGCATTTGCATCTTGATTTGCAGTGATGACTGCAGTGTGATTAAATGTTTAGAAGAAGATGAAGGAAGCAGATTGCGACTGGAATTACTAGGTAACAAATACGTTCAGTCCTGAGGTGAATAGGCTTTCCTATCTGGCCTGGAGGGTGTGGGAAGAACTTGCTGGGAGCTCCCTGCTCCTCAGACAGGAAGAGTGGCCTCAGATTCACTTAGCTCTCTGTCTTTAGCCTCATTTTTAACCACTGTTACGGTATCTCTTTCATGTCTTCTGGCATGTGAGATATCTCCTGAATGTGGTCTCCATCATCTAGTCTCACTCTGAAGTCCTTCCAAGGCTCTTTGTTTCTTGTAGAATCAAAATGTTAAACCCTAGGCTCCACTGGCTGCTCCATCACTTTCTGCGCTCTGATGCAGGACGGGGAGAGGGGACATTGCCTGTGACCTGCCACACTCACCCCCACTCTGGGGTCTTGGCTCACTCTGTTCGGCCCCCTGGGTTCCTTCTCTTCTGTTCTTGATTTAAGCAAATGCTGCTGAGCCTCCCACAGCCCCATGACCCTCTCCCAGCACTTCTATTCACACTGATCCAGGACTTCTGTTTATGTGCATGGCCAGTCCCGCACCACCCAGCCTAGTATCAGGTGGGGTGAAGCTGACTCCCCAGGAGTGTTCTGAGCCCCATGACAGCAGACTGTGTCTGCTGGTTCTTTAGTGTAGTGCCCCGTCCATGCTGGACACATCATGGGCATTGAATGAACACTGGATTATCTGAAACAAGAGTTACAGGAAATGGCTGGGATGTGAGACAGAGGCCCAGGGTGATCCAACCTGTACTAGAAGCTGCAGAAATGCTGAAGGAGGGAGTGGGCTAGAGTTAGGCATTCCTGCAACATCAGGTCTTGGGGAAGGGTATCAACCCAGGGGAGCTGAATCTTATCCAGATTGGGAATAGGTCTGAATCCTCACCTTGTTCTGTGTGTCCATTTGTGTATCTGAAACCAGCCTGACTGGACTTGGTGGACCTGTCCTTGGAAGAGAGGAGCTGTGCCCTGCACAGCCTGATGTTCATGCAGACTCTGTTGGCCTGGCTCCTCAGCTGGGCTCATGGGGTTTATGAGTGATTAGAAACAGTCAGTCTTACTCAGTTAACAAAGTTAGTCCAACTGTCTTGTTGGCCATCATGAAATAAAAAAGATCAATACCATGAGGCTTTATGGTAAAAGACATCTCTAGTCTGAAGGTGGTTTTGAGACAGAATTCCCTCCTCTCCAGAGTTGGTCAGTCTTTTTACTCTGAAGACCTTTGACTAATTGGATGAGGCCCATCCACATTATGAAGACTAATATATTTTATTCAGAGTCTCCTGGATTTAGATGTTTGTCTCACCTGAAAAATATTTTCACTGTAATGCATGTTTAAGCAAGTGTTTGAGGACTGCAGTTCAGTTAAGTTGAGATAAAATTAGCCGTCACACCCACTTGAATCCCCATCTCTTCCTTAGAGCTCCCGAATATGACTTTGTCCTCACTAGGCCATGTGTTTATGGATTTCTTTGCTTCTCTGAATTCCAGACTTATCTAAAGGGCAGAAACAATGCCTCATTCATCTTCATAGTCCTCTCAAATAGCAAGTACTCAGGAAATGTGCAAGTGAAGGGACCTTCCAGCTCCATCATGTCTGGGCTTCTGCAAATGCCTAACCAGTAAGCATGGTTGTAGTGGGGAGAGTGATGACTTTGATTCTTTGGTGAATTATGTGATGCACCAAAGAATGTGGCACAAAAGGAACTCTACAGAAGGTTTTCAAGGAATTGTGGTCAAATATTTAGGTATGATTTTTGATTCTTTTTCTACCAAAATGCAGCTGAACTATCTGAGGTTTGAAATGTCTTCCCGTGCAGATATGTGCAGTAATATTAAAATCATGACCTGGGAAAAACTGAATTTTCTGGGGCTGACTTTGTCAAGCTCCTTTGTGTCCCGATGAAGGAAGCACTTTTATTTGGTCATAAAACCTAAAATTTACCTTGTGTACACAAAGTGTCTGTCAGTAACGTGGTCTAGAAATTTAGAAATCTTTCTTCAGTAGCTGTTGTCAGTAAAGGTAGGACAAATAGCTGAGAATAACAGTGGTGATAAGGGTTAATGTTAACGTGGGAAATTGATTCCTGGTCGGCTGAATTAATTGGTGTAAGATTTACCTTTTAGATACTAGATGCTTGTTCATCATATATAGTTTCAACAACCCTTTAAAAATCTAGTTCTCTAGTACATCAGAATTACCTGGGGTGCTTATTAAACCTACATCATCACACCTTGAAGTTTCTGATTCATTAAAGGTATTGGCTAGGGCCCAAGATATCTATAACTTTAGTCAATGATCCTGTGTACCTGAAAATAAAGCATATTTTGGTAACATTATCTTGGTTACAGAAAAAAAAGCAAAGGAAACCAAAATGTACTTTAGCAAATACAGAAGAAGATAGGATCTTGTTAAGACTAAAATCAGTTGATTAAAACAAAAAAAACAACTTTCTTGTTTTATGCCAGACTTTTCAGGGTGAAATTTGAATTTATTCCTTCAGTCACTTTCTCTACAGAATAACTGAGTGCCTTCCTGAAGCCTGGCACAGGCTAGATGCATATGTAACAATCATTGGGAAGGAAATGCAGAGAAGTCCTTCCCACTTGGAATATATATTTTATCAAGTGGGGGGTTAATAAAGAATCAAATAGTGAAACTCACTGTGGACGTGTTTGTGTGTCATTAGTCCTTGGAAGGAAAAGTCCAAGATGCCATGGGGTGCTCTGGCAGAGTTACTGGTATAGTCTTAGAGCTCATTCTTCCTGGGAAGGCTGAGGTAATTACCTGGAGAATTCTGTGTTGGGAGGTGGGGTAGGTGGAGTAGCTGATGCTTCACATTTTCCTGGGGATGGTGATGTGACACAGGCTTTTAGTGCACAGGAAGGGTATCCATGCATTTGAGGAACCAAAAATGTCTGAGGCTACATAATAGAGAGTGAGAGGCTTGAGCAGGGGACTGTTAGGCCTCGCTGGTAGTTCAGCTGATAAAGAATCCGCCTAAAATGCAGAAGACCCCGGTTCAATTCCTAGGTTGGAAAGATCTGCTGGAGAAGGGATAGATTGCCCACTTCAATATTCTGGGTTTCCCTGGTGGCTCAGCTGGTAAAGAATCTGCCTGCAATGTGGGATGCCTGGGTTCAACCTCTGGGATGAAAAAGGGAATGGCTACCCACTCCAGTATTCTAGCCTGGAGAAGTCCATGGACTGCATCATCCATGGGGCTGAAAAGAGTCAGACATGGCTGAGTGACTTCGATTTTATATAGGACTCTACGGGTAACATCAAAGTTTTTCTTATCTCAAAGCTTACTATGACTGAAGCCTGGGAAACAGATCAGGGAAGTGGGATGGGGATCCAGAGCAGAGACAGGAAAATGCATCAAGAGCTTAGTGCTGTGCATGGCCCAGGAAAAGGATGATATGCTTTAGCTTATGGTGAAATGGCCTTGGCTAGATTTGAGAGCCACTCAGGGCACATCTTGAGTTGGGTATGAGAGGAGGGAGAGGTGAATCTTGGGCTGCTTTTGGTTTTCAGGCTGCAAAATCACCTGGATGAACTAAAATAAGGAATATTGTAAGAGAAACAAATTTGGGGAGGAGAAAAGCATGAACTTGGTTTTGAATTCTGAGGGGCTGTGAAGTACCTCAATGTTTTCAGTTTTATTCTAAGACCCAACTGACTGACAAGCCACTGGCCTTATGTCCTGTATCTAACAAGTAACAGGCACTGATCAGATATTCATTTTCTTCCTTTCCCTGCCTCTCACTTAGATTGTAATAATACCCAACTAGTACTCTTGCCTGGAAAATCCCATGGATAGAGGAGCCTGGTGGGCTACAGTCCATGGGGTCGCTAGGAGTTGGACACGACTGAGCAACTTCACTTTCACTTTTAATTTTCATGCATTGGAGAAGGAAATGGCAACCCACTCAGGTACTCTTGCCTGGAGAATCCCAGGGATGGAAGAGCCTGGTAGGCTGCAGTCTGTGGGGTCGCACAGAGTCGGACACGACTGTAGTGACTTAGCAGCAGCAGCAGAAGGTGAAAAGGGCAGCAGGGGTGGGAGAAAAGGTCAGCTGAGTTTACTGACCAGGTGGTCAGAACTAGGCCAGACTTGACCACAGATGGGCTGGAGACCTCATTCCATAGTTCATCAGGCACTCTATCTATCAGATCTAGGCCCTTAAATCTATTTCTCACTTCCACTGTATAATCATAAGGGATTTGATGTAGGTCATAGCTGAATAGTCTAGTGGTTTCCCTACTTTCTTCAATTTAAGTCTGAATTTGGCAATAAGGAGTTCATGGTCTGAGCCACAGTCAGCTCCTGGTCTTGTTTTTGCTGACTGTATAGAGCTTCTCCATCTTTGGCTGCAAAGAATATAATCGATCTGATTTCAGTGTTGACCATCTGGTGATGTCCATGTATAGAGTCTGCTCTTGTGTTGTTGGAAGAGGGTGCTTGTTATGTCTAGTGCATTTTCTTGGCAAAACTCTATTAGTCTTTGCCCTGCTTCATTCCGTATTCCAAGGCCAAATTTGCCTGTAACTACAGATAGACAGAGTGCCTGATGAACTATGGAATGAGGTTCATGACATTGTACAGGAGACAGGGAT
>SJYU01003324.1:335751-346115 GCA_006410795.1 Tragelaphus strepsiceros | reverse complement strand
CACTGCCCTCTCTCCCGCATTGTTTCTGGTGTCTCTGTGTCCTTAGGAAACTCAGGGCCCCCATATCCCCCGCTATTTAAGACCAGGTGAAGACTGGCCCTGTCTTATCAGTGCCTTCATTCTTTGCTTGGTCCTCAGGACCTCTGGTACCTCACTGGGGCTCAGACACCCATGATCCATGGGAGTCCTAATCGCACATGCCCCCTTGCTGATTTTGAATATCCATTTTAGTCTCAGACTTAGAAGCTGCTGCAGGACTCAGAGCTCCTGGACTCAGAGCTCCTGCTGTTATGGCAAGGTTATCCTGATCTTTCTGGTTTAAAGGAAGGGCTGTCTTTAGTGATGTCAGTGGTCAGTTCATTTCTATGTTATTGCCATAGGGCTGGGAGAGACTGGAAAGAACAATGGATTTGGGGCCAAACAGACAAAGGATTTGAATGCTGGCTTCCCCACTTACAGGAGAGGGAAATGGTAACCCACCCCAGTACTCTTGCCTGGAAAATCCCATGGATGGAGGAGCCTGGTAGGCTACAGTCCATGGGGTCGCGAAGAGTTGGACATGACTGAGCGACTTCACTTTCACTTTTCACTCCCATGCATTGGAAAAGGAAATGGCAACCCACTCCAGTGTTCTTGCTTGGAGAAGCCCAGATAGAGAAGAGCCTGGTGGGCTGCTGTCTATGGGGTCACACAGGGTCAGACACAACTGAAGCGACTTAGCAGCAGCATCAGCAGCTTCCCCACTTAACTGGGAGGAGACCTTGATGAGTTTCAGAATCCCTGGGCTCTTGTCTAGAGTGGGAGGATGATCCCCACCTCTGAGGCTCACAGTGGGACATTCAATGAAATAATGTCCATCCACCACCTGGCACAAGGTTGACATGAAATAATGTTAGTTTCTTTTCCTTGCCTTTGTTTTAATCCATCCCTTCCCCCTTCTGTTACTACATTTCCATCTGCCTTTCCTACAGCTGGGACTTCACACCTGGATTGGTGCGCAACTCCTCTGTCTAGAATGCACTGCTGTTTTCCCTTGAGAACTGTGACCCACCCACCTACACCATTTTCACAAGTTATGGTGTAACCTGAGCCAGTGTTAGGAATTAGCACATGCATTAAAAAGTCTCCTGCAGATGTTTTGCTTTACGTGGTGATGGAGAGCCTGCTTGTTTCCAAGCAGATGTGTTGGTTGCTATCTGGCATTATAAAAGGAGGCTTGACTCGTGAACTCAAGTGGGGATATACAGACAAGTGCTGTAGCTTATTTACTTGAACTAGGCAGGATGTATATTGTCCTTTGTGGCCGCAGAATAATGAGGTGGTAGAAAGCACACAGGAATTTCAGGACAGACAGCCAGTCATGGCTTAGGATGCAGTTGTAGGATGCCTTGATCTGATCTCCTTCCTGTCATCTCTTTCCAGCCTGGCCCTTTGTGCCTGAGACTGATAGCTTCTGCTTGGAGGAACTTGTCTTGGAGACTGACATGTGGATGACTGGACAAAGCCAGGTCTTTAGGCATAGTCCAAAGCATGCCTTCTCGATGGGAGTGATTTCAAAACCCTTAAAGTCATGAAAATTGCTTCTTGGGGAATGGAAAAATCTTTTTATGTATAAAGCACAGGTATGCATAGAATACATAAACTGATATAAGATATGCTTGTGATATTAAAATTTCATGAGAGAGATTTAGGGGGAGAATGTCTGAAAAGTCTCCTTAAGGGGGAAATAATGCAAAAAAAAAAAAAAGTTTGAGAAAGAAGATCTATGGATTCCCTGGTGGTTCAGTGGCTGGAATCCACCTGCCAATGCAGGGGACAGGAGTTCAGTCCCTGATCCTGGAAGATCCACATGCTATGGAGCAACCAAGTCCGTGTGCCACAGCTACTGAGCTCTAGGGGCCCTCGAGCTGCAACTACTGAAGCCTGCCTGCGCACCTACAGCCTGTGCTCTGCAACAAGAGAAGCCATTACAATAAGAAGCCCTCACACTACAACGAAGAGTAGGTCCTGATCGTCACGTTTAGAGAAAGCCTGTACGAAGTAATGAAGATCCAGCGTAGGCAAATAAAGAATAATAAAAAGAAAATCTAAGGTTCTTGACTTTGAATGCATACTAGAATGATCAGAGGAGCTTTAAAAATCATGTGGCCGAGACTGCGCCCCAGACTAGTCAAATCAGAATCTTTGGGCTTGCCTCAGGCTTTAGCATTTTTAAGATGCTCCAGATAATTCCAACATGCCGTCAAGTTTGACAACGCCTACTCTGGAGCCCTGATACTCAAAGTGTAGTCCGCAGACCAGCAACATCAATGTCACCTGGGAAATGCAGACTCTCAGACCTCCAGGTGATCCTCGTGCTTACTGAAGTTTGAGAAACACTTGGAGACATGTTTATGACTAACAAAACCTGAGAACACTTCAGTGCAGCTGCACTAATCCAGTGTCAGCGTGTTTCCAGCTGTTTGTTTCAGGACTTCATTGTTGGCCTTTGGACTGAGAGGTCCAGTGTACTGGGGAGAGCCCAAGGTTATATTTGTGCTCTGATATGTTGGGGAGCCCTGTGCAGATGGCTTGTTCCCAAGAGGAGAACCAATGAGAGTAAAGGGCCCATGTCCAGTCAGCCGGAACTGAGAGAGGCAGGATCTCATCATTAAACCAGTTAGCTTAGAGTTGGTAGTTCTTGGGCAAGAGACTGATGCATAGAAAGTGAGGTCCCATAGAAAATGGGAAACTTGGAAGTCTATAGGATGAACAGGGGGCTTCCCAGGAAGCACTAGTGGTAAAGAACCCACCTGCCAATATGGCATAAGAGGGTTTGATCCCTGGGTTGGGAAGATCCCCTGGAGGAGGGCATAGCAAACAACTCCAATGTTCTTTCCTGGAGAATCCCATGGACAGAGGTAGCCTGGCAGGCTACAGTCTATAGGGCCACAAAGAGTCAAACATGACCGAAGCAACTAAACACACAACACACGACATAGGATGACCAAGAATGGACAAAGACTAGGAAGCTGATGAAAGTGCTGGAGTCTTGCTCAAATATCTTTGTGACATCTACCAGTCATTCACTTGTTAATTTATGTATTCTTTCAACAAACATTTACTGAATGATCACTACTTGGATCTGACCTGGAGTAGTTGTTATGGGAAAAGAGAAGGATAAATATGACAGATCTTGAAGGGAAAGCTTTGGAAGTAATGATCCAAAGAAATATATGTTAGGAATTAGCTTTGATCAACTTAAAATTATACTTCAAAACTATTATTGAAATTGACAGGTGCAATCTTTTTATTTTTAGCATTTATTGAGATATAGTTGATTTACAATGTTGTATCAATTTCTGAACAGCATAGTGATTAAGTTATACATATATTTATATATTTTCTTTTCCATTGGTTTATCACAGGGTATTAAATATAATTTCCTGTGCTGTACAGTAGGATCTTGTTGTTTATCCATTCTATATATAGTAGTTGCAAAGTCTTTTTATATTTAGGGTTAAGAACATAGTTTTATAAATGGATGACTTAGAAAATAAGTGAAGAATTTAATGTCGTCTGTGTTAAACAAGAAAAAAGTCACTTCAGGCATATTTTCACTTCCTGTTTTAGATGGTCATAGACTTGAATTAGAATCTTGAAATATTTCTTTGCTGTTGGTGCAAACTAGGCCTTAATATTTTATTAAATGTTATTGTTGTTCAGGTGCTAACTCATGTCTGACTCTTTGAGACCCCATAGACTGCAGCATGCCAGGCTTTCTTGTCCTTCCCTGTCTCCCAGAGTTTGCTCAAATTCATGTCCATTGAATCATTGATGTTATCTAACCATCTCATCCTCTGCTGCCCCTTTCTCCATTTGCCTTCAGTCTTTCCCAGCATCAGGGTCTTTTCCAAGGAGTCAGATCTTCCTATCAGGTGGCCAAATTCTTGGAGCTTCAGCTTCAGCAATAGTTCTTCCAATGAGTATTCAGGATTGATTTCCTTTAGGATTGACTGGTTTGATCTCCTTGCTGTCCAAGGGACTCTCAAGAGTCTTCTCCAGCACTACAATTCAAAAGTATCAATTCTTCAGTGCTCAGTTTTCTTTATGGTCCAACTCTTACATCCATACATGACTACTGGGAAAATTGTAGCTTTGACTATACAGACCTTTGTCAGAAAAGTGCTGTCTCTGCTTTTTAATATGCTGTCTAAGCTTGTCATATTGGCTCTTGATATAGATTTCTTTCCAAGGACCAAGTGTCTTAATTTCATGGCTGAAGTCATCATCTTCAGTGATTTTGGATCCCAAGAAAATAAAATCTGTCACTGTTTCCACTTTTCCCCCTTCTATTTGCCATGAAGTGGTGGGACTGAAGGCCATAATCTTAGTTTTTTTAAATGTTGAGTTTCAAGCCAGCTTTTTCACTCTCCTCTTTTACCCTCATCAAGACACTCTTAAGTTCCTCTTCACTTTCTGCTACTAGGATGGTATCGTCTGCATATCTGAGGTTGTTGGTATTTCTGCTGGCAATCTTGATTCCAGCTTGTGCTTAATCCAGCCTGGCATTTCGCATGATATACTCTTCATATAAGTTAAATAAGCAGGGTGACAATATATAGCCTCAATGTACTCAAATTGCCAACATCCGTGGATCATCGAAAAAGCAAGAGAATTCCAGAAAAACATCTTGTTCTGCTTTATTGACTATGCCAAAGCCTTTGACTGTGTGGATCACAATGAACTGTGGAAAATTCTGAAAGAGATGGGAATACCAGAGCACCTGACCTGCCTCTTGAGAAACCTATATGCAGGTCAGGAAGCAACAGTTAGAACTGGACATGGAACAACAGACTGGTTCCAAATAGGAAAAGGAGTACGTCAAGGCTGTATATTGTGCTTATTTAACTTCTATGCAGAGTACATCATGAGAAACGCTGGGCTGGAAGAAGCACAAGCTGGTATCAAGATTGCTGGGAGAAATATCAATAACCTCAGATATGCAGATGACACCACCCTTATGGCAGAAAGTGAAGAGGAACTCAAAAGCCTCTTGATGAAAGTGAAAGAGGAGAGTGAAAAAATTGGTTTAAAGCTCAACATTCAGAAAATGAAGATCATGGCATCTGGTCCCATCATTTCATAGGAAATAGATGGGGAAACAGTGTAAACAGTGTCAGACTTTATTTTTCTGGGCTCCAAAATCACTGCAGACGGTGATTGCGGCCATGAAATTAAAAGATGCTTACTCCTTGGAAGGAAAGTTATGACCAACATAGATAGCATATTCAAAAGCAGAGACATTACTTTGCCAAGGTCCTTCTAGTCAAGGCTATGGTTTTTCCTGTGGTCATGTATTGATGTGAGAGTTGGACTGTGAAGAAAGCTGAGCGCCGAAGAATTGATGCTTTTGAACTGTGGTGTTGGAGAAGACTCTTGAGAGTCCGTTGGACTGCAAGAAGATCCAACCAGTCCATTCTGAAGGAGATCAGCCCTGGGATTTCTTTGGAAGGAATGATGCTAAAGCTGAAACTCCAGTACTTTGGCCACCTCATTCGAAGAGCTAACTCATTGGAAAAGACTCTGATGCTGGGAGGGATTGGGGGCAAGTGGAGAAAGGGACGACAGAGGATGAGAGGGCTGGATGGCATCACTGACTCGATGGACGTGAGTCTGAGTGAACTCTGGGAATTGGTGATGGACAGTGAGGCCTGGCATGTTGCGATTCATGGGGTTGCAAAGAGTCAGACACTACTGAGCGACTGAACTGAACTGAACTGAATGTACTCTTTTCTGAATTTTGAACCAGTCCATTGTTCCATGTAAATTTCTAACTGTTGCTTCTTGACCTGTGTACAGGTGTCTCAGGAGACAGGTAAGGTGGTCTGTCTGATATTCTCATTTCTAAGAATTTTCCTACAGTTTGTCGTGATCCACACAATCAAAGACTTTAGCACAATGAAGCAGAATTAGATGTATTTTCTGGAATTCCTTTGCTTTCTCTATGATCCAGTGAATGTTTAATGCCTTTTCTATGTACAAGCTGGGTTAGAAAAGGCATTAAATGTTATTAGAGGAATGTGAAACTGATGAGTCCATCTCTGTTCAGACAGACTCGGGCTGTGAGCTGATATATTCCTGAGCCAAATGTCTACCTCTTGGGGTTCCTGTATCTACTTGACTACTGCAGGGATAATTATTTTAAATCATAGTCTCATAATTGAACTGATTGAGGGTTACTAGAATAAAGCAAATTCTTTATGTGGCTAATGGTTTAGACGTTTTCATGTCTCTGTCTTTAGGATGATCCATATACAATGTGCTTAATTCTCCCACCAACATTAACTTCTCACATTTAAAATGTTGAATTAAACAATTTAGTGTCCTTGACAGTGTAATAGATTTTGTTTAATAGCCAATGTCTAAACCTGGACCCAGTTCACCTCATTTTAGTTAATGTATTTTTCCCACAAGGAATGTTTGACGTAAATCTATCAGACATGTATGGATCTATGTGACCTCATAAACCCCTCTGAAGGTTACATAAGAATCATCAGTCACATGCCCATTTCATCCCTGATGATAAGGATGACATGAAAAAGTAAGAATGGTACAAAATGAAGAGGGCATGTCACTCATTTGTTCCCTAATCCTGGAAAAGAAGGTATTAATATATCCAACATCCACGAAGAAACCATTAACCTTAAATGCTGATATTAGGAATCATATTTAATTATAATACTGTATGGGCTTCCCAGGTGGCCCAGTGGTAAAGAATCTGCCTGCCAATTGAGGAGACAGGAGTTTGATCCTTGGGTCGGGAAGATCCTCTGAAGGAGGAAATGGCAACCCACTCTGGTATTCTTGACTGGAGAATCCCATGGACAGAGGAGTCTGGTGGTTGCCATGAGTCAGACACAACTTAGTGACCGAGCACACATAATGCTATATAGTTACAAGGTTTCATAAAATGATTCTTAAATATTCTTCTCAGCACCATTGTGAGATTGGTCAGGTACTTTCCCCCCTATCCTTTTCAAATCATGTATAAAAAGCCCAGAAACAGTGGACAGAGAGGAGCTTGGTCAGGCCTCTCATACACTGAACATTTTCCTATACTGGATTTCCTATTATGAGGACAGAGAAGCTCCTCTGTGGTCAGATCACCTGTGTCTTGATACCAGTTCTGCCATTCATTACCTCTTGGCTTCACTTCTTCATTTACTTACCCAAGACACACTTGTTTGAACACATTGTTCCAGGAATAAACTAAATGCATAATATTTATGGACCTTCCGGTCTCTGCAATTTGTCTCTAGTGGGCTAAATTAAGTGAATGCAACCCTTGTTCCTTATCTGTAAATGGGGATAATAATACCAAATTCCTAGGATCCAGGTGAGGAGGAAATGAGCTGGCAGGTACTCAATAAATGGTAGCTATCTCTGAGCCTTTAGTAGGAACTACTTACCCCACATGGATAAAGACTCATGGGTCCTTTCTACTTGTGTGGGCATCGGCAGTTTAAGGAATAAGACGTAAAGCTGCTTCCTGCATCTTCAAATAAGGAAACTTTATCTTATTTTGTAAACTTCCCAGAATATCTAGAGAGCTCCGTTCATAAAAAAGGCACTCAACAAATTTTGCTGATGAAGAATTTCATCCTTTCAAAGGTAAATACATTGAGGACCCAATAAGAGGCTTTGAATTTGCAGACAGATTTACTCTCTAATGAACGGAAAGCATTTTGTAGAATGACATTACTGACATTTTTATTCAGACTGGCAGAGTTGGCAAGTAATAAGACCTCCAGGTCATTCCTCTTAGTCAACAAGTAGACAGGTTAGAGTCTATTAGATGGAAAATTGAGGTAGAATAGATTTTGAGAGAAAGTTCGTAAATGGAGTTTGATATGCCTTTAGGACCTTGAGCAGGCTGTTGATATGTGTGTGTGTGGGGGGTGTGTGTGCAAGAGAGGGATAAAGACTTTGAGAGCAGGTGTGTCAAAAGAGAAGCAATACAGGTTAAAAAAGAATTCTGCTGCTGTTGTTCAGTTACAAAATCATGTCCTACACTTTATGACCCCATGCATTGCAGCATGCCAGGCTTCATTGTCCTTCACTATCTTCCAGAGGTTGCTCAAATTCATGTCCACTGAATTGGTAATGCCATCCAACCGTCTCATCCTCTGCTTCCCTCTTCTCCATGGGATTCCCTGGTGTCTCAGATGGTAAAGAATCTTCCCACAATGCAGGAGACCCAGGTTCAATCCCTGGGTTGGGAAGATACCCTGGAGAAGGGAATGGCTATACACTCCACTATTCTTGCCTGGAGAATTCCATGGACGGAGGAGCCTGGCAGGCTACAGTCCATGGGGTGGCAAAGAGTCGAACATGAGTAAGCAACTAACACACACGAAAGGAATCCTAGGGAACAACAAATTTAAAGGGTGGAAAAAGTAGGTGGAGGCAGAAGAGGAGGTCTTGAGAAGATCTGTTCTTCTTCTAGTGTCCCCAGTCTTGGTGGCCATTCCCTGGTGGCTCAGTTGATAGAGAATTACAGGCAGCTGCAATGCAGGAAACCATGTGCAATTCAGGGGACCTGGGTTCTATCCCTAGGTCGGGAAGGTCCCCTGAAGGAGGGCAACCCACTCCAGTATTCTTGCCTGGGAAATCCCATGAACAGAGGAGCCTGGTGGGCTATGGTTCAGGGGGTTGCAAGAGTTGACTTAGTGACTAAACAACAACCACCACCACCTGGTCATCCAAGCCAGAAACCCAGGCATCATCTTTGACATCACCTTTTCCCACATCCCATCCAAACCAGATCTTGCAAATTCTGCATCCTTAATCATGTTGTATCCATTTCTATTTTTCATCCCGCTGACAACTTTAGTTCATCTCACATAATTCTGTAGGTTGGGAGTAAGGACTGTCTCCATTCAGTTCAGTTTAGTCACTCAGTCATATCTGACTCTTTGTGACTCCATGAACCGCAGCACGCCAGGCCTCCCTGTCCATCACTAACTCCCGGAGTTCATCCAAACCCATGTCCATTGAGTCAGTGATGCCATCCAACCATCTCATTCTCTGTTGTCCCCTTTTTCTCCTGCCCTCAATCTTTCCCAGCATCAGAGTCTTTTCCAATGAGTCAGCTCTTTGCATCAGGCGGCCAAAGTATTGGAGTTTCAGGTTCAACATCAGTCCTTCCAATGAACACCCAGGGCTGATCTCCTTTAGGATGGACTGGTTGGATCTCCTTGCAGTCCAAGGGACTCTCAAGAGTCTTCTCCAACACCACAGTTCAAAAGCATCAATTCTTCTGCGCTCAGCTTTCTTTACAATCCAACTCTAATATCCATACATGGCCACTGGAAAAACCATAGCCTTGACTAGACAGACCTTTGTTGACAAAGTAATGTCTCTGCTTTTTAATATGCTATCCAGGTTGGCTAACAAGGAGAATTTCCCCAAACAACTTGGAAAGGTTTAAGAGAGTTTCTTTCTTTCTTCTTAAGAGAGTTTCTTGGAGGAGTCCCAGTACCCTGATGATCCACATGATAAATGAACTGGATTTGGTCATTAGTTAGTGTTAACCACACTCCCTTTTAGCTGGTTCAGTGCTTGGTGTTAGGAATGCTATCCATCTGGCCTTCTAGTCTTGCCAACTGGGCAGAATGAATATGATCTGTCCTTGGGGTGGTGAAATTGTCTTCAACTCAGATACGTGAGTGATTTGCAAAAGCAAGCCCCTTTTCTTTTAATGTGCTGCACAAATTAAGGCATACCAATAGCTTCATAGAAGAGTTTGCTGAGATCGCATATATTATAAATGTTTATGCTCAATGGAATTGTGATTTCAATGCACAGCTTTGAGCTGGTGACTAGAAAAAATCCCACAGGGAATCATTTGGACAGCCAAACAACCTCTTGCATGAAATTAGCTTGGTTCCCATCTACTGCATTAGATTTGTTTAAAAGTTTGTTACGAGACTCAGAACTTTGAAATCAAACAACTCAGGCTTCTAGAATGGGTCATATATGACCTGCTTCACTCTGGACTATGTTGTTCCATTGCTCAGTCATGTCCAATTCTGAGACCCCACAGACTGCAGCACTCCAGGCTTCCCTGTCCTTCACCATCTTCTGGAGCTTGCTCAAACTCATGTTCATTGAGATGGTGATGCCATCCAACCATCTTGTCCTCTATCGTCCCCTTCTCCTCCGGCCTTCAGTCTTTCCCAGCATCAGGGTCTTTTCCAAGAAGTCAGTGCTTCACATCAGGTGGCCAAAGTATTGGAGCTTCAGCTTCAGCATCAGTTCTTCTGATGAATATTCAGGGACTGGACTATGACTCACCTATAATTTTGGTTAAAAAAAAAAAA
>SJYU01003324.1:310876-321354 GCA_006410795.1 Tragelaphus strepsiceros | reverse complement strand
TCGATGGACATGAGTCTGAGTGAACTCTGGGAGTTGGTGATAGACAGGGAGGCCTGGCGTGCTGTGATTCATGGGGTCACAAAGAGTTGGACATGACTGAGCGATTGAACTGAACTGAACTGAACTGAAGAGAAAGTAAAGTCCATTAATTTCCAGGAACTTACAGTTGATTAGATAGTTGTTCAGTTTTTCTGTTTTTTTATTGTTGTATAGTGAACCACCCCAGAACTCAATAGCCTAAGGGGCAATCATTTTATTATAGAGCATAATTTTGTGGGTCATGAATTAAGGCAGGGTGTGGATGGGTAATTTTCTACCTCCATGTGCCATTCAATGAGGTTGTTTGGTGGTATTTAGCTTGTGATGGGCTAGTCTGGAGGCTCCAAGGTGGTTTTTCTCACTAGTCAGGCACTCTGGTAGGCATAGCTAGAAGGTAGGATTCAACTGGGACTGTCTACCACGGTGCCTACATGTGGTCTTCCTAGAAAGGCAGCCTCAAGGTAGTTGTGCATTTTCATGGTGAGATGGGGCCCCCAAGTGTGTTCCAAGAGACACAGGTAGACATTGTAAAACTTCTTGTAATCTAGTCTCAGAGTTCCCAGTATGTCACTTCTACTTCCACTTCTTAGTCAAGGAAGTCATCAAATCAGCCAACATTCAAGGGAGGAGAATTGGATGCTACCTCTCAAAGGTAGGAAGGGTAAGAATGAGTGGTCATCTTTAATTTATCGCTGGAAACAATTAGCAAGAAAGTATTTGTATGACTGCTGACAAATGCTTGTAAGAGCCCACAGTTCAGCTTATGATCACAGTATGCTGAGAGAATGTGGAGTCAAGGAGTGATCCAAGTAAGATGCCACCAAAGGAGCTTTGGAAAGGTCCTTGTTCCTTAGGCTGTGTTAGAGGGCATCTGTGAGTCTTTATGTTTCTGGGTACTGTCTTAAGTCTTTGAACAGCTTGTAATTCATGGTGAAGCCACTCTCAAATGGGTGGTACTGAAATAATTATAGGGCCTTTACAATTTTCCACCCTCATTACCTATTATTCTTGGGAAGTATTTTGGGAACTCCCAAAATGAAACCAACTGTTGTTCTACTTGTCAGTGTTAAGTGTTACTTGGCTAGAGCAGTTGGCCAGTGGCTATTTACATGCCTATGTTACCAACAAGTTTAAGTGGCTGCTGCTGGCATTAGCATTAGCCAGAAACCATATGGTCTTATGGAGACTATTACAGAACAGATCCACCAAGAGGAGAGTGTCCATTAACTGAAGATACAACAGATTATAAGGGAACATCTCCTTGTTCAAACAAGCCATCTTCTGCCATCACCAGTTGGGCCATCATTTCTGCTGAGAAAGGCTTCAGAAAGCTACATCCCAGAAGATGGTGGCTTCAGGAAGCTGGAATTTGCTCCCCAGCTTCACTCCTCTCATTCCCATTCCTATTGCTACCAATGCAGTCAGTCCAAATAATCATATTCCCTCTTTGAAGATCTTGTCTTTTCTTTTTGTTTTCTTTAGGTCAGCAGAGATGGGATAATATCATCTAAAATAACTTTATTAAAAAATATAAGGTGAGAAGAATTATCTCAGAAAATACAAATTATGCAACATAATCTAAGTTGAAAGTCACAGGATAATTACAGTCTAGCCCCAGAAGGCTGGGTTCAAGTTCCAGCTTGGTGTTTTGTTTTTTTTTTTTCTCCTCTAATTTGTTCTGATTTTCAGGAAAAGTGCTTAAGTGCCACTTTATTATGTTCTTCGGACAAACATAAAAGATGCATTAATGCTAAAAACACTTTCCTCTTGCTTTGTCTTTGACCTCAACGTTATTTGTGGGTCTCTCATCCGTTGCTTCATTTGTGGCCAATTGGCAGGGCTGTAGAGAAGCCAGACACAGCAGCCCCAGGCTAGTAACTCAATTAGGCTTTTAATTCTTAGTGATTTAGTAAGGAGACATCTTCCCTGGTCCCCTGACCATGCTAAACACTGGGTTTAGCATGCTTATTTTAAAAGGGGACCCTGAAGTCAGATTACCTTTCCACCTAACTCTTGCTTTTGAGCCTTAACTTCTCATCTGTAAAATGGAAATAGTAATAATGCATACTTCACAGGGTTGTGGATCCTAAGAGAATACTTAGGTATAGGGTGCTTTAGAATAATTCTTGCTACAAATTCTTAAAAGATGTTAGCTGTGATGATGATAATCATGCTTACAGAGAGCCAGAGCTTTTTCTTTAAACAACTTTTTATTGAAGTATAGTTAATTTACAATGTGATATTAGTTTCAAATGTACAGCATAGTGGTTCAGTTATCTATTTATCTGGATATATTCTTTTCCATTATATCTTATTACAACATATTGACTATAGTTCTCTGCGCTATACAGTAGGTCCCTGTTTATCTGTTTTATATACAGTAGTATATATCAGCTAGTCCCCAGCTCCTAATTTATCCTTCCCTGCCTTCCCCGTTGGTCACCATAAATTTGTTTTCTATGCCTGTGAGTCTATTTCTATTTTGTAAATAAGTTCATTTGTATCATTTTTTTTTAGATTCCACATATAAGTGATATTACGTGATATTTCTCTTTCTGTGTCTGACATTTCACTTAGGTTGCTAATCTCTTGGTCCATCCATATTGCTGCAAAATGGCATTATTTCATTCTTTTTTATGACTGAGTAGTATTCCATTGTATATCTGTACCACATCTTTTCCCATTCATCTGTTGTTGGACATCTAGGTTGCTTCCACATCCAGGCTATAGTAAATAGTGAGGCAATGAACTTGGCTTGCATGTATCTTTTCGAATTAGAATTTTTGTCTAGGACCAGAGCTTTTATTCCTCTAGAGAATAGCCATAGCTCTTCACTCCTTAGCTGTAGACAGCTGGGGAAGGAGAAGTTTCAAATAGAGTATCACAAACTCCTAAGGTGTCAGAGGGAAGGGAAGCTAGATAGTGAGAAGCGGGGAGGAGGAAGCTGACATTTAGAGAGTGCCTGCTTTGTGCTCAACCTTAAAAGAGAGTTTTATATGTATTGTTTACGGAATTTTCTCAGCAACAGCATGAGGTACTATACACATCTCTCCTCCCTTAATATTTGTGGGAATGGAGGCACAAAAAGTTTGAGTAACTTGCCCAGAACAACAACAGAAAAACTTAGAAAAGTAATGCCCCTGGTTAATCTTAACCAGTATTTTCTTTATAAGTTGAAGTTAGACTCTGTCACTATCACTTTTTGGCAAAGAAATGGCGAATTTTAAATAAAAAGACATTTGAGGACCCATCTTTTTAAAGCTGTAGCTACCCTCCAAATACTATTACCAAAAAAAAAAAATGTTATTTACATGCTATTCTATGTTCTGGTGTGCTATGCTATGCTCTTGAATGCTATGCTATGCTACTCTGGTCTATTCATTCATTTATTAATTCTCCAAGTATCAACTGAGTGGCTCTAGCCCTTGGTGCCCCTCCACCTGCAACACATACATGTTACCTTATGTGGAAAAGTATTTTTTTCAGGAATGTTTAAGTTAAGGATTTTGAGATGGGGAGATTATCCTGGATTATCTAGGTGGGCTCAGTGTAGTCATGGGTATTTATAAAAGGAAGGGAGGAGGATCAGAGCTACAGGGAGATGTAACAATGAAAGCAGAGGTTGGAATGATATGCTTTGGAGATGAAGGGAGGGTCCACTAGCTAAGGAATGGAGATGGCCTCTAGAAACTGGTAGAGCAAGGAAACAGATTATGCTTTAGTGATTGCTTTCAGAATAAAACAACCCTGCCTTAACCTTGATTTTAGTTCCATAAGACTCATTTTGGATTTCTGACCTCCAGTATTGCAAGAGGATAAATTAGTGTTATTTTATGCCCCAAAGTGTGTGGTGACTTGTTACAGAAACATTAGGAAGCAAACATAGCAGGGAAAGCCAGAGTATGATGCAATAATAAACAACTTCCAAATCTCACTGACCTATCACAGCAGAGGCTTGTTTCTTATTCACACTACTAGTCCACTGAGGGACAGATGAGGACTCTGCTCACTGTCGTCAGCCAGAAACCCAGGCTGATGGAGGCACCATCACAATACATGCTTCCATAACCACTTCACATTTACGTGGAAACTGGTTCATAAATCTTTCTCCTGGAAGAGACAGAGCACTGTTGTTCACATTCACTGGCCGAAACAAATCATATGGTTATGCCAAACTTCAATTGGAGAGGGAACATATACTCCTACACATGGAGAAGGAAGGAAACTGAAGATGCGGTACTAACCCTGTGACTCCTCCAACAAGGGATAAGAGCCTATTTTCTTGATCCCTAATTCTCATGGAGTTTATGCTTTTGGTCCATGTTGTCATGGAGTTTGTATTTTTGGTCCCTATTCTCGTGGAGTTTATGTTCTGTGTAAGAAGGAGATTGACAAAACAAAAATAGAAAAAAAACCTGACTAGATAGCAAAGGGGGTCAATTTTAGGCCTTGATAAATGTTATGGAGAGAATAAAGTGGGGTGATGTGATAGAGTGGTGAGGTGGGCCCCTTTTGATTGATGGTCAAGGATGGACTCTCTGAGGAAGTGGCATTTGAATTGGGAGATGAGTGACAACAGTCAACCATGAATGATTTTGAGACAGAGTGGTTCAGAGGGATCTAAAATCACTATTTTCTGCTGTACTGAAGAAGTAAAAAACATCCTGGGGAAGGATATTTCCTTTTGGTCTGTTTCTACAGGTTAGAACAATTGTTTATGATTGGAGAAAAACTGACAGCGCACAATGGTTCTTAGACTGACAAAGATTCCATTACAGAATTTCAATAAAACCAGAATTTTGTATGAAACAGAGTGCCCTTTGCATCATGGGAGCCTAGGACCCTTGGATTTGGACTGGTTTCTAAAATTTTGGAAATGCTCCCCTGGAAAGGACAAGGAGGAAAATCATTAAAACATCAGTCAGAGGACTCAGCAGAGAATGATTGAGTAAAGAAAGTTGCTTCAGTGCTTGACTTGAACTTGTTGGCTGCATAACTCATCAGAGCACCCAAGGTTTTAGTGAGGGAAGGTGTCAGGCCATGTGGAGGAGAACAGATAGTGCACAGTATAAACCAGCTGGCAGGAAAGGATGTCAGAACATCCAAAGAATAAACTAAAGGTGAGAAGCCTCAGTTTGGGACACACCCAGAAAAATAAACAGCTCTGGATCATGTTGGTTGGAGACTGGAGAAAAAAGGCTCACAACCTCTTAGTGGAAAAATGTCCACAGAGAGCTATAAAACCTGGGAGAAGGGGCAATAGAGAGGAGGCAAACTGTCTCTGAAGAATGGAGCCAGAACAGTTCAGTGTCATGTAAAAGAGCTCATTCACCAGGACCCTGTATCAGAGGGTACCTGGGGCAAGGACACAATGCCTGACAACACTGAGCTCCCAGAAAAATCCATATACTTCTGCTTATGGTCCATGTTCTGCTCCTAGTCCTGGGGAGCCTACCTCTCCATCAGGTGCCTTCTCCACCTTGGAGAACCTTCGGTATGTCTGGAAAACTGCCCTGCACTTCTTTTGCCAGTAGCTGCAGCAGAGGGCTGAACCTTGCCTATCTATCCTTGAAAAATGTAAACATTCTCCTTTCAACCCTTATTGACTGGTGGATGAGCTCATTCTGGACAAGGAAAAAGAGGATGGAACTTGTAATGAGGGAATCTGGGTTTAAATCTGGGCTTTTCTTAGATGGAATTCTTTGACAGAGTTTTAATAAACTGTGATTTTGTATGAAATGAAAGGCAATTCTCACTATCATGTAACCGTAACTTAGAACGAACTTCTGGTCTACCTGCCAAATTTCTCCCCATTTGCCAGTGGCCTAGACCCCCCCCAGTTTCTGCCTCTGTGACCCTTTCCTAGTCACAGAAAACAGTTTCTGCTTAATGATAGACACTGGTAATATCCACCCTCTTAGGAGCAACTTTGCTCTTTAGCTACATGTCAAACCTTACCCTGAGCCTTCAGTGAAATAGTCATGTTAGATAACAATGCTATAAGCCTAATTATGAACACCAAACACATAGTTTTGGGGTAGAAGATTAGAAATAGGCTAGGGTTGTTACCTAAAATTGAACTTCAAATTCCAAGCAATTGCCAGAGATATGTGTGTTGGATAGTATATGAATTTTTGGTAAGCCGCATTAGGCACTCATCTCTTGTGTTCTGCATCACATCTGCATCATATACCCTTGGCCTATTTGATTTCACCCATAGTTTCAGTGGATAGTTTTGGATAAGCTTGAAATATCCCACCACAAGGCCAGATTTTCTTTGGTGTTATGGTAGCTTGCCCAATCAACATGAAAACACAACCCTAAAGTGTGGGAAACCAGTGCAGGCCTCAATTAAATGGGAGAGGAGGCCAGGCAGTAAATGCCCCAGCTGTCCATTGCTAAGGTAGGCAACTCTGAGGCTGTTTTGTAGGTGAATCAGGAGATCCTGGCAGAGTCTTTAACAAAATATTGCAAACTAGGTAAATTAAACAACACAAATTTATTGTCTCAGTTCTAGAGGCTAAAGTACAAAATTAATGTGTTGGCAGATCCGTACTCTTTCTGACAGCTTTAGGGGAAGATCAGTGTTTATTTTGAGGGCTTGGGGAAGTTACTTTACTTCCCTGAGCATAATCCTATCTTCTCTGTCTTGAAAATCATGAGTTTCAGAAATAACACATAGGAAGCTCTTAGCATGACCTTTGAAATATAGTGGGAGCTTTAAAAATCAGATCAGATCAGATCAGTCACTCAGTTGTGTCTGACTCTTTGTGACCCCATGAACTGCAGCACGCCAGGCCTCCCTGTCCATCACCAACTCCCGGAGGTCACTCAGACTCACATCCATTGAGTCAGTGATGCCATCCAGCCATCTCATCCTCTGTCGTCCCCTTCTCCTCCTGCCCCCAGTCCCTCCCAGCATCAGAGTCTTCTCCAATGAGTCAACTCTTCACGTGAGGTGGCCAAAATACTGGAGTTTCACCTTTAGCATCATTCCTTCCTGGTAGCTCTTATTTTTCATTTATTATTTATTTTATTGTTTATTTACTTTTATTATTGATGAGTGTATTATTTATCATTGTATTCTTTTTTAAAAGTTTACTTATTTTAATTGGAGGCTAATTACAATATTGTAGTGTTTTTTGCCATACATTGACATGAATCAGCCATGGGTGAACATGTGCTCCCCATCCTGAACCCTCCTCCCACCTCCCTCCCCATCCCATCCCTCTGGGTCATCCCAGTGCACTAGCCCTGAGCACCCTGTCTCATGCATCAAACCTGGACTGGTGATCACATATGATAGTATACATGTTTCAGTGCAATTCTCTCAAATCATCCCACCCTCGCCTTCTCCCACAGAGTCCAAAAGACTGTTCTATACATCTGTGTCTCTTTTGGTGTCTTGCTTATAGGGTTATCTTTACCATCTTTCTAAATTCCATATATATGTGTTAGTATACTGTATTGGTGTTTTTCTTTCTGGCTTACTTCACTATGTATAATAGGCTCCAGTTATATATACCCCATTAGAACTGATTCAAATGTATTCATTCTTTTTAATTGCTGAGTAATATTCCATTGTGTATATGTACCACAGCTTTCTTATCCATTCATCTGCTGATGGACATGTAGGTTGCTTCTATGTCCTGGCTATTATAAACAGTGCTGTGATGAACATTGAGGTACATTTGTCTCAATTCTGGTTTCCTCAGTGTGTATGCTCAGCAGTGGGATTGCTGGGTCATATGGCAGTTCTATTTCCAATTTTTCAAGGAGTCTCCACACTGTTCTCAATAGTGGCTGTACTAGTTTGCATTCCCATCAACAGTGTAAGGAGGTTCCCTTTTCTCCACACCCTCTCCAGCATTTATTGTTTGTAGACTTTTGGATAGCAGCCATTCTAACCAGTGTGAGATGGTACCTCATTGTGGCTTTGATTTGCATTTCTCTGATAATGAGTGATGTTGAGCATCTTTTCATATGTTTGTTAACCATCTGTATGTCTTTTTTGGAGAGATGTTTGTTTAGTTCTTTGACCTATTTTTTGATTGGGTCATTTATTTTTCTGAAATTGAGCTGCAGGAGTTGCTTGTATATTTTTGAGATTAATTCTTTGTCAGTTGCTTCATTTGCTATTATTTTCTCCCATTCTGCAGGTTGTCTTTTCATTTTGGAATACACAGAAGATCTTCACGACCCAGATAATTACGATGGTGTGATCACTGACCTAGAGCCAGACATCCTGGAATGTGAAGTCAAGTGGGCCTTAGAAAGCATCACTATGAATAAAGCTAGTGGAGGTGATAGAATTCCAGTTGAGCTATTCCAAATCCGGAAAGATAATTCTGTGAAAGTGCTGCACTCAATAAGCCAGCAAATTTGGAAAACTCAGCAGTGGCCACAGGACTGGAAAAGGTCCGTTTTCATTTCAATCTCAAAGAAAGGGAATGCCAAAGAATGCTCAAACTACCACACAGTTGCACTCATCTCACACGCTAGTAAAGTAATGCTCAAAATTCTCCAAGCCAGGCTTCAGTAATATGTGAACCGTGAACTTCCTGATGTTCAAGCTGGTTTTAGAAAAAGCAGAGGAACCAGAGATCAAATTGCCAACATCTGCTGGATCATGGAAAAAGCAAGAGAGTTCCAGAAAAACATCTATTTCTGCTTTGTAACTATGCCAAAGCCTTTGACTATGTGGATCACAATAAACGGTGAAAAATTCTGAAAGAGATGGGAATACCAGACCACCTGATCTGTCTCTTGAGAAATTTGTATGCAGGTCGGGAAGCAACAGTTAGAACTGGACATGGAACAATAGACTGGTTCCAAATAGGAAAAGGAGTACGTCAAGGCTGTATATTGTCACTCTGTTTATTTAACTTATATGCAGAGTACATCATGAGAAACTCTGGACTGGAAGAAGGACAAGTTGGAATCAAGATTGCTGGGAGAAATATCAATAACCTCAGATATGCAGATGACACCACCCTTATGGCAGAAAGTGAAGAGGAACTAAAAAGCCTCTTGATGAAAGTGAAAGAGGAGAGTGAAAAAGTTGGCTTAAAGCTCAACATTCAGAAAACGAAGATCATGGCATCTGGTCCCATCACTTCATGGGAAATAGATGGGGAAACAGTAGAAACAGTGTCAGACTTTATTTTTCTGGGCTCCAAAATCACTGCAGATGGTGACTGCAGCCATGAAATTAAAAGATGCTTACAAAAGCAGATACATTACTTTGCCAACAAAGGTTCATCTAGTCAAGGCTATGGTTTTTCCTGTGGTCATGTATGGATGTGAGAGTTGGACTGTGAAGAAAGCTGAGCGCCAAAGAATTGATGCTTTTGAACTGTGGTGTTGGAGAAGACTCTTGAGAGTCCCTTGGACTGCAAGGAGATCCAACCAGTCCATTGTGAAGGAGATCAGCCCTGGGATTTCTTTGAAAGGAATGATGCTAAAGCTGAAACTCCAGTACTTCATGCGAAGAGCTGACTCATTGGAAAAGACTCTGATGCTGGGAGGGATTGGGAGCAAGAGGAGAAGGGGACGACAGAGGATGAGATGGCTAGATGGCATCACTGACTCAATGAACGTGAGTCTGAGTGACCTCCGGGAGTTGGTGATGGACAAGGTGGCCTGGCGTGCTGCGATTGATGGGGTCACAAAGAGTCGGACACAACTGAACGACTGATTTGATCTGATCTGATAGTTTCCTTCGTTGTGCAAAAGCTTTTAAGTTTAATTAGGTCCCATTTGTTTATTTTTGCTTTTATTTCCATTACTCTGGGAGGTGGGTCATAGAGGATGCTGTTATGATTTACATCAGAGAGTGTTTTGGCTATGTTTTCCTCTAGGAGTTTTATAGTTTCTAGTCTTACACTTAGATCTTTAATCCATTTTGAGTTTATTTTTGTGTATGGTGTTAGAAAGGATTCTAGTTTCATTCTTTTACAAGTGGTTGACCAGTTTTCCCAGTACCACTTATTAAAGAGATTGTCTTTTCTGCATTGTATATTCTTGCCTCTTTTTTCAAAGATAAAGTGTCCATAGATGCGTGGATTTATCTCTGGGCTTTCTATTTTGTTCCATTGATCTATATTTCTGTCTTTGTGCCAGTACCATGCTGCCTTGATGACTGTAGCTTTGTAGTATAGCCTGAAGTCAGGCAGATTGATTCCTCCAGCTCCATTCTTCTTTCTCAAGATTGCTTTGGCTATTTGAGGTTTTTTGTATTTCCATTCAAATAGTGAAATTATTTGTTCTAGTTCTGTGAAAAATACCATTGGTAGCTTGATAGGGATTGCATTAAATCTATAGATTGCCTTGGATAGTATACTCATTTTCACTATATTGATTCTTCCAATCCATTAAGGTGGTATATTTCTCTATTTATGTCCTCTTTGATTTCTTTCATCAGTGTTTTGTAGTTTTCT